>VZRV01007327.1:45433-104949 GCA_013398115.1 Falcunculus frontatus | reverse complement strand
CCCCCCCCCCCCCCCCGCCGCCTATTGTGACAATTTTAAAGCTATCAGAAGCTGTGTACAAAGACATACCCTGCTGTTTTTGTATCTGCTATGTGGGTTCCACCTTTGATCTTCCCAGGAGTGAAGGTTATTTCTGTTGAGCCAATTTCTCCACCATTCAGCTTCCCATCACACAGATCTCGAATCATCTCCAATCCAGACAGATGCTGAGGTCTTAGAGTGACAATACAAAGTTAAAGATACATGCAAGTAGACTACATGCTCACGCTACATTAGAAGAACCACTAAACACCAACTAAGAAAAACTACAATTGCAAATTTCGATCAGACAAAGATCAGAAATTCACCCTGGTTACTACAGTACTTCTCCTGAGTTCACAGGAGCCAAAGGAGCAGCATTCAGGCCATTCTGGAATATGCAGGATTCTGGTATCTTTTCCACTAGAATGGGCCCAGACAGATAGATGAGATGCAGGAGCAGTCGCTTGTCCTAATGGGATAAATGCTTGGACAGAAATGCAGTAGGATAATGATAGCAGTGCTGGCTGAGCCAGAACCGCTTGCAGTGCTACAAGAGAGTTAACGGGTTTGCTATGTACCTGCCTTGTGCTTGTTTCCATTTGTTAGGGTAATTTAAATAGGGTAATTTAAATAGGGTAATTTAAATAGGGTAATTTAAATAGGATATACACCAATTCTTCTTAACACTGGAAATACACTAACTGTAGCAACACTAGGATATGCACTAACTGTTCTTAACAGTGTGCGCTCGGTAAGCCATGCTTTGCTCAGTCATTACATGATCGTGTTCCGTGTTTCAAACCGTGTTCCGCTTAGCACCTTTGGAAACATTTCCGAGGCGGCGGCCGGGCCGCGCCCTCACCTGCCCCGGCTGCAGCCCGAGGCGGGAGCCGCTGAGGGCACCGGCGAAGGAATCCAGCCCGGTTCATGCTTCAGCGCTCCCCCTCATTCCTTGTGAGCCACAGACAGGTTTTTCTGGTAAAAAGGCTCCTTTAAAGCAATGGAAGTGTTTCAGACGAGAAAAGTCGAGGCCTTGCGCGGCCGTGCCCCGGCCCGGGAGGGCCCCACACGCCGTAAAGTGACCGGCTGAGCGCCCCGGGACCGCCCGGGGAGGGTCTCACCTGAGGCCGGGCTGGCTCCGCCCGGCGCGGATCCGGCGTACACGCAGCGGCAGCCCTAGCAGGCAGCTCAGGGCTGTGGACACCCGCAGGATCTGCCCGCCCTGCACGGAGAAACGGTGCTCATCAGGCGCTACGGCACTTCCCGCCCACCCGGTCAGCCCTTACCGCTGCTCGGGGCCAGGTAAGCCGCGGCCCGCTGGTGCTCACCCCCTCCATGATCCCGCCGTCTATCTCCACCCTGTCCCCGTCCATGGCTGGCGGTGAGCGGTGTCTCTCGCACAGTCCGCGTCGGTGGGATCCCGGTGGGGCCCTAAACACGGCGATCCCTCGGCGAAGCGGCCCCAGGTCCAAGAGTGCCTGACGACGGAGGCGCGCCCGGGATGCTCCGGTGCCCGTGATGGGGAAGGCGGCGGTGCCGGGCAGGCGCAGAGCGGAGGCACCTCCCCGCCCGCCCGCCGGGGATTGGCCGGGGCGGCTCCGCGGCGGGGAGGAGCAGCCGGCGGGCCCCGGCGCCCAGGCAGCCGGGGGGGGCAGCTCCCTTGTCCCCGCGGTACCGGCCGCGTCCCGGCGTTCTGTCGGAGGCAATGCCTTTCCCCTGTCCTGAGGGCCGGAGCGGTGACAACCGCGGCACCTGGGAGGTCAGAGCCATGGGCACAGCACAGCCGCCGGAGGAGAGCGGCCGGACTGCTGCCCTTCCCCGTTAAAAGCGAGTTTTCCTCAGAATCACAGAATGAATTAGGTTATAAAAGACTCCTGAGCGAATACCACAATGTCAACCAGACCATGGCACTAAATACCACGTCCAGTCTTTTCCTTAAACACCTCTAGGATTGGTAACTCCACCACCTCCCTTGGGCAGCCCGTTCCAATGTCTAATCACCCTTCCTGTGAAGAGATTCTTCCTAATGTTCAACGTCAACTTCCCATGGCGCGTCGTAAGACTACGTAGTATCGCTCGTCACCTGGAAGAGGTCGACCCCCACCTGGCTACAATCTCCTTTCAGGTAGAACCACAGACACGGGCGTGTTGGTCTGGCAGGCGCGCTCAGGACTTTATCACACGTGTATCGGGAATGGCCAGGCCCTTCGCGCTGCCCTTCCGGCTACTGCGGCCCCGGTAATCGCCCGGGTTCTGCTTGCCCTGCACCGCCACCAGCGCCTCTGGTCCAGGAGCCCCGGCACAGGGGACGCTCTCCCGGTCCCTCCCGTGGGCTTGTGCGGGCCCCGAGCGCCGCCCGGCCCGCGGCCCCCGCCCGCTCCTGGTTGGCTGTGCCGGCGCGGCCGCCGCCGGTTGGCTGTGCCGGGGGTGTGTGCGGGGCCGCTCTGCCCAGGGCAAGATGGCGGCCGTGACCGCGCTGAGGAGCAGCTGCCGAGCCGCGGGGCGCCTGGTAAGGGGAGCGGGGAGCCCGCGGGCGGCGGCGCTCCCGCCCAGCCGGGGGGGAGGGATAACGCGCGGCATCCCCGAGTCCTGTTCCTGCCGTCCGGCGGGCAGACAGCGAGCACCGCGCCTCTGCAAACACGACGCGCTCGCGGACCTGCCGCTTCGGCAGTGCCCGGGGGCGGGCAGCGCCTCAGCTCCCCTCCCGCTGTGCGCTCCCCGTGCTCCGCGCAGCTGAACGAGTCCCCGGCAGTGCCTGGGACCGCCCGCCCCGCGCTGCACAGGGGCCCCCAGAACTGACACCCTCCGCCCCGCGCAGCCCCCGGAGTGCCCTGCCCTTGCCCATGCTCCCTGTGAAAGAAACGTGTGCCTGTCTGTAATAAGCCAGTGACATTCTCCTCTTCTGTTATTTCTAAGTCATCCCATTATTGCTTTGCCTGTACGTTGCTCTCCCATCTCCGCTTCTCCGCCCACGCATCAGCTCACTTTGCATACCGCATCCGCACGGAGACGGTGTGGCTACACATACAAAAAAGGGAAACGGATTTCTTTGAATCCCAGGAGCCTTGATACTTAAAAAGTAGTTTGAGGTACCTTACCCTAAGAAGTTAATCTACTTGGTTGCCTTTTAGGATACTTACAGCATCATGAATATAGACTTAGTTCATACTTACTTCTGTCTTCTTGTATCATAGTCTGCTTGCTATTGTGAAGAGTGTTGGTTTCCTATTATATCACCCCTATTTTATGGGATGTCAGAGAAGAAATAACTTGAAATTTAGAAATAAAATTAAGGATCAATTCCAGTTTCTATTATTTTTTTGTCTTAATAATTCATATTGTAATTTTAAAGTATAACAATGAGGAATTTTAAATAATACTTTTGTAATCTAGTTTTAAGCTAGTAACTTATAAGTATTTATAAATAATTTTACTAATTAAGAGCACTGAAAATAACACTTTCTTTTTAGTTTTATTTCTCACCATCTGCTCTTAAATCCAGAGGGAGATTCTGATAAGATGAGAATGCTCATCTTATCCATATTATCTATATGCATGCTGAACTATAGAATTGGTTGGTTTTTAGTATATGTTTCCTGCAAACACATTTTGAATCTGAGCCAGGGGGCCTTTGTGTTAAGTGGTAGGGAAATGGCAGTTACCTGGACACTGAGACATGTGCCAGATATTTAGATAAGGGATGACATTGGACTAAAACATGTTACAGGGGATGTTGCTCTATAGGTAACTGTATACTTGAAAATATAGAATATGTATGCAAAACAGATCCAGTGTGAGGAAGTGTTCTTTAAAATGACTCAATGGGACAGAAGTCAGGAGAGTTCAGCAGGGCAGTATCCTTTAATGCAAAGTCCTTGCCTGTGAGCAGGAACTGTTCAATTTGACTTGGAAATTTAGTGTTACTCCATCAGGTAATCATTCTCTGCAGGCTGCTTAAAAATATTTTGTTCTGAGGCCAGCATACATTTTCAGGATCAGTGGTAATTTAGAAAACCAGAGTTGGCTTGTTTTTAAGGAAACAACCAAAGCTGAACCTGAGGAGTGAGGCAGTTCTCCCCCAAAGTGCACTCAGCTCCTCTGTTGGCTCAGGTCAAACCACAGCTCTGCCAGCCAGGCTGCTGTGGCCTCAGTCCCAGCACGGGACTGAGTGGGCCCTCAGTTCCTTTTTGCCAGAGTCACTCTTGTACATCGAAGACTTGCACAGCAAAGGTGTTACCTTGCTGTGGCATTATTGCCTTTAAATTGCTGTATAGTGTAATAGTAGTGACATTAACAAGCTCAATACCAGCAGTTATGTTTGGAGTTTATTGATAGATCTTTCCAGACATCAAAATATGTAGATGGGTATGCTATGGATATTAGAGCTAATTTTGTCTTTTATGTGCCATTTTTATTTCCTTATTTGGCATTACACCAGTATTATGGTGATTAAATGCTGAAACTGTAAGCACAGTCTCTTTGTTTAATGGATTTTAATTTTTTTGTAAGGAATACTGTTCTGTGAAGAGACTGTGTACTGTGTTACTACTTTAACATACTAGCACACCAACTTTTTGGTAGAGAATGTGCAAAACTGAAAACCAGAAAGATTCTGTTATTAAAAGTGCAGTAGTTTTGAATTATTCCTACAGATATAATATGAAGCAGCATGGTAACTCTTCTGTAACAACACCAGTCTCTTTTTTTGGCAGTGACATTACAAATTCACTACCTGCATTGGTAACCAAAGGTTAAAAACACATGGAAATCATTGTGAAACTTCACATTTAGAAATAGTTCAGAGATTTGATGTGCTCCTTGTGATCATCTTCACAGGTAAATACGGAATGTTTTTCATTTAGGGTCATATAAAGAGAAAAGAGGGTTTTTTCAACCTTGTGACAAAAAGGTCTAGTTGAACAATTTTTTCAGTAACATTTTTGTGTAAACATGTACCCTTCAAGTGGGAAGAAATCCAGAATTAAAAATAGGAGAAAAATAGGATTGTGAAGATGTATGTTATATACCAGTTTTGTAATTTAGTGAGAACTTTAAATGTATTCCTAAAGTATGATTTTTCATAGCTTAAAATTGCCATGTTACCTGATTGTTGAATATGGAAAGTTGTTTGGAGGACTAATTAAAAGATTTTCTGTTTGCTTATTGTAGGAATTAAAAAAATACTCATTCTAAATCAGTAGGTACTATCTTAGTAGCAGGCAACTAAAAGGTAACTCATATGATATAACTTTGCTGTGTCCATTATTCTAGATTGTGTTGTATAAATGTTTGTTCCTTAAAAAAAGGTGATATAAAATATAACTTGCAGTGCTAGGTTAAATAATACAGAAAATGAGTGCATTGTCAGTTCAGAATTGTACAGCCTGCTGAATAATGTACTTTTAAAAGAGTGAAATGTGATAGCAAATACTTGAACAGTTTGGGGTGTGGGGAGGGAAACAGGAAGTTTCATATGCTCTTTAATTATTGAAAGGATTTTTTAAACAAGAAGTTAAAATGAACTTTCCCATGCAGGTGTGCTGTTTTCTGGCTCCTCTAAGAAGATAATTTCTAAATTTTACAGTTTTGAGCTACTTGAGGTACATTGTAGCACCTGAATTTTTTTCGTATCTCTAAATTAGAGATAGTATCTACAGAGAAATTGTTATTTTTATAAATTTTACAGCACTCTTAAGACAACATAACATCAAAATTACACTGAATTTAATAAATTTTACTAGATAAGAACGTGTCTGAACTAACTTGTGTTGAGATTAATAAAATACCTGTTTATGTCAATGCAAGCACTACCAGCTTTGCTTTTGATTACAATCATGACTGATTACATGATGCTTTAAAGCATAAAGTTTTGTCTGAAGAATCTTTCAGAAAATTCTGTAGACCCTTTTAAATTGATTTTTGAATAAATATAATTGTAACCATAAAAGGAAACCATCTCATGCCCAGTTCTTAAAAAATATCATTGAAGCCAATTTGAGATGATGTTTACTTGAAGATGATTGCCTCCTATACAGGAACAAAACCAAAAGAGCAACTGTCTGTGCCCTCTGGTGTGAATTTCCTTTCTGATTAGTACTTTTGATCAACCTCTGATGGGAATAAGAAATGATGAAGAAAAATATGCTGGTTTTCCCTGCAGTCTAGGGAAACCTTCCAGCATTCATCCTGGATAGGAATATTTCAGATGGCTGATGTAGTTGATAGTATGTGTGCTTTTTGTGTGCCTGTCCTGATTAAGCTAATTCCTGAGAGAAACAATAGCAGTGAATCAGTTACCAAATCCTGTCATGATTTTTGTTAATTGGTTATGTCACTGTGGCTTTGATCTCCCCATGTGTTGTGTTAGTGAAAGAAATTAAAGACCTGGCAAAGCTCTTGCTAATGTGAAGGTTATTGTATATTCAAGTATTGTGTATTCAAGTATTCAGTGTAATTGTGTTTCCCTAAGAACTTCTCTTATATAGATGAGAATGAAACTATTTCAGTATTACTGTTACATCAGGAATATTAAATGAGCTCTGCATCCTCAGTCCATTGTATTAACCCTTGAGACTTTTCTCCCCAGGTTTGCATTCATCGTGTTAGATCGTGCAGCAGCATTCGCTTTATAAAATCAAAATATGTGTGCGTGTTTGACAAATCTGCCCTCAAGTTTAGTCATCAACAGCGATTATTCAGAACATCTGCTGGTAATCCTTTTCATAATAAAATAATTTATTTTAATTTGCTATTTTATGAGTGTTATGTTAGAGGTTTGCATATGGCTGGTATGTAGACTATTTCTGATGCACTCAGTTTTTTCTGCCTGGTATCTTGTATTTAATATTAAACATGTTGTATTTTCTTATTCTCTGTTTCAAGTTTCATGTGGCCAAATTGTCCAGTTTAAGCTTTCTGACATTGGAGAAGGAATTACGGAGGTGACTGTAAAAGAATGGTAAGCTCTGCTTTCCTGGAAATCCACTAAGAAATCAGCAGATAGTTTAGCAGCTTTAGTTGTGTTATCTGTTCATTATCTGAGAATATTTTCTGGGTTAATAGTGAAGTTTTTCAGGTTTCATTTTCCACATTTTAAAACTTTGTACGTACTGAGCTTTACATTTTCTTCATTTGCAATCTGGTATATTTGTGAGTGGAAAAAGTGGAAGCAATGGGATTCACCTGTATATAGGCTTTTCCTTCAGTGATTAGTGTTTTTTGAGTTCAGGAGGCCTGTCTTTCATTATCTTTACTTAGACTGAGCTTTAGAAACAAATGACTAGTCTAGAGAATCCACATAATTTTATCCTATAACCCTTCTCTATTGCTTTAAGTAAAAGATTTGAACTTGTAAATTGTAAAAAGCCAGTGGTTAATGGATTGAACAAAATCAAAGTGTACAGTGAAGGAAGGCAGTGCTGAAAGGCCTTGTTCTTTGTACCAATACCTCTCTTTGCATGGAAGACAGTGTTCCCCACTATCCATCTCTTTTCTGAAACTGATCATATACTTCTGACAATTTGAAACTAAGGACTTCCTTGCATTCGGATTAAGCTGGGCTCATTCTTATTTTTAGATGCTTTATAATCTGACAGGAAAACTCTGCTTTACTAAAGTAAATTTAATATGTATATAATGATATTCATAATCATTGTGTCATTTCACCCAACAAAGGGTTCTGCAGCAGTCAGGCAACATGCATGTAGCAAACATATCCAGTATGTAGAATTTGTCTTCTCATCTGGAATGCATTTCCATATTGTGGGCATGCATATTACTGAAATTAGCAAAGGAATGTACAGAACAGATTTTTGCACTGACTGTGTTTCACAGTAGCCTGTGTGTCACCTCCTAGGTACATAAAGGAAGGTGACAGTGTGTCTCAGTTTGACAGCATCTGTGAGGTACAGAGCGATAAAGCCTCTGTTACTATCACCAGTCGTTACGATGGCGTCATTAGAAAACTCCATTACAGCATAGATGATATTGCTTTTGTGGGAAAACCACTAGTGGACATTGAAATTGATGCTTCAAAAGGTAATGTAAGCCATTTTTTTTTCTTGCGTATTTTTTGTTTGTTGTCATAAAACAATCAGTGACAGAGAAGCTTACTTTTTCCTCCTGAAAATCTTAAAAGATTTTTTTCCCTTTATAAAGTCAAGAAATTTGAGTAGAGAGAGTTGTGATTTTATTTAGAGTTTAAAATCTCCTAGACATTTCCTATTGAATATTTAGCTTAAGCAGCAGCCTTTAGCAAGCTGTGTTCCCATCCACATTAACTCAAAGAAAATAGTAAAATCTTCAACTGTTACAGAATCGCAGAATGGTTGAGGTTGGAATTTAACAAATGCTTGTAATGCAGTAAAGTTAATTTTTTTCTTTCTGTTTGCAGGTGTTGCCCCAGAAGAAGATGTTGTTGAAACACCTCCTATGTCTCATGAAGAGCACACTCACCAAGAGATAAAAGGTCACAAAACATTAGCAACCCCTGCAGTTCGTCGCCTGGCCATGGAGAACAATGTAGGTTTGCTGAATAAGGTCCTGCTGCATTTTACCCAGCTTTTACATGGCAGTTTGACTGAACAGAAGAGCACTCATCTAGAGGAAACACTTGTTTTCAAATACATTTTAAATGTGTGAAAACTGTGGTAAAAATGAAGAGGATGGTACTTTCTGATGATGATGGTGGATATAAAAAGAATTACTGGGCTTTAAACACAGCTAGGAGGCTTTAGGCTGAAGATTGAGAAAACCTTTCTAGAATAAAAATAAGAAACAGTCAAAGGAGATTCCTGAGAATCTCTACAGAGAAAGAAGGACAGAAAAATTTTAAAAAACCCCTTGTTTTGTTTTTCAGATTTGTATTGGAGCAGAAAATATACTAGGTGATTTTTTACATGCCTTTCTAATGCCTTTTTTTCCCTATGAATATTCCATTGGTTTTGAAAGCTTATGATGCATTTTTAGGAGAGAATTAACTCGAATATTTCACTATTGATCCTGTGAGGTAATGAAGAGGTTAATAGTATTCTTGGTTCCTCCTTGAAGTATGCAATCAAACATACTGGGACTAGTAGGCCTTTTGGATGATTTGAACAATGTTGAATACCTAATAAATTATGGAAAGGGAAAGAAAACTGCAAATTTGTTGGATCAGAAATGGGAGTGATTTTAACCTTAGCTCACAATATAAGATACTTTTGTAGTGCTGTAAAACTAGTGTCACAGCTTTTTATGTACTTTTCAGATTAAATTGAGTGAAGTTGTTGGGACAGGGAAAGATAACAGAATCCTTAAAGAAGATATACTCAACTACTTGGCCAAACAAACAGGAGCTATTTTGCCCCCGTCACCGAAGGCTGAAATTGTCCCACCGCTGCGGAAAACAGAGACTGTGCCAGCTGCTCCAAAGGACAAAGCACGGAAAATCCCTGTACCTATTTCCAGACCTATTGCATTTTCAGGAAAAGATAAAACTGAATCTGTAACAGGTAAATCATGAAATATAAAGTCTTGAGACCATGGTCACAGTAGGCTACCAGTAAATGTTGCTCTGTGAAAAGCTGATTCCTTTTGATGGTTAGTGAGCGTTTAGGAAAACATTCTCTATAAGAAGCATCTCCGCTGAAATTATTTTATGAAATATTTGTTCGTGTTTTGGTTGGATGGAGTTGGGCTGCAAATTGCACTTGCTCATTCTTCAAATGTATGCTGAAACAGGTAGGAATTCTGAAACATGGATTTGTCACGGTAGGGATCATTATGCAATTAGTGGCAAGGTGCAGTGAATTTAAGGGTTTACCAGTGCTTAATAATAGCATACTGCACTATTATGTGAATAACATTCACACATATTCAAGAGAACAGTGCCATAAAAGACACTAAAGTAACAAAAAATCACATTAAAAGGGGAAGATTAAAGTTTTTTGCTTGCCTTTCAAGCAGTGTTTATTTGGAGAGGCTGGAAAGAGTAATGCAGATTATCATATTATGATTTCAAATTCATGCATACATAGGAGAGAGACACAGTAATATAGTCTGAAGTGTTACAGTCATCAAAATTGAGTTCTGTGAACTGAATAACTCAATAAGTGCTCTTTCCCCTGTTCTTTTTTGGTTATGGTTTGGTTTTTTAAGCTGTGTAATTTGTTTAATGGAAACAGATGAAATTTCACCATGACTTCACAGAAGCTCCTTTTGTTGGTTTAAGAAGACAATGAATATTTTCCAGGTTTTCAGAAGGCAATGGTAAAGACTATGAGTGCAGCCCTGAAGATCCCCCACTTTGGTTATTGTGATGAGATTGATTTGACTCAACTTGTTCAGCTGCGAGAAGAGCTGAAACCTCTGGCTGAACTCCGTGGAGTTAAGCTTTCCTTTATGCCTTTCTTCATAAAGGTGAGGCATGCAGCAGAGCCATGTAGGGAGTACACGTTTTGCCAAAATCTATTCAATGATTGTTCTAAGTTTGGAGCACCTCTCTATCATCTGAGTTATGGCAGATCACAAGAAAACTTTAAACTTGGTTTTTGTCTATTGAGCCACTTATCAATTTACAGTTGGAACTGCAGCTGGGGTTATGCAATGTCGTTTAAGTTTTTTTAAATGTTAATGGGAAAGGGTAGAGTGCCTTCAGCATAATTTAATGTGGAGGTAAGCATGACTAGGTGTTTGCATCGCACAAAACAAATTTTTGTAATTGTCAGTATTTTTTGAGCTCCTTTAAAATGAACCTCATATGAAATGCATTGTTGTTGTTGTTGTTGATGTGACTATTATAATCTTTGTATTGCTAATGAATCCCTTAGGTCACTCACTGTTGTCCCTTCTATTGTTCAGAAGAGCAGGCAGTTGCACTCATTTTGTCCCTGTGGTTCCCTTTCCAGCTGTTGGGAAGTTGGAGGCCACTGAAGGCTGATGTGCTGCCTAAGCTGTGCAGTGAATGCACAGCTTAGTCTGAAACTTCTGTAATGCTATTGCACTCAGAGTGCTACCTAAACACTCATTCCATATTGTTATTCATCTAAATTTTCTCGTACCTTTATTTCTTTCCCACGGAGCTCTCTGGTTATAAAATATAAAACTCTGTTTTGTTTCCTTTTGTTGTATGTAACCAGGCAGCCTCTCTGGGATTGTTGCAGTACCCCATTCTTAACGCTTCTTTGGATGAGAACTGTCAAAATGTCACATATAAGGTTTGTAAACTATGGATAAACCTTGTGAGCAGAAAGTGTAAAGTAATGTCTAACAGGGCTTAGGCTTTTCAGAATGCCTGAGCTAATTTTAAGAACAAAAATTATGGTGCTGTGCAGGAAAATAATTTGTGTGTTCAGATTTTGAGATCTAGGTTTGATTTATTATTGATCTTATTTCAGTAGTTTGTTAGATAAGAGTCACTTTGTTTTTCAGACTTCCCTCAAAAATGCATATTGATATATTGATTTCCTGTTTTTCACCTGAATATGGGCGAAGCTTTTAAAATGAGAACATTTCAAATCTAATACAACAGTTTTTAAGAAATGGCACAGTGGTTGTGCTGTTCCAACACTCAGCCCTTATATATTAAAGTACAGTCCTGATAAAAGTTATATCATTTTCATACAAGCTGCTGGATTGATACTTCTGGACAGGAAATATCTATTTTCTTAAGTGATGTGTACTTGCTCCTTGCAGTACAAACTCTTTTTGTGCTGTTTTATACGTATCTCTCAGAATCCTTATATTCCTTCCAACAAATGAAAAGCAACTCAGTTTGGGGTTTTTTTTGGTAATTTTAGTGTTCTCTTTAAAATCTGCTATGTGTGTTTTGTTATACGTATGATCTTCCTAAAGTGCAATGTTTTCAGTGTGAAATTGATTCCAGGACTTTGTATTCTCTGAAGGTGAAATTGTCAGCATCAATTTACAGTTTGCAGATGTGAGGCTAGTATTAAAAAAATGACATCCTTTTCTCTCATCAAAGTTGTATGCAGGAGTCGCTTACTAAATACAGTACTTTCAGGTTAAAAAGATAAATAAGGGAAATGTCACTTAAGTGTCTTTTTATGTGAGATACATTCTGTGTTGACAGTTAATGTCTGGTTAATGACACTTGTTGCAGGCTTCACACAACATTGGAGTTGCAATGGACACAGAGCAAGGTTTAATCGTCCCAAACGTGAAAAATGTTCAAGTCTGCAGTGTGTTTGACATTGCTGTGGAGTTAAATCGCCTGCAGTCCTTGGGCTCTGCAGGCCAGCTGGGAACAAGTGACCTCACTGGGGGAACATTCACCCTTTCAAATATTGGCACAGTAAGTACAGGAAAAATAAGAGCTATAGCTGAAATCTGCTTCTGAAATGCAAGCTTTACTGAAGTTTAATATGCAAAGAACAAAACCTGTAGCAATTAATTCAAAAGGCAATCTGCTTAAAAAAAATTGTTAAATAATATCCGCACCTTTTTCTTTTTTAGATTGGTGGCACTTATGCCAAACCAGTGATACTACCTCCTGAAGTAGCTATTGGAGCACTTGGAAAGATACAGGTATATTAACTTCATCTCAGTGATGTGAGTGTTAGCTAAGGCCATGAAAATGGAACATGGAGTCTCCCTTTGTTGCAGAGAATCACTGCATAGCTCGTGATTGAAAAGTTTGTGGTGTTTTTAGATGACTATGCAGACACCAGATGTTTAATTGGAAGTCTCTTATGCCAAAGGTTCATATTTATTTTCTAGAATTCTGTTTTATTTCACTCACTTCTGTGTTTAGCCTTCTAGTTACTAAGAAACAATGTAAATATAGTTTTACAAGTTTTGCAGCATGGCAATAGCAATTTTGCTATCATCAGGGAAAAAACTTGAGAAGTATTCTGAAAATGAAGTTTAATTTCATGAGCCAGATAGCTGAATCCATACACAATTTTGAATATGAAGGCAGTTTTATATTTTCTGAATTTCAGGCTTTAATTCTTTAATATAGAATTTTGAGCTCAATTCTGGAAATGAAAAGAGGATTAACTGAAATTACTTCTTCTATGTCCTTCCTCTGAGCATTTTTTTACAGGTGCTTTAAGGAAACTGCCACTTTGAGAACTAACAGTGCAATAAACTATTCAGGAAAAAACTTTTGAGTCAGGAAAGGCTGTTACTATTCAGTATTTCCATTATGGTGGAAACAGGCTATGACTGTTTATTGTGCAGGCTTGCAATATATTCTAATCCACAGCACAAACAGTACTGGAAAGGTCTTGGGTTTTAGCATGATGCTACTGCTGTCTGTCTAATTCAGCAAAATGCTTAAATTTAGATCAACAAATTTACAAGAACAAAAAAATACAGATTTGCTAATGAAAGTATTCAATATTTCTGGTTTTGTCCTTCCTCTGATTTTTAGATTCTTCCTCGGTTTAATGGCAAAGGTGAAGTATTTAAAGCACAAATAATGAATGTGAGTTGGTCAGCTGATCATCGCATCATTGATGGAGCTACAATGGCCCGGTTTTCTAACTTGTGGAAATCTTACTTGGAGAACCCTGCTTCGATGCTGCTGGACCTCAAATGAAGGGAATCATGGCTAGAATATGCCTTTAAAATCTGTGGATTAGACTGAATAGTTATAAAAGCTGTCTCTGCTAACATGTGCCCTTTGCTACGTGCATTATATAATAATGTTATGTGGTTAAAAGTTCTCAACAGCTGATATCAGTCTCAATAAGTTGTTACTTCTTTTAATTAGTATTGCTGTAATTTCTTCTACAGCAGACTGTCAGACTGAATAGGTCACAGCTTCTGAATATGGTGGTGGAACGTCTTTATTTTGCCTTTTATAATAAGAGTGATTGTCAGGCTGATGTGACTGAGTGCCACTGCTCTACACATGCAGTATTTATAATCTGAAGGGGAATTTTGGAGGGGAATACTCGTAGTTCTTCCATTTTGGACCCGTAAATTTATTTTAACAAATAATATCTGAATTCCCAAAAGGGATTATGCAAAAATCATACACAAATAAAATGCCTTTAATGCTTCTGCTGTAAGATGTCCAGAGAGCTTTTTGTTTAACTGAGTAAACCTCTTAAGTCTTTTGCTAGTCCACTTTTTCCTGGCAAGTACTTGCACAGGTACTCTTTATCAAACTATAAATGAAGAGGCCATGTTTATTCAAATGCTCACTGACAACACTGATTGAAAACTATCAAGGCTTAATACTCTCTAGAATATCCTGTATTTTTAAGGGCTGGAAGTAGTTTCAGTCCTTAATGCTTTCCAGTTATTTTTGTTTCTTATAGAAAGCATCTGTCTGTTAAAACCAAACAAGAAAGAAAGAGAAAACAAAATAAAAAAAGAAGGATATTATTTTGTCATTAGGTAAGCCTTACAGTAAGCTGATCATGATCTAAAAGCTTGCACTGTATTATTGATATTCAGATACTAGAATTTGACAGATTAATCAGATTCAACAAAGAATGGATATTAAAAATACTGTGTGAGACAAGGACTTCTTAAACACAGATACAAGGCACATAATGAATAGGTTCAAGTTAATGCCTTTAGAACAGAAAACTGTTACGTGGCTTTAAGGTAAACAGATCATGAGGATTGCACTGGTGATTTAATGGGAGATATGAAGGAAACTGTTGGATATAAGTAACTTCTAGACACATAAGTTTCACACAGACACAAGAAAAGACAGTTACGTAGCCTTAAAAATGAATTTGTAATGCACAAAATGGACATTTTCTCCTTTTTTTAGATATATCAAAAACAGGAGCATTCTCCAAAATTGTAGACCAAAGTTGTCTACTGCATTTAGCTATGAAGATGTGAGACAGGCTACCAGAGGTAGAATCCCTGCTATCCATGATGCTGAGACTGAATAAGAAGAAAACTGGTAATGTAGGAGGGGGAGTGTGGAGCATCCATGTAAGGTGCTATTAATATTTCTATTGTGGTATAAGGGTCTTTTATATAAAGGTCATTTCTTGCAAAGTTTGACTAATATATCATGCTTATCACCTATTTCATTTTTTTCAGATTTATTTATTCCTAATAAAAAATATAAAGCCACAAAGAATTGTTGTAGTATTGTTTTTATTTGTGAATTTTATGCAGGCAATCCTGCACAGGTGACTCAAACTCTTTCTTCTTGCTTTAAAGAACATACTGTGCTCAGGGCTACCAAAAGAACACAGCCTAATATCTACTTTCCTACAGGTATATTGTTGTGGTAAGGGCTCAGGATAAAGGCTTAGGATATTTTTTAATCTGATGACCATTGGGAAAATAAATTGAGGAAATACAAGTGTATGAAAGAAATAAATAAAATTAATTTGAGATGTTTAAGACAGAATAATTTTACTTACACAAGGATGGGATTGAAAGCTGAAGTACTTAGTGTCCTTTTAAGTAGGTATTGGTGTTCATGTATTTAGTTGGTTGTGGACTGGAGAGGGTTGGGGTTTTTTTTGTTATAAAATTCTGTGTGGTAGAGTTACAACCAAATTAATGTTACTTTTAAAATTTCATCTTCATATTTTATACTCCAGTGCAATCGGTTAGAACTATCCAGTTTTATGGCTTCTGCCTCAAATAGTGACCTATGATTATTGTTGTCTCTCTCTTTCCATTTGATTGAAGAAAAGGATTCTGACAGACTTGTTCTCCTTTTATCTTCTCCAAAGGCTATTTGAAGAAATAGAATGTTAAATATGTTTCATGATTGGAAGCATGGAAAGGGGTGAGTAATAACCCCTCTGCACATCCTGGTAAAGATTATTTTTCTGTCTGGACTTTGATGATTTGCACTAAAATTCTTCAGCAAGAGAATTCTTCAGCATGGGCAAAAGTTATGAGTAAAATACTTAGTGATGTTATACTTTTTCTAGTCTATTTAGTCAATGTTGCTGTTTAATAGCACTTTGAAGCTCAATTACCTTGCAGAGAAACATTACTAAAGAATGCAGTTGTTTTTAAGTCAATACTAGCCTTTTTTAATTGTCATTTTTAATTCAAAACAAACTCATTGTGTAGCATAACAAGTACTCCTTTATTCTACTTGTTCACAATTTTTAGCTTCTGTTAGAGGGAGTCCAGTTTAGGGGAGCCCAGTCACACTCTGCAAACTGGGAAAACACTAACAGTGGTAAATGCTTGGGGGGTTTGCAAAAGTGCCTCATGTGATGCCTTCTATTCTCAGCATAAGTTAAAATTAGAACTAGACTGACATTGCATTGGAGTCTGAGTGTGGGTTTTAAATGGCTTTGCTAATACAGACAAGATTCATAATTTGTCTCCGCTCTCGTCCAGAAAGCAATGAGTCCCAGAAAATCCTTGAGAACATCAAATAATTGAGGTAAGTTGTTGTTAAACTCTTTCTGATGCTTGGAGGTGAAGTTGTTGGGAGATCTGATTACTTGGGAGTGAATTTGCAGTTGTTTTACAACCACGCTTGGGATTTCACTTCTGAATTGTTGGCTGTGATGGCATGATTATTATGGGTTTTATTTTCTTGACAAATAATAAGAACTAAGAACAAGAACTTTTTGATGGTAATCATGTTATATCATGAAATCCTCCTGAAAATAGTTGTATACTTAGGCTCTTTGATATTTCATGGTTCTAAGGCAGTACTTGTTGAATAATACACTTTCCACAGCAAAAGAGAGTTGCCCAGAGTAAGCTTTATGAGAAATAAGTATTGGTTTGACTGTATAGTATGATACTGGGTTGAGTAGTACAACTATTAACATATGTCTCTTTTTCTGCACAATTTATATAAAAAGATTTCTAGTTTTCTACCTAAAAAGGCTTGTAGTTCAAAAAATGTCTCTAAACAACAAGAAATTATAGATTAGTTAATCACTTGATCTCAGTAGAAATTTAATCTTGAAAAAATCACGCAATTTGAATTGTAACCACTAACTGGAGCAAAAAACCCTCATGCATACATGGCATTACTATTGCATATTGGGATGGGGAAGGGTAGTTACTCTGATGACCACTGAAACAGGAGCTAATCCTTCAAATTAGTAAATGTGATCACATTTATGTGGGGGAGAGAAAGAGGATACAGCCCTCTCTTTACAGGAAAACATCCAATCCCTCTGTAGGAACCCAAAGGCCAGACTGCACCGTGCCCGCTGGGGTTGCCGTTTGTGTCACTTGTCAAATCCTGCCATTTTTTCTTAGCAAACAGAGAACAGATAAGAATCATAAATATTAATGTATTAGACCAGATTCTTCTTTATTCAAGCTTTATAATTTGATTTTTATGCTGTTTTTGCAACAGGAGGCAATCCTGACATTTTACATTTTATTTGCCTACACATTTTACCTTGATTTCAGTATAATCGGACTTTACAAATAAGTATGTTAGCAAAAGACATAGTAAACATAAAATAGAATGACTGACAGTTTGTATGCAAAAATGGTCACTAAGCAATTATGGCTTATCCAGGCCACATTAAATTGTAACAGAAAAAATATGAAAGAAAAGATTGGTTCTAAAAGACAGACCTGCAGCAATTATTGTAGGGAAATACATGGATGAAAAGACATGAAATTCCTCTTTTGTTGTTACCTACCTGCTTGTTTGGAAGAAAGTTATCTGTACTTTTTTTAGTTTGAAGCACATATAAGACGTTTTTCATACTTGCCCCTACAAGTATCAGTAAAAAGTTAGAAAGGGAGCATTCAGATCATCAGTGTTCAGAATATACTGCTGCTGGCATGAAGTTTAGCCCTTTTTAGTTTTAAATGTGAATTCTGGCATGCAGCAGGGCTACAGAAACATTCAAAGAGAAATCAAAAGGATTTAAAAGCCTTTTCCTAAAGGTAGTGCATTACTAACTATAAAATACATTGTAGTGAGTTAAGCTATGAAGTAAATGAATGCAAATAAAGTATACTAATTAATTTCCAGGGACAGTTCAGTTTTTGTAAAGTGCAGAACTCCTTTAGTTACAAGTATTTATATCAGGTAGGTGCCAGAATGCAGCTATCAGAATTTAACTGCCTTAAATTGCAGGTAACAGCTTAATTTCTTCCTGGGATGTGAATGAGTACTCAAATCTGCATTTAATTATTAAGGTCGGTACTTGACCTACCATTGGAAGGAACTGAGAGACGCAGTTGTTGACTGAATAAAAATGCAGAGACTGCAAAAATACCATTTCTTATTATAATAAAATTTAACTAGGTGCAATTATCTATTTTTATAAAGAAAAAGCAGTAGGTAAAATCCTGTCAATTCTTTACATTAACTAATTCGATAACATAATAAAGTGGGTATTGCAGTATTTTAGTTTTCACATCAGTGTCCCCATCTGGTAACTGATACATGAAGTGGTGCATTGAGCCTGAAATTCAGATTCCTGCAACCGAATCTGAACTTATGAAGGATCATGGCTGAAACTGCAGTTTGCCTGGGAACATTCACTGCTGTGAAGACACTCTGGGAAGTGAGAATACACAAGATAAATGAAGAATTGCAGAAAGAAAAGGAATTCAGGCAGAGGTCTGCAGGAAGGTAGGTAAATTGTAGATTTTTAAGTATGTGAAAAGCTAGACCATGTGTTACATTTCAGAAGACTGGGATTGGTTTCTTCAAACACATCCAGACTGTGATTCTTTAGTTGTTACTCCAGCAGGATTCCCAGTGATTAGAATATATCTAGTGTCTCTGATAAAAATATTAGTGTATAGACTAAATCCCCTGGACTCAGATACTAAAATCCTCTGCTGTGTAGATATTCTAACCAGTGAAGATTTGTTATGCTTTCTTCTCCATTGAGGTATTAACAGGGTTGCTTGGTCTTCTGTCTGGCCAGCAATTTTATGAAATTTGAAGAAATTTAGCATTCTGGTTTTGTAACTCCTAATTTATCAGATGAGTTTGAAGTGGAACAACAAATTCAAAAGTTCCTAATGGAGAATACAAGCAGAAAGAAAGAGAGTTACCTTGTTGTCATAATTCTTGTTTAAGTCCCCTTTGGAAACCAAGCTAAAAGAAGCTGATTGACCTATTTTATTGCACTTATATGTGGTAGAATGGAAGGCTTTTCATTTTAGGAGACTGCTTCAAAATGTGCTTTGGAACTTAATTCCACATGATTTTACATTCTGTGACCGTGCTGTAACATGTTGAAAGTGAATTATGTCCTCCTTCTGAATGTAAATTTGAAGAACTGTAAAATAGAATTCCTATAAATTACCTCAGCCAAACATTAAGTTCTTGTCTTCTCTCCAGCTGATAGTGTATTAACATCCAGATAGAATTAGCGTTATTGGACAATAAGGCAATTCTCTCTTTTTTTTCCCCAGAAAATAGGATAGTAATTATTGGCTGTATTCATTGTGGCACCACTGGCAGATCTTCTTTCCCTTGTAGGCTACTGCTTGTCTGGGAGGAGAGAGCTGCTTTAGCAAAGCTCAAAGAAAAAGTTATTAATGAAGGTGGAAGAGCAATTTTAAGAATAGAGGAAGAAGAATGGAAGGTAGTGTTGATAGGAATGAATACTGCTTGGGTTGAATGACTGATGCATTAGAAAACTACTATTTACAACTTTACACTTACAGTGGTGTTATTTTTGTTCTATTAACGACTCACTGTGCTTTGCTAACAGTGAATTGGGACACACTATTGTGAGTGTAAAAGCAAGCTGGGTGTTTTTTAGTCCTGAATATTAAGCATTACTCTGCAAAAACAAAGCCCAAAAGTCTTTTCTGCATTAGAAATTATTTACACTGCAAATTATGATTTTCATTATGTAAATTCTCATTTAACATTCACACACCAGAACTACTGAAATGTATCAAGGTGAAAACCCTCTGTATTTGGGTGCATGAAAATATTTCTTATTGTTTGTTTTCTCTTTCTAAGAGTGCAAATGAGCCAGTAGATTCCCAGAACACTATTATTGTTATTTCTCATGCATAGGGGTAATGTGCTGTTAATGCTGGCAGAGTGAAGGCCAACAGTGCTCTGAGCCATGCAGAAATGCACAGACCAGCTCCTAGAGAGTGATGAGAATTAGTCTGTGTTGAGGCCAGTGAGAACATGACAGCCAGACCCAGCCATACTCTGGTGGTCTGCAAGCCAGTGGTCCTTGTTCAGAACTCTTTGCATACAGACACTGTAGTTTTATTATCCCTCAGCTCTTCTGCTCTCAGCTGCTCACTGTTTTTATTGACAGAATAGGAAATAGAATTTAGATCTTCCTTTATATGCAAAAATCTATTTAGAGCAGTTTCTATTCCATAATTTATATTTATAACTTCAGTTATATTGATTTTTTTTTTTTTTAAGAGAGAAACAAACAAACAAAAACAAGCCTGAAACTTGTCAATGACAGAAGTGCAGGTATCTAAATCCCGGGAGCCAAAAGTGGGTAGGTTAAATCTGCAATCGGAGTGAAAACCCACATTGGTGTTCACTTCAGGATCATGGAATCATGGAATATGCTGAGTTCACAGAGTCCAGCTCCTGGCTCTGCACAGCACCATCTGCAAGAGTCACACCCTGTGCCTGAGAGCATTGTCCAAATGCTTCCTGAACTCTGCCAGGCTTGGGGCTGTGACCACTGCCCTGGGGAGCCTGTGCCAGGGCCCAGCCAACCCCTGGGGGAAGAACCTTTTCCTGATACATCGATGTAAACCTTTATAAAATATAAACCTTTTCCTAATACGTATGATACTAAAATAGTATCAGTTATGCTTCCTATTTTTAGCATATTTTAGAAAACAGTTGTCAGGATACATTTTGGAACCTACATGTTACAGTATCGCTGAAGAAGAAGCACAGATTGTTAGTGTTTCAAATAAAATTTATGCCTCAGCCTGTATTCTTGCATGCTAAGCTGAATTTCTTCTGATTCATATTTCTTGTTGTAGACATTACCTTCGTGCTTATTGAAACTAATTCATCTCCAGGAATGGCAGCTTCACAGAACTAGTTTGCAGAAAATTCCTCAGTTTATTGGAAGATTTCACAACCTTGTTGTTCTGGATCTATCCCGGAACTCAATTGAAAGTGTACCTAAAGAAATTGGTGAGCTCTGCTTTCTTTTTTTTTAAGCTGCTTTTCTAAGAAAATTGGTCTTGCACAAATGTGCCATTTTTGTGCCCTTTGCCAATAATCCTATTGGATAGTAAGAAAACAGATTATTTTTAAATCTGACAGTGAGCTAGAGATCTCCAAACCATAGATTCCCTTTTAACTAAAAATGGTGCTGGATGGAAGAGACATATCTCTATGAAAGCTCCCCATGACAAAAAAAAAGAGCCTGTATGCACAGCAGGGACTAGACATCAGAATGCAGCTAGCAAAGTAATATTGAAAAACAGACTTCATGTTCTGAGTCCACAGCATGAGTAGCCTAGTCATAATTTTTTGGGTTTGGGTTTTTCCTTGAAGCACTCAACTAGAGTTCAGTTCTGTACTAAAGAGTCCTGAAGTGCTACTATTTGCAGTTCGGTGATTTTATTTGTTTTGTTTTGTGAGAACACAGAGCATTTATATAACAGTAAAAGGATAAGATGGAACAAATAATATTGTAATATTGTGCTTCAAATAGAATAAACATGAACATTTCTCATTTGTGATCTCTGCAGGCCAGCTGACCAGCCTCCAAGAGCTGCTTCTCAGTTACAACAGAATAAAATCTGTTCCTAAGGAAATAAGTAACTGCATCAGTCTGGAAAGACTGGAACTGGCTGTCAACAGGAGTATCTCTGATCTTCCTCCTCAGGTTTTGACAGACTGTTTAGTTTTGTTTAATGCTTAGTTTGAATTTATCCAAAGCCAATTATCATTACACATAGCACTTCTGTTTTCAGATTTGCTGTGACACTGTGATTTCACAGTACTCCCCAGAAACACTGATGTGACCAGTCTTTCTATGACTGGTCAAATTGAAGCCACATGAGAAGCACATACCTGAGTAGCTGACGGAGCCAGTCTTTATTTCAGCCAGATAAATGACTTGGCAGTGCTGGGAGGGCAGTAATACACTTCATATCAATATGTTTAGGCTGGATGTCTTCACTGATTTACCCCACTAAGAATCTGATGCCTTAGCACAGAGAAGTTCTCTTTTATGTTTGAGAGTACAAATTCACACCATATGCCAGGACACAATTGTAAGCATCTTTACCAGAACAGCTAGCTCTGAAAAGGGGTTGTGTGATTTATACAAAGGGGTTATGTGATTTATACAACTGCCTATGCAGAGTTGAACAGTTGTTGTTCTCAAATGTTGAAAACAATTATGAGAGACTAAAAACAACTACTCACCTACTATGGAACTTTAATTTGAACTCACTTAAATGTGAGAGACCTGCATCTCTAACTACTAGTCTCTTAGATAGAGATGACAAGTATGTAACCATACATTGTTTTAATTTATTTTAAAAGCCAGTCGTGGCAATAGTTGACAGCAATCAGTGCCTCGCAAAATTGAGTGAGTCCAAACAGCAATAGCCAACATAGAATCTTCCAATAGAAATTAACCAAACTCCTGAATTTACAAAATCTATGTGGATACAGGTTCCATGGTGTAATGTAGAGTGTATAGCTTTTAAATTGACAGCTCATAGCAGATCCATAGTGGTGACTGCGACGATGTGAACACCGTGAAGCTCTGGTTATGTGCACTTGAGTAGCATTCAGTGTTTAGACAATTGGACCAGATCTGCCATAAAATATTTTTGTATCACCTGAACATTGCAAAAGCACCTGAAGGCATGATTCACCAAAGCACTGAGGTGCTGTGACACTATGTTGCATTTTCAGAATGTCTTGCCAGAGTAGTAGAGTTCAAAGCATGGAAGGTGTCACGGTTCACTCTAAAGTACAGTCTGTGCAATTTGATACATAAAAATCTAAATATTTGACTAATGAAAAATGGCATATTGCATGGAGTATGAAATACTAAGGACAGCTCTGTCTTTAAAATTCTTTTCCTTGAGGCTTGGGGCATAACTGCATTGTAGTCAGTAGTTAGGGCACTCACTACTGGGTGGGAGGGAAAGTTCTGCTGCTTTATCAGTTCCAAACCTACCTACCTTCCAGGCAAAACTGTTATTGTTAGCTACTATCAGCTATTGTAACTCAAAGCCATTCTGTGTTTACTGGCTCCAAAATGTGTTGTAATGTTTCTCAGCATATCAGAGCACTGCTGTACTGCTGCAACACCTACACAAAGTTGCATTAAGTCTCCCCTTCTTTTCAGCTCAGTGATTTAAAGAAGCTTTCACACATCGATTTGTGCATGAATCAGTTTACTACCATCCCTTCAGCTCTTCTCAACATGCCAAATCTGGAATGGTTAGATATGGGGGGAAACAAACTCCAGGAGCTTCCTGATGCAATTGACAGGTAAATAAAGCTCAAAGCTCATCTTAGTCACAATTCCATTGCATTGAAATTCTAATTAATAAATACTACTTCAATAGATAATTTTAATGTTAACCTCACTCCAAAGTCAAGATTTTATCAGCCCTAGTGTGATGTTTTGGATGAGCTGGAATACATTCAATTAATAATAAATTCAGTATCAAGTATAGCGTTAAATATTTATTTTCAGTTATATTTTTGAACAGAGATTAGGTGATTATCTTGGATATGGGGTTTCCTTTGAGACTTGTTGCATTATGAGTCCTTTATGTGGCTGAAAAATTAATTATTTTATGGTAATGACTGATATGATCTATTTTCTAAATCTTGATTTATTGCACAAAAACCATATTTTTCAGAATGGAGAACCTCCACACTTTATGGCTCCAAAGGAATGAAATAAACTCTTTGCCAGAAAGCATTGGTAATATGAAAAATCTTAGTACTCTTGTTCTTAGCAACAACAAACTTAAGGATATTCCAGCTTGTATGAAGGACATGACAAATCTGAGGTAAGAAAAAGCAATAGAAATAAAAATGAAAATGCTAGAAAATACTTTTTAAAGCCTCCCTTGCATTGTATCCTGGAGTGGTACTAAGGAAGAGCAAAAGAAAAGACATTACCACAGTTGTACATATGGACACAATAAATCAGCATAATTACACAGATTAACAACAATTAAGGATCTGATCAAGCAAGCTTTGTGTAGTGAAACTTAGTTAAAGAAGTAAATTATGATAGCTACAGTCTCACATGAAAAAGTAAACTGTAATACATTTTCTCATTTCATAGCCTTCCCGCTACAACTGCCCTTTCATATCACTCTCTAAAGGCAAGAACTTGCACAAAAATATGTGGCAGGCATAAAAATGATGAAAAGTAGAATTTTGCCATTGAGAACTCAAGCATTCAGAATTTAAAAAAAATGATTAGGTTTAAGGACATGGATGAAACTCTCCCGTACTCGATATGAAAAATAAAAAATAATGTAAATTCTTAATTGGTAGAATTTGAACTACTCCTTAGTATACCATGACAGAAACTTTCCTGGTTGTTTGCAATTTCATTTGGATTGCTGGATGTTGGCCATTTTAGAGAAAGAATGCTAGTCTGCATAAACCATGCCCAAGCTGGTAAGACAATTCCTGTTTTCAGCTCTTTTGGAAGCACCTCCTTAACTAAATATATACAAGCATAGGCCCAAGGATGGCCCAAGAATAAAGAGAGACAAGACTGGCTCCTGCCTTGCAAAGTTGGGAGGAGGTATTTGCATTGTTCTCATCCACTCACTTGTTTGTGAATGCTCAATACACCTGACAATGGGGTCAGAAACTGAAGAAAAAATTATGAGGACCACAATGTTTTTGCCACCACAATCAGCTACTGTCAGATAGCATCTTCTTAGTTTACTTAATACTACTCATAGATTGGTGAGTTCAGTATAACTAAAGTTTAATTTCATTTTGCTTAAAATAGTGCTTGAGAAATCTTAATTCAGTTTCAAAAGAATTATTTTCTCTGGACAAAACTTACTGCAAGAGTAACCTTTTCTGGTGAATTCCTAGATTTGTCAACTTCAGAGACAACCCACTGGAGCTAGAGGTAACACTCCCTCCGTGCGAGAACACAGATGAGGAGGAGCAACAGGAAATGTTTGGCATTGACTTCATGCACATGTATATCCAGGAGTCACTCAGGAAAACAGGCATGGCTTTTTTATTAATTCTCATCTCTCTGCAATACGGTGAGGAAGAGAAGGATAAATTGGATAAATAAAATCTAGGATATGTATAGAAATGAAACATGAATAGTCTTAATAAATGAGTAGCATTTTCCAACATGTCTGTAAACAGACTCCTACTGAGGGCAGGGGCACTTTTAACAGTAGGTGTCCATACAAACAGCATAGATTCTGGTAGGAACATACTGGAACCATGGAGCATTGGAATAAATGTGCCTGAGTTATCTATACCATGAATAACTAGAAGCTGATGACTGTCTTTTGTATTTGCATTATAATCAGTTTACATAGTGAGGGTCTTCTAGCACCCTTTAGTTCATGAAGCTCAACCTTTCCTATTTTTGGATGTTGTTCAGATGGTACTTCCAGAGGAGGATTAAGGGAGAAATGCCTATGTTCCCAACACACATCTTTTAGCAATGAAGTATCAACACCTGATAAACAGATGTTTCTCACAACTTGCTTTCCCTGACACAAAATAGTCACTTAAACAAAACACCCCCACAATTTCATCCCACTTCTAAAACAAGACAAAGATTTGCTGTTCATAGTCTCCAAAGTAACAGCCTAAGTGTTGCAGTAGGAGACCCAAATAAGCACTTTTGAACAGATGTTCAGGTGGCAGCTGTTACTTGCAGAGAGCACTTCAATGCAGATATAAAATGTTCTCTCTGATCTTCATTCTGTGTTTTGTGAAGCCTTAAAAAATGAATGAAATGCTCTTGATTTAGAACACTAAGCCAGTTTTTTTCTTATCAATATTTCATGAATGAAAAATCAAATTAGCAAAAATATATCAAGATGACACTTTGGATATAAGTTTTCTTCCTGAACAGATTCCCTAGCAAGCTCGGGCTGATGACTTAGGCCTACTTAAATATTTTAAGAGGAAATACAAAGCTATTCTGAACTTCAAAGTGAAAATCAAATATGTTAACTTCCCTTATTTTAATATATTGTCTTTCAGAAAATGTGGAAAGTTGTACTTCTGGTCCTCCTCCTGACACAAATCCTAATGAATAAAGAATGTATCTGAGAATGGAAGAAAATATCAAGTACACTTCTTCACAGCAAAGAGGCTACAATATAAAGGCATACACAGGTTTCAAATATTCTTAGGGATTTTATTTTTCCACTGATGGGAACTGGTTTGCATATTTGTAATTCCCACTGAAACTGGAAAATATAAGACCTTTTCCTGGGTACAGGAAAGATGATAAAAGGGTTTTGGTTTTTGGTTTGGTTTTGGTTTTTTTTTGGTAAGAAATGAATTAGCTTTTTAAAAAAATCCAGATTAGTTTTATAGGGTTTTTTTTTCCCCTACCAATTCCGAATCTATCTCCTGTCATATAGTTGGCTCTGGTATCAAAGAAGGACTGGGGACAGCTGTCAACAGGACATTCTCCAAGGACACAGCAGATTCTGTATAATACTGTAGTGCAGCCTTGTATCCTTGCTGTTGTAAATACTCAATCCGGCCGTGATCAATCAGCCGTTTACAGAGGCAACCGATCTCCTTTCGTTCCTCAACACTCAGTATCCTAGTTTCAGAGAGAGGAAAGAAAGAATGAACAGCTGTCACAAAATAGTTTTGTTAATTAACATTAGTAGTTAAGCTTAAAAAAACTACAGAAATCACTGTAAGTTTATTTCAGTCAGGCAAGCATGACTTGAAATATTTTTAAATGTATGTCCATTAAAATCGTATTTTTAAAGTAAAGTATTTCTGTAAGTTTAGTAACTAAATGTTTCTGCAAAATGAGTCCTTTTGAGGACCCAAAACAATTCAATATGCCACTATGCATAGTTTTTCTGCTGGAGTACATTTGCTAGAAAAAAAAAGTACATACCCTTGTAAAGTATCTGAGCCACTCTCTGTCCTGCTGAGTGTTTGCTCATGTTCTTCTGTGTCATCAGTTTGATCTTTACTCTCTTCACTGGTAGAAGCTTTGCTTGTGGTTTCTCGCATGCCACAAGTGGCCCAACTACTCATTCTCTGAAAATAATGGAATTCTACTGGTCCCAGTCCTACTGATTTAAAGAACTCTCTGCCTACATAATGTGTCCAGTCACACTTGTGATGGCAACACAGAGCAATAACAATTCCAGCTACAGGCTTATGGCCTTCTGTGGTGCTCTCATTACCAGCAGATCTGTGAGGAGCCACCTCTGTCTGAGCAGCCCTGGAGCGTTTTGGTGCAGGCTCTTCATCTTCACCATCACAGCAAGTGGTGTAACTTTCAACCAAGCATCTCAAAGCAAGATCTGCGAATGAACAAATACATTCCCCCCCAAAAACAGTATCCATAAACACCATGCCATTATTTATATAGCCTCTATCATGGTTGGGACTGTGCTGCCCACAAAGAAAAATAAAATTATACATCACAAACTAAGCCAAAAAGCAAGTTCAATGATAACTAAAAATTACAAACATGTTTTGAAAACATGAAAACCCTAAATGCTAAATTAATATTATGAGACCTCTGGAGCTTCTAAGGGCTTATCCTCCGGAATATTTGTTCTGCACAAGTGAATTTAAAGTACTCTGGTTAACAAACTGGCATATTGTAGGAGAATCTCCTCCCTGTAAAACGCACAAATATTTGCTCTAAAAGTTTGATATCTAGGACACAATCTATTTAATATGCACACGCACTTCTTAAATGCTCAACTGTGTCATCTTTGTCACAGTACCTATAAAGGTGCCATATTTGAGATGTCTTTCTCTACATAGTAGCCATATAACATTAGAAAAACTGTATTAGTTCAAACTTATCAGGTCAGAAACACAATCTTATTTGTGTTTGGGATACATATTCAGACAGCCAATAAAAATTTAGAAAGAACAGATATTTCAAAGAAGAGGCAACTGTGCTAAAAAAAGTACTCTCAAATACATGACCCATGCCACCACACACTATTCTCCATTCTAATCTATTAAAGCCAAGAAGGCTTCACTTCTGCCTAAAGTATCCTTACATCTGTTATCCTTTTATTATTCCACTGGAGTCAATCGATATTTAGAACATAATTACTGTATTCACCAACAAAGGGTTAGAGGGCAAGAACAGCTTAAAAGGAGAGTTTGGAAGATCAGTCCAGAGTGTAAGGTTTAGTATCCTGACTTTCTGCAGTTCACACATCTATAATTCATACCTGTCGCAGCACCACACAAATGCTTCCCAATCCCTACCACTGGCAGTTTTTTCTTCTCCAAAATAGGTACCTTATCTGGAGGGGGAAAAAAAAAACAACCAGCAAAACTCCCATCCAATCCACAACTACCCCAGCACCTGTATTTTTTTTCTGAATAATATAATTTCAGCACACTTAGAAATAAATGTTTACCACTACTAAAAATACAGTGATTAGTACATTCAGTTATAAGGTATTCAAAGGAAAGAGTCTTTTGTTAAGACAAATTGAAAGAATAGGATGCTGTGGCTGGGAAGCACATTTAACCATTTCAGCCTTTCTGTACTGCCTATGAAAGGTAAATATGACATTGATGCATCTCCTGCTGACAGGTGCTCCCACAAATTCTGTAGCATTGATGGTGCATGACTTGCTTAATTCTACACATAAAACAAACAATGCAAATACGTTTAATCCTGCAACTGCTGAAAAACCTTCAAAATGTTTTAGTACTTCTCACCTGTAATGATGTCCTATGAATGTACAAAAAGTAGAAAACTTTAAAACTCCATTTAAAATATATGCATGTGTGTATATATGTGTATATACACAGCATCAACATGTCCAAGCAACCACTGAGAATAATCTTCAAAACCAGGTATATTTAAGTGTGCTACATACAAACTGACTGGAACCCCAGTATTCAAAATTTAAAAATAAGCCTCTATTTCAGAATGACACAGGCCTGGAAGGAACTTACTTAAACATAAGTGCTGAATGTCTACTTGAAGTCTCTCAAATACAGAATCTCTCCTTTTATGTTTTCCATCCACCTGTTTAAACAGAACAAGATCATTAAGTAGGAGTGGCCACAAATAATTCTAATTTTGCTCCAGGTGCTAATATCAGACTTTTTTCCTGTCAAGTCAGCATCTGTGAATTTCCAACATTAAACACCAGGATTTTTCTCTAATAAATTTGCTATTGGTGAAGTATGGAATGTAGAACTTGTAAAATTTAAATTTATTGAGGATAAAAAATAAATACTAACAGCTTTAATGGCAGCGGTTTAAAAATTACACTTTACTAATGTGACAATATCCTCTTACCTTGAATCTTGTGGTTGCCCTTTCCACAAGCAAAAACTGAACACTTTCAACATTCTGTAAGGCAATATCAACCCAATGAGACAGCTTTCCTCGCCCAGCTCCAAACTCAACAAAACACCTTCCTGGGCCAAGTAAATGCAATTTTTCCATGTTACCTAAAATAGAAGCCTACAAACATCAAAAGATTATTTGTGAACCAAGCAAATATTTACACTGTCTATTGTAATGCCTTATAGAAAAATTATTCCTTCACTGAACTGCAGAAGACTTTTTAAGCCTTCCTTTCAGTGAGGGATTAGGAAAAAGATTATGTGTGTACAGAGGAAAGGGATTATATCTTCTGTTTTATCATATCAGATTTCCTCTGCAGGAAGCAACTGGCATGCACCCAGTCACTCAAAGTTACAGCAGCACAATTCCACATTCAAACCCCTCTATAGTTATTAGTAAATCACACCAAACCTGTTGTTTCAGGTGTTTGAAAGCAGATTCCCCATTCTTTGGGTCATTTAAGGCTTCTTGTAAAGCCTGGTGGGACAGTATTTGTTCCTTAAGATGAAGTTCTAGGCCTGTAGGCAAATGCAAAACTTTTAGGTATAGCTTTCCAGTTTCCAAGAGTTCCTAGTTTGTAACACACATTACAACTGTGATATGAACTCGATTTGTAGCACTAACAAAACAGTCTGTTGGAAGCACAAATCTATTATCATATGTTTATAATGGAGCTGTACTGTTATCTGTAGTGATATCAGAGTGTGAAAAAAAGAAAAACAAAAGGAAGGGAACACAGGATTGGTGTTTCATCATTCTTTCAATCTAGTTTACTTTCTGTAGTAAAATTTAGCTGTTGGAGGTCTGCCTGATAATTATTTCAGATGTGTTTTATGCCACCTGTCTCATATTTTTACAGGTATCTAACAACAAAAATAACAACGAAGTATTTAATCAATTCAATTTAAAACCTCTTATTTTTAGTATTTAGTATTAAGCTCACCATTACTTGCTTTTTTCAACTTGATAATTAAGTTCTGCAGCTCTTCAATAGATAGAGAAGATAGAGGAACCTTTCCAAGGAAAAAGAAAGTGACAGCAATAAATACGAGACCTTTTAATTCTTCTGTATCTTTATAGTCATATGACAAATTGCAACATGTAATGTAAGGACTGAACTTAAAACCAAATAATGTACTCACTTGTTTTTCTGGTATTTCTGCTACATCTTTTAAACCGGCATTAATATCTTGAACAAAATAGACCTTTAAAAAAATCAAAAGAAAATAAATTTGATTTAGTTAATGACCAGGAAGCAAATAGCTAAATTCTTCAGTGTTCTTATGGTAAGGTATGTAGCAATAGGAATCCACTGCAAAGTAAGATTTTCCAAGTAATTTTCCTTCCTATAGTGTGATCCTGAATCCCAGCTAGAAATGACTCTTCTGACACAGTTTTACAAGATTGAACATGTTTGTAAGAGTTATGCAGTCCATGCTTACTAGACAGATTCCAGAGACCATTTTAAGGTTTCCCAGGTATTACTAAAGGTGCAGTTATTACTAATAAGGTAAGACACCTTTGGTATTACCAAAGTTTCCCAGGTATTACTAATAAGGCAGACAATAAAGAAGCCATCCTCTGCTTTCTTGAATGAGCTGTTTAAACACGTCCTGTTCCCTCAGCAGCTGTCAGCCAAGCTTTCCACGTCCCACTGCCAGCCTGACTGGAGTGGGCAGTTGGCTGGAATAGCTGGAGCCTCCCTGCCGGTTTTGCTTTCCCAGGACAACCTCTCATCCAGCCTCTGAAATGAATGGCATTGTGAGAGCCTGTTCCCTGGGTGCATTTCTGAGAAAAATCAATTCAACGTTTTTATTATATGCAAAGAACTGAAAAATTGTACCAAATTACAATGAGAAGGGGCAGAGAATGTGAGGGGACTGGAATGTGAGTTGCATTTCAGCAAGCACTTATTGAGCTTCTATCCTGCCTTACAGTGGTGGTGCTCTGCTAGAACTGCTGCCCTGCAGCACATAGCTGCTGTCAGCACAGAAAATTCTCTGCAGGGCTGTAATGTTTAAGGTCTTAAATCCAAGAGGAAGTGATGAAATTGCACTGCACTTACGGGCTTTGGCTTCTCTCTTGAGTTACATTTTTTTAAATGCTTTTGTAGCTGGTCTTCATATACAGTGCTAAAAGCCAAATGGAGAGAAAAGTAAGTATCTTGTGAATACTGACAAAGAACAGGAAAAGCGTTTACATATACTCACTGTTTTGGATCAAGAGGGCACGGAATTCTTTTTCTGTCATTTTGTTCCTAGTTAGAAAAGTTTTAGAAAACACTTCAGCATGCATTCAGCGTCCTGTTTCAAAAAAGCTGTTGAGGGGCATCAGGTTCATAAAACATCTATTCAGAATAGGTGGGTTAACCGGAACGGAGAAACTGAGACGAGAACTTAATACTCAACTGGATCCTAAAAGAATAATCCCCTAATGCAAGGGCAGCGCTACTGCTGGGCTGAAGTGACTGCCCGGCACACGAAGGCTCAAGGCACAGGCGCTGCCTCTTCCCCCCGTGCCGCCAGAGCGAGGCAGACCCCGAGCCCTCCCACCCTCCCGGCCGGAGAACGGTCCCTGCACCTCCTCGTGGCCGTGCTCTCCGCAGAAGCGCCTGCCGGGCGCCGGGATCATCCTGCAGAAGCGCCCCTTCCTCAGCACGAAGTGAGCGCAGCGCCCCGGCTCCGGCGCCGCCATTGCCGCTCCCGGCGGCCCCCGCGCCGCCATGTTGCAGCCCCTCCCCGCGGGCGGGAGCAAGATGGCGGCGGAGCGGATCTTCGACCGGGCGGTGTCGGTGCGAGTGCGGGGCTGCGGCTGCGAGGAGCGGTGAGTGCGGGTCGGCCGTGCGGGAGCCTCTCTGCGCTCCTCAGAGGGGCTGCGAGTCACAGGCGCTTTCCCCCTGCCTGCCCTGTGCTCTGAGCGCTGCTGGGCAGCGCTCTGCGGTACCTGCGCTTTGGGGTTGCTGCGGGCACCCTCTGGGTGAGGAGGGCCCGGGGCAGCCGGCGAGGGCCGGGCAGTCGCCGTGGGTGCCTCGCCAAGGGAACGGGGCCGGCGGAAGGCCGGCAGCGGAGCGAACTCGCAGTGGCTCGGCAGAAGCGCCGCGGGGCCCGGGGCTGAGGCGATCTGAGGGCCGGGCGGCTGCCGGGCCCCGCGCGGTGTTTGGCGTCTCCCTGGTCGCAGCGTTGGCCGCGGGCCGTCCCGCCGCTCCCCCGCCTCACCCCCGCACCGCGGTTCCTCCTCAGCGCCCCCCCCGCGCGTTTGAGCCACCTGTGCGAGGGTGCTCACGGCGATGGTGTCTGGGGAAGCCCAGACGTGCCTTGTGTGAAGCGTCTGTTCAAAATACAGTGACTTTCGGTACTATGGGTCCTGTCTGGGTTAGACAGTGTGTGCCTGGCTCCCCTGCGTGAGAAGGCGTGGAAAGGCTGATGTCCGTGGTGTGTGTTGTAACACAAGTGACTTCGTACTGCACAAGAAGTCATTGAAGACAAGGTAGCACTGTATAAATGATTATCAGAAGTTTGAGCAAGCGTTAATAAATTTCAACAGGTTTTTCCGAAAGTTCTAGTTTCTGGACAAAGCTTCAGAACTTCTACCTTGCTATTTAAAGCCTGGTGAATAACAAGCAAGCAGCAAAAAAATTAGCTCTGACCGAGGAGCTGCAAGGACTAAAACTGTTATATGTTAGTTATTGTCATCAGTGCGAATTTTCTTAATGTTTCTACCTAAATTTTTATTTTTCAAATGTCATTGATTGCTGTAATGCAGCTGTGAACACGTTATTTGGTATATATGTTATCTTGATTTATTACTGAGTTTCATCTTTCTGTACACAGGAGATTAAATGTTCGAGTGAATATTGAACTACTGTCAATTTCTAATCCTGTTCATAAAAAGGTTTGTAAATGAATCACATCTGTGTCATTCATTAGGTATTAACTGAATTTCTTTGTATAAAAGGATAAGCAGAAAAAGGAAAAGCAAAATGGGATTTTAGTGTTTGCCATTTCACTTTATTTTTTATATAATTTTTTGAGTAACTTAGGGGGTTTGGTATTGCATTTTTCCACCTCTGCCCTCCCTTCAGCCTTTTTAGCCCTCTGTTTTAGTTTGGCTGTTGATGGGTCTTAGCAAACTTGCATATTAAAAGTATTTGGAGACACTCAGGGGAACGTGAGTTAGAGCTTAGGAGTACCTTTAGTTGAAGGTACTAAACTGTGAGTAAAAAAAAAAACCTTCCTCAGGGAAAATAGCAATGAGACCACTGCCGGAGATTTTGTAGTCTCTTCTGTTGTATGTTTGATTTGTCACCAAACTGTTCATTCACCAGGCATGAGGTTAAGATTGGTCATGGGCTGGTTATAGTGTTGCTGAGTAAAGATTTGTTTGTAGAGGAATACAGCAGCTTTTGGTAAGGTTCTGCTGCTGGGGGCAGTGCTAATGCTACTTCCCACTGGGCAGGAGCAGTTCAGTTAGAAGTGTGTACTGAGCTGCAGCCTGTGTCAGGAGGAGCCTGGAAATGCAGTTGAGTCCATCAGGGAGTGATCAGTCTAAAGAGAGAGCTTCCAATGCTTGATCAGCTAATGGGACATCAGACCAAGCAGGCATTTTTAACCCACCCATCAATCCACTCCAGCTGGCTTGGGGAGGCATTAATTTTTGCTTTAACTGTCTAGATGTGTAAATCCGTGAGTTTGTTTATGCGTGTCCAGCTGAGAGTTTTGTTGGTGTTACTGGCACCTGAATTACTGAAACAAGTTGCAGTTGTGTGTATGTACATGTGCTGTGGTCTCACTTCATTGTGTTGGAACAGCTGACATGTTTTTACTTACTTTGGTACCTCTGCTAGGGAATATCCTTCCCACAGGGGCAAGCCCTGTTACAGGGAGCAGCTGCCTGGGCCTAATGTACTGCATAACCCCATCCTTGGAATTCAAGGCTCAATGCTTATGGAGAAGGCAGTTTTTCCAAAACACTGTGTAGACCTCTAGTGAACAAATGAGTGTCTATTTAAAGGCTGAGCAGCATAGTGCTGCAGTTTTCCTTATGGGATTCCTGTACTTCAGCTGTATCCAATCTGCAGAGCTCTGTATTAAAGTATATAAAATCAGCTGGTGGTTTCATAAACTTCAGGAGCAGTATGCTCTGAAAGACTTCCTGTTATGGGAGTGATGTGTTAATGAACCCTTACAGTGAACTGCTAGTGCTACACTATTTCATGAGGGGGGAAAAATAGCAAATAGCTTTTTTTCTGGAAAATGATGGATACACACTGTATTTTGAAACCTTTGCTGCTCAAAGTTTAAGGTTTTGAATTGTTTTTGTTTTGTGAAAAAGAGTTTTCCTTGCTTTCCCACTGTAATATTTGAAGTTGTGTTAAATGGTAATGTTTTGCACATTCTGAATTGGTTGCCACAATTCTATTGTATTTTTGGCTAAACAGCAAAAACATTCAATACTGTTTGCAATGCTGGTTTAAAATGTTTAAAGACTCCTGGGTAGCTTATAGTATTTTAATAATGTTTAAATGTACATCTTTTCAGGACTTAGCTGTTCGATTGACTGATGATACTGATCCTTTTTTCCTTTATAACCTTGTCATATCAGAGGAAGATTTTCAAAGGTAAGGGAAATTACAATATTTTCTCTGTGAAACATTTCTAAATGACAAAAAAAGAACATGGAAATATTTTTAGCTTAGAGTCGTCTATGTTAGAATTCAGGTTTTGGCATTTTTCCGTTGTGGGGTTTGTCACTGTTTTATCAGTATTGTTCTCTGACCAGCCAGTGAAACAGCCAGGTTCAGGAGGGTGAGCAGCTCAGGTTACACAGAGAAATGTGGGGATCCCGATGTTAAGTTCCCTGCACAGTACCACAGTTCATATAACTGCTGGTATCTTCTGTTTATCCTAACTGCTTCTTACAGACTATTGTGTGTGTGGGAACTAGTTCAGGAAATAATTACTAGAGGTAAGTCTGTTTGCATGGATATGGATTCACAGACCTAAGCCCGTGTCTTAGGGGTTTCTTACATAATTGTACTGTTGGGTCTCATTTACTTGCTCAGAATTTGAGCAAATCATCAAATTTGGATTCCAGGCATGAACAGATGAACAGTTCAGTTTTCTGCTTTCTTTGGGTATTTATTTATTTTATTTTTTGCTTTGTTTTGTTGTGTTTTTTTGCTGTGGTTTTTTTTGTTTGTTTGTTTGGGGTTTTTTGAGGGGGGAGTGGCTTTGGTGGTGTTTTTAAAAAGGGAGGTGTGATCAGTGTGTGGATCAAAAGGCAAAAGCAAAATAGTGTTTGCAAGAGAGACATGCAGAAGTGTTTTGTTGCACAGAGGCACAGCTTTGTGTGTGCGCTGCTGGATGTTTCTGGCTCGCGTTTGCTGTGTCTGGAGAAGGGGGGCAGTGGAATAGGTGAGCAGGTGATAGAGGTAATGGCTGAGGCTCCTTGTCCTGTGCTTGTTCCCTGTATCCTGTCCCATAACTGCTCCAGGCTGTGCTGTGAGGGTGATGCCTATCAAAGGGCACATTTGTTACACCATAGCAACTTCTGGTTTTTAATTAGTGCAGCCCATGTGCAAGAACTCTTGTAATCAGAGTTATCCTCTGGGGATTATTATCCAAGATGTGCTTTAGGATGATCCTGCTCAAGGAGGGAGGTTGGACCAGCTGACCCACTGTGGTCCCTTGCATCCTGACCACTGCTGTGATTTTGTGATATGTAGACACACTTCTGATTGAAAATAACATGCTAGTAAACTTTAGTGATGTGATCAGAACTGGTTCTTTCTGCTAGTGTAAACAAAATATTTTTTAGGAAATAAATTACAGTTCTCTACATTGTTAACTTTTTTTTTGCTGTCTGTTTATATAGTTTGAAATCCCAACAAGGTCTCTTGGTAGACTTCTCTGCTTTCCCACAAAAATTTATAGATCTGCTTCAGCAATGCATTCAGGAGCAGAACAAAGATATCCCAAGGTAGGTCACAAGTGTGTGCCGCGTTACTCTGCGTGTACCTGTTGAGTTCTTAAAGTGCTTGTCAGTCACTCAGACTGAGAAGGGTCAGTAGAACAAGGATAGTCTGACCTGCCACTGACCTTAGTATAAGTTGGTGGATGTAACTGGCAAAACCTGCGTCTTGGGAGGAGAATTCTTTCTTGAGCAAAAACTGGACAACCTCTTATGGCACAAATAAAAATATATTTTATTGGGAAATAGCTTAGGATCTGCAGGTAGTTTGAGAAAAAAATATGCTAAACATTTGATTATCTTGGTTTTTCCCTAGGTTTTTGCTGCAGTTAGTTTCTTCAGCACCTGCTCTAGATCACACACCTGTCTCTTTAAATGTAGTGGAGACCAACCCCTTCAAACACCTTACCCATCTCTCTCTAAAATTCCTGCCAGGAACTGATGCGGAAATAAAGAAGTTTTTAGCCAACTGTTTGAAATGCCTTAAGGTAAAATGAAAGTTTGTCATAACTGCAGCTAAGCCTTAATGCTGTATGCACTTAAGCATTTTCGTCATTCTGAATAATTCAGAAGTATGCACCAAGTTGTATGCTCTGGTTTATTTTTCCTTTTAGCCCAAATATGTCATTGCATGCAGCTACTTGGATGCATGTTGTGAAATCTAAATTGTTAGTGTGACCCTGGCAATGAAAACACTTTCTGTGTGTTCAGGCAGGCAGTCATTTGAAGTGACAGGAAAGTGTTTTGTGCGCAGCGCACGCGGTGTGCAGCTGCTGAGTGCTCTGGCTGCTGCAGCTCCCCTGCTCACAGCCTGTGCTGATGGCCAGAGCAGCTGCACGAGTGACTTACTGGAACCTCTCAGTCTTTGTTCTGCACTTGGCTGTGGGAAAGCATGGTCTGCTGGTGACTGTGGGGCTTGATGGACTTCAAAGGACTAATGGTTATAAATAGCAAATTAAAATTGGAATGTTGATGCAGTTTCATAGCAGGCTAGGTTTGATTTCATGAGAAATTAAAGGTCTCATAGTTTGACTGTTGTGTTTCAGTTTCATAGCCTGGGATTTGTTTCTCCTACTGTGCTGTCATGTTTCTAGGCACCAAGTAAGCAATTTTAATAATAGAGATTTATAGTATTTCAGTTGATTTGTAGTTTAGGTAACTCCTTTGTAAACAAATCTTCGTGATAAGATACTATTTCCTTGTAGAAATTTGGTAAGAATTTAATTTGGGGTTTTACGTTGTGGGCTAATGCCTTTTCTTTCAAGTTTACTAATTATATCTTATTCAATATGACACTTAATAAATAAGGTGATCTTTTCACAAATACAGTGGGTATATGGGTGCTTAGGGAGGCTGTGCTGATTAAATGGAAGCTAAATACTACTTGTATTTTGGGAGCTAAGGATTTGACTTGATGTCAATTTGTACAAAGGAGGATAAAACGATGTTGGAAGAAAAGCTCAAAAGAACTGAAGAGGATCTTACCAGGCAACTGAGCTACACTCAACAGGTAACATAAATTTTTAGCTTTTGTGTGTTGTGCTTTTTTGATTTGTGGAAAATGTCCCTTTTTGTAGGCTGGTTGGTTAGCCACTACCTAGCCAAGAGAATGGACTTGAGAGTGAGTGAAAAGAAGAGAACAGTCTACTGTAGCTTTTGTAGAGAGTGAGTAAAGCCTGCAGCTGAAGAATTGAGTTCTTGCAGTACTCAAGCAGAATTCTACTTTATTTTATGCAGAGGTCTGTCTGTGTATGCACACACAAATTGAATACTAAATATATGGTCATGTGAAGCTAAATGATAAAATATACTTCATATATTCCATGGAAAATCCTTTTATTTGGAAAAACTGTGAAACAAAGGTAAATAAATCTGAAGTCTTGGACTTTAATTACTCAACTCCTTTTTGATTTTTGCAGTCAGCATAGTAATCACTTCACTTTTGTATTTCAAGAGAATGATTTGGGTCAGATTCTACAATTATCAAGGTGACTTTTTTGACTGTAATGAAGCAGAACCAATTCCATTAAAACTGTTATGAATTATTTTTGGAATGGAATATTTGCTTGCCTCATGTCTACAGCTTCAGTTTGAGTTACTGGAGTGCGTTTGCTGAATTGGAATGTAGAATTACAAATCAAAAAGAGGAAAAGATGCTGCTGAAGAACTTTATTTCTTTTTTTCCCCTAATAGAGTTCTCTGTGTTACAAGGGTAGGGACCATCAGCAGGCTGTTTTTTCACTCTTAAATATTGGTTGGGGAAAAAATGCAATTGGAAATTAGTACTATTTTATCCACAGCATCAAGAAAAATGCTCTTCAGCTTCTCAGCGCCTTACTTTTCCTGGTTACAAAATTAACATATTTCAGCATCTGGTCCTGAAATTTAGACTTTTTTTAATAATACCACATCATTTTAGTGAGTAACAGTAAAGAATCCTTCAGTACTGACTGAAATGCTTACATGTTTAAACTCTGTACTTTGTCAAACTTAAACAGAACTTGTCAGAGAAGAGCCGGGAACTTGACAAGCTGAAAAACGAATGGACGTCCTACACTACAGCTCTGAGCAACAAACACTCACAGGAGCTGACGAGTGAAAAGGAAAGAGCTCTCCAGGTACGGTGGTTGGAAAGAATGAACAGGATTCTTGTATGGGAATAGTCAGATTCATCGAATAACTGCTTCATTTCTTTGCTTCTCACAGGCACAAACTCAGTACCAACAACAGCATGAACAACAGAAAAAGGAGTTGGAAAATTTGCATCAGAAAAGTATTCAGCAGTTGCAGAACAGACTCTCAGAACTCGAGGTCATCAATAAAGACCTGACAGAGAGGAGATACAAAGGAGACTCCACAGTCAGAGAGCTGAAAGCAAAGCTTTCTGGATTAGAAGATGTACGGCTGCCCAATACCCAAAATCAAGCTTACTACTGTTAGAGCATTACCAGTGCCTGTCTGGGCGTGGCATATGAAATATAGCATATTAAGTTTATTCATCTCTTCTTCATTCCATATTATGCTAACTATTTAAGTATATCTAATTAAATTTAAATTACAATTACAGGTTTTCTTGAAAAATAAAATTCAATTCCTTCCCCACATTTAGGAATGTCAAAGGGCAAAGCAGGAAGTGCTGTCCCTGCGCCGGGAGAACACAACTCTGGATGCTGAATGTCATGAGAAAGAGAAACTCATTAATCAGCTGCAGACACGAGTTGCTGTCCTGGAACAAGAGATCAAAGACAAAGATCAGCTCGTCACCAGAACGAAAGAAGTCTTAGATGCGACGCAAGAGCAAAAGGTTTCTTCATGAATTTTCTTTAAACTTGGTAGAACCTTCTTAATTGTGGCTTCCATAGAGTAGCTGCTGACCAGTTTTTGTGAATACTGCAAGTCAGCTTTCAAATGTAGTTAGGATTCTAAATTATGGCATCAAAAGTATCGTGGGTTCAGATTTAATATTGTGGTACTGGAGTTACAGCTTATGGTATTTTTGGTAAGAAAAAAAAGGATTAATTGAGATCCTATAAAATTTGACTGAAAAACACTGCCTGATTTCTTGTAAGGATAGTTCTCAAAGAATTACAAACATTCTACTTGAAATCATAAGCAATGTCTATCACAGTTTTATTATATTGTGTAACATTCTGTTCAAGGTGATACTGGAAGAGAGTACAGAGGAAAAACAAAGGCATATTGAAAAACTAGAGACAACAATTAAGTCACTGTCAGCTGAACTCCTTAAGGTTTGTTTGAACATGACAATTCCCTTGTGCAACATCTCCCCTATTCGTAGGTGATTATTTTTGTAATATATGGTTTCGGTTTTTTTAATAGGCTAATGAAATTATCAAGAAGTTACAAGGAGATTTGAAAACTCTAATGAGTAAATTAAAATTGAAAAATACAGTAACAATTCAACAAGAAAAACTATTGGCAGAAAAAGAAGAGAAACTTCAAAAAGAGCAGAGGGAATCACAGGAGCTGGGACAATCCCTTCGAATGAAAGAGCAGGAGGTATTGATGGGTTAACCTTCTGTGCTGGAAATGCTGTTGTATGGACTTTGTTGGGTTTTGTGGGGTTTTACTTAGTTATAGCAATAAGGTCTTATTCTTTCCATGCAATAGAATATACGCTTTTACTTAGTTAACTCTGTTTATCTAAATGTGTAATCAGCTTTCAGGTTTTTTAATGTTTACCTGCTTTGTAAAAGCCATCCATTTATATGGAAGAAAACTAAAATTGTTTTAAGAGAATAAAGCAATGTAATGGATGAATCAGCATCCTTTAGAAGGCTCATTCATGTGTAAGTTGCTGAAGGGAACAGGAACAGAGTGAACCTTTTTCTTCCATTAAGGGCATTCCCCTGTTTAGAGTCCTTGCACTATTTAATCATACAGAAATAAAGGTCAGAAAGGCTTCTGGCTGTCACCTTGTCAAAATCCTAGCTAAAAGTAGGGCTTCCTTTAAAAGAATTACCATGTTGGTTTGGGAAAAACTGAGTTCAAACTTCTTTAATTTTACTACAACTTCATAAATGCTTTTTATGAAGCATTTGCATTTTTTGTTGTTTGTAGTTAGTATAACACTAGTAGTATAACACTCCTGATGGTGTTACAATTATTCTGGGAATTACAGGTTTGCAAGCTACAAGAACAGCTAGAAAGTACAATACAGAAACTCGAAGAAAGCAAGCAGTTACTGAAAACCAATGAGAATGGTAGGTTTATAGAGTTTGATTTCTTCCTCTGTAAAAAAAAAATCTCACTACTGCTGAAATTGATGGAAGCAGCTTTTGCGGTTTTTGTGAAGAGCTCCAATTATTGTCGTGTATGGAAAACAAACCTCTGGCTGTTGTGGGCACGCAATAGCCAAGAGCTGCACGTAGGGAAGCCTTCCCTTGGGGCTGGTGCTTGGGGCTGTGGGATGGGGTGGCTGCTTAGAGGCCTGGAGAGGGGGAGGAAGTTTCAACAAATGGCTTTGCATGGTACTAGGGAGGAAAAATACCCAGTGAGCTGTCACTTTTTGTCAGGAAGGGCTACTGGCCATTTCAAACAGCTTGTAAGAGGGAGCAAATGGACTTGAGCTTTTTCTTTCTCTCTGCAGTTATCACGTGGTTGAACAAACAGCTGAGTGAAGTTCAGATGGCAAAGAAGCTGGACACTCCTGCCAGTGCCCTTGGTGGTGGGAGGGCTGCTGTTTCACCTCATGGCTTGGTAAGATAGAGCTGCACATAACAGGCTGATGAGGTGGTCATCAGTTGCTAAAATGCAGGGCCTTAAAAGAGGCAAAAAAAAAAAGTTTTTATCTTCTTCTGGGCTTACAGTTTTGGGTGGGTGTGGTTTGGGGTTGTTTGTTTTTCAACAATATAATACCCTGCTGGGTGGTTCTTGGCCTGGGCCTTGTAGGTATGAATCTTGTAAGCTCTCGTTTACATAAAGTACACAAAGCAATACAGAATTAGCTTGGAAAAGATGAAGTGCAGTGTGAAGGCAAAAACAGAAGGCATTTTTGTGTTGAGAGGCTAACTTTTACTAATTCTCTTTGTAAAGGTTAAAACCCAAAGTGTGCTATTTGAATACTCTTAATAGTGATTTTTAGAAACAGGAAAGTCAGGGGCTAAGGAACGCTGCCTGCAATCATTGTTGAGTACCGTAACTTGCTGGTTCTCACCATGTGTTGTACAAATCTCTGCTGTCACAAAGCAGCAACAGGAACTGATGAGCTGCTTGTTCATAGTGGAAGGGCATGTTCATACAAAGAGGTCTCTTGATTTGTGTCTGGATACATTTAATACTTCAATCAATTACAGGGTGTGTGGCTTTTTACTAGCTGAGTGCTAACCTCATCTAACTTTTTTAGTTATGTTTTCCTTAAGTGTACGAATCTTGGAAAAGTGATGTTTTCTTCCCATGAGGAAGACTCACATAGGTGTTGGCTTTGTAATGGCAGTTAGTTAATTCTGGAATTTTTAATCTCTACAGTTACTTGAAGAATTGTGTTTCTCCTTTATGGATGTGTTTTTATTTCTTTTACAGCCTGACCGACCATCCTTTCACAGCTCAGGAATCAATCATCCCATTTCTCCTCTCTACGCCTTCCAGAACTTTCTGGAACCAACACACAGCAAAAATGGGAATTCCCAATGTCCAGTACCAAAGGTAGGCACTTTGACTCTTTTGTTTGTTCAAGAATGTGACAGTATAAGCTATCAAAGCACAACGCTTTGACTATTTCTCAAAGTACATAAATATTTACTGTATTTACGCTTAGGCTCCTTGCCATGAATATTATGACTGTTACTGTATATATTCTGTATTATAGCTAATGCTTGTCTTTAGGCTGCTTGTTCACCCAGGCTTTGCTGCACAGCAGGGCCAGTGAGGTGTAGAAACACAAATCCCTGGGAATGCCCGAGGGGGAGGGGACTGATCTGGAGTAACTCTTTACCTGCAGCTCTTTGTCATTGCAGGTTCAGTTGAACTCACAGCTTTCGAAATTGAGTCGATGTTCGGATGCTCACACAGTGCCTGCAGCCGGTCACCCAGCGAATAAGGAGAAGTGAGTGTCATCTACTGCAATTTAATATTTTTATTACTATATTTATAAAGCCCTTTGTCTTTTTGGTGTGTTTGGAACTGAGTAAAACGGTTCTAGTACTAAGCCTTGTTCTGTGGTGTGCCTTTCGTAGTTACCATTGTTATGAATTTTGTGTTGATCTGTTGAAACCAAAGGAAGAGCTGTGCTTTCAGGAGTGGGCCCCAAGGAACAACAGTTCAGTGTTGCTCCTGCTGACAGATCTAAGCCATCAAGTGCTGGCTCACTGAAAAATTAGTTCTAGGCTGTTCTTAACTTACTCAGTGATGGTTTAACTTTAAACGGTAACGGTCATAGAAACAGTAGTCACACTTCTACTGAAGGTTTTCCTGAGCACGTCTATAGCCACGCTCATTGTAATGCACTGATAACAAACTGCATTTGCTTTAAATTGTAATTGGCCTTTCTGTTTCTAGTGGTGATCAGCTGGGGCTGGAATCCAAGTATTTCAAGAGAAAAGATGACAGCATTCCTTTACGAGGGCTTAGTCAAAACACACTGAACTCAGGTAAGTATGAAACACTAGAGCAAAGATATTTGAAATGTATTTGAAGGGCGATAACAGCCATGGTTCAATGCAGTGTCCTGTGCTGTTCTGCAGAGTACCTGAGACCCTACTTGCCAACCAAAGCCCAGCCATCACCAAAAGCTGCTGGAACACCAGCCTCGGCCTATTTTCCTGGATCATAGACAGGGTTCTTTACAGTAAGAGTCCTCTTTTAACCATTAGGGGGATTTTTGAATGTCCTGCAATAGTGTGTTAGTAAAGTATCAGTGTGAACTGACACAATTTTATGGGCCAGTTTTCTTTGAGGAAGGGAGCGTGATGGACTTGGATGATGTTTCAGTGCTTGAGCCTAAGGCCAAGAAGATAAAGTTTTAAGGAGCTTTAGTGGCAACAAGACTGATGTCACCAGGGCTGTGCAGAATTTTCTTAGTATATTGTTGACCCTGTAAATCCTCCTAAAAACCCACCACAGTGCTCTGACTTTTTTATAACAGGTGAAATGTACATTCCCTGAGCAGGAACACATACCTGAATTTCTATTTCTTGACTCCTTTCAGAGAAAGGATGAGGCAGAGGGAAAGCACAAGAAAACTGTCCTGTGCTGTCCAAGCTCAGATCTTGGCATGAATGCCTCACCAATCCTCCCTTACAGTTCAGTTTTAAAAACTTGCTTAATTTTGGAACCGGCTTATTTGAATTGCATATAGACTTACAAATAAATCTCATACTAAAAATGCTGAAGGTATAAAATTAAAACTTAAAATTCTCAGTCTTGGTTCCCCAAACTTCTCTGTTAATTGCTCAGTATTACAGGCCACCATGCATAAAACATTAAAAGGTGAAGTAGCTGAATAGTTAACTGTTGCCAAGTATCAAGATCTAAGTTACTTTATTTTTATAAATCATACTTTACAACTGTAAGACTATCTTAAATTTCTGTATAATCTTACGTGTATTCAGCTTGTTCTACTGTTTGGGTTCAAATGCTAGAATCATGTAACAACCCGTTCTGTGCCATCTTTCACTTGGTGTCCCCAGCAGAATGAGCACGCGTGGACTTCTGCCAGGCAAAGTACCCTTGTAATGACTATTCCTTACTTTTGTTAAAAATATTTCATTCTTACCTTAGGCTGGTACAGTTCAGTGGTTTCTTTGCTGTGTGAAATGTGTAAATTTGTTTATAAATTGGCACCATGTTAAGGTGTAGTGTCTAGTTTTGCCATGTGTATGTTTCAATGGAAATATTAAATGGTTTTTTATCAAAAGCTCTGATTAGTTAATGTTTCAGGAGTACTAAACCATTCTCTCCACTGTACTGCAATTCCCAGCTGAGGTAAGCACCCAGAACAGCTGTATTTTATTTACCTTTTTCTGCAGTTTTCCTTGTTGCTTATTGTTCCCCAGGCAGTGAAGTGCCACAGGCCCAGCCCCACAGCTCCTTGCTCCAGCTGTCCTTAGGTGTCAGTGACTGAAGCTGTGGTGATCTCACAGTGCAGATGAGCTGCTGTCAAAGGAGTGTGGCAGCATCTGCCAGGCCTCTTAAATCAAAGGTGCTGTGGGCCTGGGCAGCCCTGGCCAGGCTGCCTGTGTGGAACTGACTTGTTCCTTGGAGCCTGGATCTGTGGCCATGCTGTTCCTGGGATGCCCTGGGCAACAAGGAGCCAGTTGCAGGCACCCTGTGCTGCTGGACACTGTGCTCAGGGCTGCTTCAGCTAACACATAAAGCTCCATGCTGCACCTCCACTCCAACTGACTTTTCGCACCTGCTGAAGTATAACACATATGGCAACTACTGAACTTCACTTAAGGTTTGAAGAGACATACACAATTATTTAAAAATTCATTAAAATATTCAACTTTATTAACAGTTTATTTACATTTTTTTTTCTTGCTCTTGGTCAACCATGGTGAATGTTCAAAGGTAAAAAAGCATTAAGCAATAACCACAAGATGAAAACATTTTAAACCTATACAATACTTTATACACAAATTTATACAAAGGAACACTTAAATAATACAACTGGACACAAAAATATACACTTTTAGAGAAATTCACATCAGTAATTGTATAAAGCTCTCTTCTGTACTAAGGGTCCTGAAAATTTAGGACTAAAACTTTAGCTCTGTAATGCAAAAGGGTTATTGTGACAGTCCTCAAAGGCCACTATATAGCACACGGACAGATTCAAGGCTATCAGCTTATAGAGTTCAGTCTGTGTATTCAAGTTTTGAGGTCCTTTATGATTATGCAAACATCAGAAATAGAGTGGTTTAATAAACGGTACAGAGGAAAGCAGAGGTTTAGAGCCAGTATTAAAATTTGTAGGCCCAAAACACCCACTTCATATTTCAACAAGTGTTTGATACGACCGTTTATTCAAAAATAGAAAGAGTAAATGCACTTACATAAAAATAACTTTTACTGTTCAGCAAGCGTGCTCATGTGATTTTTATATTAGTACAAACTTAAAAAAAACCTGCCATGTAACTTTTAAAAGAAATGATACCAATTCACCTCCCTACTTAAGTACATTTACATTAAGGCTTTGAATCATCTGACCCAAGATTTTACAACATTAAAACGAATGGGTCCACATGGATGCCAGTCTGTCTCATTGAGACGTAGCATGACTAGAATTAAAGCTCACCACCGTAAGGAAACGGACACATGCTCATGCCTTGACTATTGTGTGTCTCTGAACTATAATGTAAAGTTTAGCAGTAACAGTATTTCATGGCAAGAGACAAGTATGTAACAGTTTGTTTATAAAAGCAAGTAAGTTTTTAGTTGAATGGCAACATCTTTGGAGAAAGTTCCTGTTTCAATCCTACAGATTTCATGCAGAAAGATACTTCTTAAGATTACCTTAAGAAATTATGTTTTGATGGAGTTGGAATGTGTATCCCAAACTGCTGATGAAAGAAGAGTCCAAACGGTCTTCCTGGATTTTTGTCATACATTTGTATCTTGCAGTAATGGTTCTTTAGCTTCACCAGGAGCTTGTGGGCTGTGGGGGTGGCCATGGCTGCCACAGTGTTTCTTCCAGTTGCTGGATCTTACATTTAGGTTTGTGTGTTCAGGAATAAACAAGGCAACAAGTAGTGCCAACAGCACAGAGCACGCTCCAAATAAGAATGGGGGCCCAGGAATTATGGAGTTCTGAAAACAACAACAGTGACACCACCACAAAGTGTTAATGAGCCTTCAGACACACATTAACAGCCTACAATTGCTGATTACCCACTTTGAAGAGTGGGAAGAGCTGTTGCCTGATGCACTAGTGAATACAGTGCAGGCTTTTAGAAGGAATGAGAAAGAACGTTACATCCTAAGATTTAGGACAAGGCAGAACGTGGTTCTTATTAATGCTTGCCAACTTCCTTTCCTAGTGCAAGTTCCTCCTGATGAGTTTCCCCAAAAACTTAATTAAAAAAAATTTTTAAAAAATAGCTTGGTAAAAGGACAACAAAAAAGCCCATGCACCATTGGTATCTGTCCATCCTTCCCTCAAGGTAGTCTCACAAGGGTCACAGCTGTCTATGACTGTCAGCTGTAGCTATTTGAAAATTAAACTGCAGTTAAACAACCCTCCCCCGAGGGACTTTAAAACCTCTTTCTACACCCTTCATTTGCAGTCAGTGTAACAAAATGTCACACAGCATCAAACTGGAGAACTGATGGGCACAGGATTCCTTCCTAACTTCTTCAGAAGCAGTAAATACAGAAGAAACATACCTGTTGTAAATGGTATTGTGCAACCACACTACCTCCTGATGCTGATTCGGGCATGGGCAGCTCATTCAATTCAACGTGAAATATATAGAATATAAAACCATAAAGTGCTGGTCCCAAACCATTACACAGTCCTCGAATGCCTGTAATCATCCCTTGAACAACACCTGGGAAAAGTGAAATACATGTTCTTACCTTTCCATAGTTATATAATTAACTATTTCTAATGACTTTATTGACTTCACCTAAAAACTGATGCAGGCAGGAAAACTCTTAAATGGTGTTGCACTATGGGTAGCAGCAAACAAGGGATGCAAAGAGCTGGTAATTACCATAGATTCGAGTGGTTTTTCCATCTGCCTCTAGCAGAGGGCAGTGCCTGCCATGCTGAGCTAGTTCAGAGGCCAGGAGAAGGACACTATCCCTGCTGTCACTGTCTCACACAGGAGAGAGAGCACTGCGTGCAACAGCGAGGAACAGGAACAGAGCACTGAGGTTGCCGAATATTTTGCTTTTGAAAATATGTTGTTGAAAGTTTTGGGCCTTGTTGAAAGTTTTCCCTCTGCACCAGAAGTACATGGTAAACACACAGTGCAACTTCCAAGGAACCTGGATTTAACATGTGGTGCCCTAAGCTCAGGTGTCTGGGCTGCCCTGCCAAGACTCAGCCTGGCTCACAAGCACTGAGCCCAGTATGCCTGCTGACACAGTATTCCATGAGTAGAATTCCAAGAACCAGGAGCACACCTACCCTGCTGGTCGGCATCAGCAGTTCGTGAGACCAGGGCACTGACAGCTGGGAAAGTAATGCTGGACATGGCAGCCACAGCGCCGGCTGCCCACATCATCCTGCAAAACACAAGCTGCAGTGAGTGCTCCGGGCTGGAGCTCTGCCCTGGGAGCGCAGGGACGCTGCAGTGGGTATCCTGCACTCACACCCTTCACAGAAGGGATGAAATGCAGACCAACCCTGCACCAGCCAGACCAAAGTGAAATGTGCATACCATGGCTCTGATCCAAAGCCGTACCACGCCAGCTGCAGTATTTGGAACCCCAGGCCCAGCAGGATGGTGTTCTTATTTCCAATGGACCGCATCAGTAAACTCAACACTATTGTCTAAGAGAGAGGGGAAAAGTAAAGTGTCAGAAAAATAACATGTTATTCTAAATGTTAAACACATATAAGCTGATGAGTTAATGAATTAAAAAACCAACAAAAAATCTGAAAACATTTTATACTCAATGTCAAATACATGCAATAAATTAATTTTTAAGTAGTGTTCTTCAAAAGCAGTATTTGCCTCTAGGAAAAAAAAAAAGCAGTCATTTAGCAAGTAATATGACCAAACCCTCACCCCTTTGATGCACAAAGGACTTAGTTTTCCCTTAAAGAATCAAACCTTTGTTGTCAAGTGTTTTCATCAAAGTTAGAGTCTTAACCAATTTTTAGAGATTTAGAAAAAACAGACACAGAAAAGCTGAGTCACATTTATGGAACCACAGTGTTCTCCATTCTCCACGGTGCTTCCTTCTTTTCAGCTTGCCAAGTCAATGACACACAGAGCAGTAACTCACCTGTGCAATAATGGAAAGAATCCCAAGGACTGCTATAAATGCTGCAACACTCTCAGATGAAAATCCCATTATCTATATTAAAAAAAAAGGCAATTTGATTATTCACCATAAACCATGTGTCATGATGTCACAAACTCCAGGGAGGGAACACACAATGCAGAAGACCAGCTCCTCATCTTTTTTTCATTACATCAAACAAGTAAATAAAAATAAAGGGGCATAAATAGAAAACAATTAAATTGTTCCCTCAAAAATAAAGCCAATTCAACATATTTAACCTCATAGTCCAAGAATAATGCAAATAATCACAAAATACAAGAAATTGTTTTATAACTCATCCATCAATCCCCTCTCCTCTTTGTCTGTCTAAAAGTGAAAAACAGAACAAGAGGATTTAAATCAGTTCCGTGGAGCTTCTAAATTATATGAGTTATCTATACTTGCCATACTAGTTCAGTAATACTGAAAACTTTCTTAAATCCTGTACATTTACTTTCGTTCAAATTCATACCAAAATATTACATTACCTGTCTGAGGTATAGGAAGAAGCTGGAATATTGACCTGCCTCTGGGAGGTAGGAAAGAAAGACCGTTATGCAGATTAGCAGCACAATGGAGTCCTGGCCGACTTTCTTCAGGGACTACGGCAAGAAAAAAGAATTACAAAACATTCCACCTTCATTTCCAAAAAGCATCCCTAGCTGGGCTCTGAAAAGCCTGACAAGGAAGTTGTTATGTGGCACTACCAAAGCATTCCCTTTATGTTTAGCAAGACTGTTGGCAAAAGTATCACCAGTGAAGCAAGGTCAAGCTTGAAGAAATTGAAGGCTTTGTTTTTCAAGCCTGAACTATTGTAAATTCAGTCACTTCCCTGTCTCCAAATTCAGTATCTACAAGTAACAAAATATTCCCTATTTAAGTAGCTTACTGCAAAAGGGTCAGCCTGTTCCCACGAAATGGGTGCTCCCCAGGATGCTGGCCTCATCTTCTCTGGCAGCGATTCCGGTACAGCGACAAGGATAAAACAAATGTCCAACAAGGCTATTGCTGTAGCCAGCACCACCACCAGGCTGTCTCCGTACGCTCGGCCAAGGTAGGCACCGATAGCAGGGCTGGTGACTAAACTTGCTGCAAAAGTTGCTGAAACCTGAAATAAGTAACAGCTGGTAAGATTTTCAGTGAGACAAGTCAGCAGTGTTATTACCCACATTTCCTCCTTTTCAGAAGCCCAGCCATTTTAATCACGTAGTTAAAAGTAACCTTTTTCTTATGCCTATGTTGTAGCAGCTGTATATTTTAGACAATCACAATTTATCAAGAAAAACTTTCTTTTTCTGATAACTGGACAGCAATGTGAGGCTCACAGCACTCTTGCATGTATTGACATAATTAAGTTTAATTAACTATAGACTACTGATACCTCTGGGAAGCTGTATTTAATCTTCCTATTAGTGAAACAGGCAATGTATGTTAAAAAAAATCACATGTATAAAGGGTATATTAAATGTAATATGCTGGTTAATCCAACTCAGTAGTTCTCAGTTAACCAGCTGACCTTGTGAAAGAGGTTAACTTAAAAACTGAAGGAAGTTTCTCAACATATCCCAATCCCTGATGGGTACAGGCACAAAGAAACTATTTAGTTCTATATCCATTGCTTTCAGCTCTTCCTGCTGAATAGTAATGGATTCTGTAACTTAAACACAACAAATAATTCTGCTAATCCATAATAACATGAGGCTGTGAAGGCTCCTGGGACCTGGGAGGTTATCAGGAGATAATGGAGAAACAGAGGTGAGTTGTAAGAACTTAAAACAGACAAGCAACTCAGCTGAGTTTGTTCTCAACTGCAGCACAGTAGAGTGACTGGAGACACAGGCAGGGGCAGTCAAGTACCACACAATGGCAGTTCCGGAACGAAAGGTGAGATTTTTGAAATGATGACAGAGTAGTACCAGTGTGGGCAACAATGGAGGAATAACTAAAGCTCCTCAAATTACATCATTAAGACTGATAACAGCTGTTGAGAGAGACACTCAAGACAGCTTTTAACACGGTCATGTTTTGTTTCATTTAGAAGCAGAATTTTCAAAAGATACAAGACTGGATGATAGGAACAATTAAACAGAAAAACCTGACTCCAAATTAAAATCAACTTGCCACAGGAGAAACAAAAAAGCAGCTTTGAAAAGCATTACAAACCGAAGGGCTTAGTACTGAATACCACAGGAAAAGAGCCCAAATAATACATACCAAACCATAGGCCATGCTTCTCTCATGTTCTTGGGTTATGTCTGCTACATATGCAAAAACTACAGAAAATGTCACTGCAAAAACTCCAGACACGGAGATTACAGCGAAGTACCACCTAAGAACACAGTAAAAAAAAAAATTAGAACAACTAAATAGAAACAAAACGTTTATTCAACCAAGTGCAGTTAAACAGTAAATCACCTTGTCAAACTTATCCTGACAATTTATTGAGATAATCTTAGATAAAGCCAATGTGAATGTGCCTTGATAGAACTGTGTAACTCCTATGTGCACCCAGTACAAACAGCATGATTTAGTAACATCTACAAAAAGCTGCAGTGATTAAGTACTACTAGGTAATGAGGTGTTCAGCTAATGAACTCAACTGGTCAATGACCCAAAGCAAATTAGGAACTTCAGTATTTTGAGAACCTGGTCATTGAAAGGCCTCAACATCGGCCATATCTTTATGCTATAGACACTAGTACTTGGCATTTGAAACCTTAATAAACACTTAGAAACAAGCTCCTTCTGAAGAGGGATGAGCAGCCTGAGTGACCAGAGAGAAAATGGGTAAAGGCTGATGGAGCTACCTGAGCAGCTAGCACTGGCCTGTGCCAGTGCAGGCTGTGCCACTGCTGCTCCACCCTCAGGGACAGCACAGGGGTCAGGGAGCAAGCCCAGGCCTCTGACTCCTGCCCTACCTGGGCAAGGTTCCAGCCAGTTAACAGGTCAGTAAGGTGTACACAGCATCAAAGCCGGTCGATTTTAGAATTTGAGAAACCAGAGTGTAAAACTGCTGCAACATTGTAGGTTACAAATGGTTACTTCACACACCCGCATTATGTAAGGTTTTGATTTCACTGTTGCTGGCTGTTATCTGAGTGAGAACTGTGGCCACAATCCAGACCTGCACAGCTCACTGGACAGTGCTCTCCAGCTTTGGGAGATGTGCTGGAGCAGGACGTAGGGCTTACAGCACACAGATCAAAATCAGCAGCTATTGAAATTCTGACCAAGGCCTTTGGCCTCATGGCAGCTGCTTCAGCTTTACTGTTCTCCCACCTTTGCACAGAAGTAATACTTAAGCCTCAACCTTCCATGAAGCACAAGCAGCATTTTATCAACAATGCTACACACATAAGCATTAGACAGCAACCTTGAAAAGCAACAGCCAATCTGGTGTGAAACAATTTACTAACCATGGGCTGATCTTCATTAGTGGTATTGGTGCACAGGTGAAAAATACTGTTAGCAGCAAGAAGGACTTTCGTCCCCACACATCAGACAGGGCACCTATGAGTGGGGCGCTGAGAAACGACAATAAGCCCTAGGTGAAACAAAACACTTGAAGTTAGAACGACAATAAGCCCTAGGTGAAACAAAACACTTGAAGTTAGAACTAACACTTGAAGTTAGAACTAAGTGGTCAGACTCGTGATAGCTGACCACAGCACAGTCTGAGAGCAACCAGGGGCTCTGGTTTGAATCAAGTCAATGGCTACTGTGCAATGCATCAAAGGCAATGTAGCCAAGCATCACTCATCTTCTGTCCCATGTCTGGTTACATAAAATTTGAGATCTGTTACTTCAGAACTACACAAAATTCAAAATGCAGATGATCCAGTCATACTAGCAGTTTCATGAACTGTGTTTTATTGTCTTATCTTCTTAAAATTCACATGAATCTAAGTAATTGAAAATACCCTACCGGGGCAACAAGTTCCAAGTAAAAAATGATCCACTTTTAGCACCATACACATCATTTGGGATTAATCAACTACCTTTTTATTTGCTGAACCCAAACAGTAGATACAGACCAAGCAATACCTTACTAAAAGTAAAAAGATGCACATTTGCCTTTTTAGCAGTAATTCACTCCCATTTTATTTATACTGTGAAAGCCATATTGAAAAACCTCTTGACTGTTTCTCTCAGCTGGCAGTTACTTCTATATTCTTCCCACCATTCACTTTAAATTGTACTTTTGATTAATTTCTGTCAACTTACCTTTACTCCTTGAATTAGACCATTCATTAGAAATGTATGTTTTGGGAAGGTTTCATGCAAAACCTGGAGAAGAAATATGAATACTGTCATTTACACAATATCAACTACAAATATTGCTCATGATACATCCAACTTCATGATGCACAGTAGTTCTTTTATTTTCGTAGAATACAGAGGAAAAAAAAAGAAGAAAAAAGGCAAACCACAAATAATGTGATTAACCTTTAATTTGCATGGAAGGCATTTTGAGACTTCAGTGCCTGAAATATAAATAAACCACAGAGAACCTAGAAAACTATCTCAGACCAGACTCTCCACATGTTACTGTGTCATCTGTCAGAGACTGGGGAGAGAGAGAGGAGAGACGTCACCATCCTCAAGTGGCTCTCAGTTTGGTGAGCAGAACCCCGAAATGCAGCTGTCTCAGTCTGATTTGTATTTAGATGACAGGGATTCCATTCAGTGACGATGTGCAGTTCATACCCAAGAGACTGTTCATGGGTAACATCAGCTTTCAGAGCAGCACCAAAACTACATTTTAAGTGTAGTTGGCTTGGGAGATTTTTAAGCCTTCACTCCTTTTAATTTGTCAGCATGTATCACTCACAAATTAAATCCAAATTAAAAGCAACCAACAACATGAGAAAGTACTTCGGTGCAAACACATTGGTATGACTGTCTCACTAATCACAGGGATGCTTTGACTGGTGTAACAGGGTCTGTGCTCCGAAGCTTCTGCTTAAAACACAGCCAGGTCAGCAAAGACCTCCCTACCTACACACACGCTTGCATAATGTTACCACATTTCAAGTGTGTTTTTGCCCTTACATTTGTAATGTGCCAATGTTTTATGGCATCTTGAAAGGAAAGATAATTTCACTACCATCTTACTGGTTTCAATCAGAAAATATTTACATGTAAGCTTGAGTGTTAGCAGATTTGCATGGAAACAGCTTTGCTACACCATTACACTGCTACAATGAAATAATTGAAATTTTTGATACCATCTAAAAATATAGAACTTTTTTTTACTTGCACAACAGAGCAGCTCAGTCATATGTAATTTTCATTTCACGTAATTCAGAAGATGCTCAGTGCCTTTGCAGTAATTGTCCCACCTCCCATACAGTGAGAAAAAGCTCCTGAGGATCACCTACCACTAGAGTGGGAGCTGTCAGGAGTCCCCAAGCAAAAAACTCCAAGAAGATCACAATAACAGCGTGGTAGACACTAGGTGAACCTATTCCTTGAGGCTGAAACAGGAGAAAAGACAGGTGATTAAAACATCTGATCATCTATCAGAGTAATGAGAAATGCATCTGAACACTATAAACAGAAGGATTAATAATGAAACAGGACTCAAAACTTGGGAATAGTTACCCAAGCTAACTGGTACAGAGTGAAATTCCTTTTTTTAACCCTCTGATGCTAATGTCCTGAAGTGTCCTACTCTTACACTGCAGAATCCTTCACTGCCATCTCAAAAAATAAACTACTTACATTGCCAATCTGGAAAACAAGGATGCTACAAGGAAAACAGACTCTTCTTCAGAGAATTAGTTTGTTTTCCTTGAGAAAAGTGCTTAAGTCTACACAAAGCTGCATGAAACCAAGTTTCCATGGTTTCAAAACACGGCAGTGTTCACACTCAGCTGTCCCCAAGTCTCACTACCTGGTCCATCAAACAGCTCTTCTGTTACTAAAAGGCACCACTGCTACATACAAAACATAGCTCTAAACCAGGCAAGAAACTAAAATAATGAACACCAGAAGCAAATCTCAGGAACAGCACTGATCACTTCCCAAATACTGAGTGCAGTCCTATCAGTTAGGGTGTGCTTCAAATACAGGAAGAGATGCAGATAAAAGGTTTGACAAAAGGAACTCGAAATTCTTCAGTGATTTAGTAGAAGCAGAGGTAGCTTTTGAAGAGAACAAAAAGAACATGGGTGGGACAACCTGCTCATCTCATAGACTCTGTAAATGCTGTCAAACAACATGCCATAGTTCAACATTTGCAAATTAAGGATAGGACTCACTAATTATTTTCATATGAAAGCAGAATGAATAACTCCTCAGAAATCTCATATGCATTCTTTCATCTTAGAACTACTGCATTAACATCTACTTTGCCAGCTTTGTGCAAAGGTGAGTTACTAACAAAGTGGCCCTGATATGATCAGACCTGGCATTTAGAGTGAGCACACACAGGCTAAGGACCTCAGCTGCTTCCCAAGAAGGCTCAGAGGGATTTTATCCATGTGTATAAGTAGCTGATGGAAGAGTAAAGACAAGAGCCACACTCTTCTCAGAAGTGTCAGTGACAGGACTGGAGGCACATACTGAAATAGAACAAATTATACTTGAACCTCAAAAAAGCAACCCCCTCTGAAACAGTTTCCATCCTCCAAACCCCACTGGACACAGCCCTGAGCAAACTGCTCCAGCTGACCCTGTCTGGGCTAAGACACTGGGGTAGTTGGATTAATGATGTTGGACGTGCTTCCAGCCTCAAATACTACACAATTTAAAGTTGCAGTTAGGTAATACTGGAGTCTTTCTTTTATTAGGAGATTTATTCAAGCCATACCTAGCTTTTCTTTCCAGATTCCAATATTTCCAACATAAGAAAAAAGAGCTTATTGAACAAATGCAGGAAATAAATACAGAAAACCCCACTGCCTACTCACACCTTTTGCTAGAAAAGATCATAATTTTCAAAACCATATCAATCTGTAAGAGGTGAATTACAGAAATACCTCAGCACCATGCTATTTTTCTTTCCCAAGCCCTCTTCAGTAAATACAGACATAGCACACAGATACTTCTGCTATATTTTCAGCCTACTCTCCTAAGGAGGTAAATTAACAGTCTTTGTAGGTACAGAGAGTGGCTATAATTATCCTCTCTTCCCACAATTCCTTTCCCTTTCCACCCACAATCCTTATTTTAGCTTTGGGTTAAAAATTTATCCAGCTCTGCACAAACTGTAAGTATCAATGTTAGCTGTTTGACTCAGTCTCATAAAATCAGGTTCATTCTGATAGCCCCCAGATTCCTGTCCTGTTGCTGATCCCCCAAGGCATGACAGACAGTGAGGGAGGTGTCACAAACCATCCCACCCCTCCCAGCATGGGGGTCAAGAGCACCTCCATTCACAGCAAACACGAACGAGCTCAAAGGCCATCTGTCCCCATGCTGCCCTCATCCAGCTCCGGGCAGCTCCAAGACCACCTGCACAAAGTGAAACAGCAGAATGAAAGCAGTGGCTGTTCTGCACAGGGGAACTGCTGCTGACTTTAGAGGCCTCAGGTGGGTGAGTGCTGCCCTCTGCCATGACATCCAGCTGTAAGCAACACCAACAGAGCTTTCCAACACACTGGCAAAAACAAACAGAAGTGACATTTAGATCACTAGGGTTCAACCTCCCTGCCTTCTTGTTGCTAGTGCTCACTTATCACAGGTACTGTTATTTGTTCTTATCTAAAAAAAAAAGAAGTAATTTAGTCACATTAAGATCATCATCTCTACAGCCATTTTTAAAGGTGGTGGCAACTATCAAGTAGCAAGGATGCTTCTGAGGTGAAAGAGAAAGGGAAAGAGATGAATAAGCAGTTACACTGCAGTGTATTAAGATACATTATAAGCATTCAGTCCACAAGGTTTCAGTACTAGTCTGATGCATCCTCCGAGCCCAACAGGTACAGTGCAGGTGCTGGGTGTTCAGCCCTGCCCTACTCTACAAACCTGCCCCCTGTGCTTTCCAAACAGGCTAACACAGTGTAATGCAATGGCCTAAGTGCAACTGAATCAGAAGGCCCTAGCCCTGCAGATAAAAGATATAGAGCCCTTGTGAGAACAAGCTGGAACTGAGATGTTCCAATCAGAATAACAGCAACCCTCCTGCTACCAGTAGCCAGAGAGTATTTGTGCCTGTGGCACAAATAGGGCTCCAAGAATGCCTTTTCCTCTAGTTATAGAGAAGATGTCTTTAATCAAACACTTTGTACTGTCAGTCATGCCAGTGATAAAGAGTGTACATGCCAGACAAGCCTAAGAACACACATCTGACAACGACAGAATAACTATCAAAGCAACAAAGGCATCGTGTGTGAGACCACAGCTGTTGCTCCTCTGCTGGAAAGGAAAAAGCACCAAATGAAATCCTAATCTAATTCATTTCATGACTGCTTCAAAATGCATCATCATACATAACATGAATACATAAAGGAAGGAAAACTTAAAATTAAAATTGTTGGGGAAAAAAAAAAGTGTTGAAACAGAAGTTGTGGCTGCCCCACTCCTGGAAGTGTTCGCTGCCAGGCTAAATGGGATTTTGAGCAACCTGGTCTATGGAAGGTATCCCTGCCCATGGCAGAGGGGTTGGAAGTAGCTGATCTTTAAAGTTCCTTCCAACCCAAACCGTTTGTGATTCTATGAAACCACTTCACTGGTGTTACTGCCTCTGCTTTGGTAAAATCTAACAACACACACTTGAGTACAACACACTACTATGCACTTTTTCTGTGATACAGCTACTAAAGCGGCAAACAGAAAAACAAAAAATACCACCATGCACCAACCCAGGCTCCTGCACCACCCACTGCCTTGTCAAGGAGACCCAGCAGAAACAGCAGTGGGAGGAGAGGCTTTGCAGAAACAATGGGTGGGTTTTCCTTTTTTGGTTTTTTTTTTTTGTTTTTGGTTTCCCATCAGAAACTCTTTCTGCCTATACCACTGCCTCATTAACCATCTGTACATTTTTTCTGGCTCACACAATTTTCTCTGATGTCAAACAATTTCAAAATAAACCAATCAGGCTGGAAAGTGTACATGAAGATGCTTGATTAATTACTGATTTGCCAGTGGGAGACATTTAAGACACAGGGGCCATTTTCAGGTACCCGTTTCCCACAATGTCACACACCACGCTGGATAATGAACAAAACAGCTGAGGACACTGAGCACTGAAGGCTGACTTAACATTTCAGCAAACATTAAACAAAATTCTATGCATGAAGTTTCTGCTGTTGTTATAAAGAACACTCTGCTATATCAGATTTCATAACTTAAAAAATGCATTTAACACAAATAAATTCCCATTTAATTAAAAGCAGAAAGTATCACAAGCTGAACTTTTTGTAGCCTAACAACAATCTACACACCTTCAGCTAATGTTTATGGCCCATTTTCCAGTGTTTTCCAGTGTAAATTAAATTAATACAGAACTCATGGGAGTTTGCACTCAGCTTTTGAAACTGGAGGGAGGCACTGAATGAGGTACGACAAGTATGATTTAACGCAGTTACTTGTAACATACTTTCTCCTCCCTTGGCAAAAGAAAGTTAAAGTTAAGAAGTTAGGGACACTTGGAAACACACTGTATCTTAATCAGTGATATCCCAGAGAGAAAATAAAAAGCACCGTGTCCCCAGAGCAACATTTACTCTGCTTGTACTACTCAATCTAAAATACTTGCATTTAACATTTGTACAAGGTAACCTCATATATTTCTATCTTCACGTAGAGCAGGAACACATCCTAGAAAACACCAACAACCATCACCAGAATTCGTTTTGCTTCCTAGCTCTTAAGTAATCCAGCCAGTTGGCCACTTCGATGAACAAGTAACGAGAGTCTGACACCTGTCTCTTCTCCATTATTGGTCCAAAAACACAAACTGAAGGGCCATCAGCAATTTAGTCTGTCAAGATGTCTCGTTATTTGAAATAATGACATTGTATTTAGAACAGGGCACATCGAAGCTACAGAGTGTTACACAGTGGAAAAAATCCAGGGGTACTGATACATTGCAAGTAATGGCACTTATCAGTATCAAAAAAACCACCCAAACCAACTCCAAGCTCCAGCAGCCAAAACACCTAATTTCCTTTCTTTTTCAAATTAATGTATTTAAGAGGAAGCGAAAGAGTGGGAAGAATTGCAAAAGCCTTTCTTCCAGGAGCCATTTGCGGGACTGCTCAAGCGCTGGCGTCTGTTCCCCTCGCGGGCCCGTTCTGTCTGACCACGGGCACAGCGGGGACAGCGGTCCCTGCCCACCGCCGGCAGCCCCGCACCCGAGCCGCGCTCCGCGGCCCTGCCTGCCTGCGTGCCCTCGTTCACGGGAGCCACGCTCGGGAGGGCGGGCCCGGACAGGCTCCGCTCACCTCAGGCGGCCGTAACGACCCGCCGTGTCCCAGGCCCAGCGCCTGAGGCCGCACTCGCCCCTGCGCCCCAAAACCCGGCCCACGCCAGGAACAAACAGCGTTTGCGGGCGGAGCTAAGCAGCCTGACACGCTCACAGGTGTGCCTCGGGCAGCCGCCCCGCGGACACCGGCCCGGGCTGCCGAGCGCGGCCATCGGGGCTGCGGCGGCCGTGGGGGCACCGCGACCGACACACGCATGGCCGCCCGAGGCCCGCGGGCCCACCTA
>VZRV01007327.1:0-45330 GCA_013398115.1 Falcunculus frontatus | reverse complement strand
TCTTGCGCAGCCCCTCCGCGCGCGCAGCCAGCGCTGCGCATCACGCGATCGCGCCATTGGCCGCGCGCCGCTCACGTGCGCGGGGCGCCCCGCCCCGCCTCGCCCGGAAGTGCGGGGCTGGCGTCGGGAAATCGGCGCCTTTGGGAACACGGGAGAAGCCGCCGCTGCCACGGCCGGCCCCATCACAGCCTCCGCCGCTCACCCCGAGCCTCACAACGCCACGGGCTAAAGCACGCGATCAGCGCGGCCCAGCGGGAGCCTCAGGTTCTTATCCGCCCCCCCAAATATCACCCGTCCCTCCCACCCGAATCGAAACAACCGGCCCCGCTTCCTCCTTCCCGGAACTGCTGAGGCGCCGGGGAAAAAGGAGCAAAGGAAGGCAGTTCTTACGGGATATACCTGACATTCCTAGAGCCAGAGTACACAAACACAGATATCATCCACCCTAAAGATCCAGCTTGGAGACAGACATCCTGCTTTCTTACTATCAAGTTTTAAACTTAGTTTATGAAACCTCCAACACCTTCAAACGGGCGGGTCATCCCAGGTTCTGATTTACCACAACGCCCGCAAGTAACAAGATAACAGGGATCAGCTAACCCATGGCAGCATGCCAATTAGCGGCGAAAATCTTTTAGAAACGTGCTGGCATTATTAGGTTTTCTGTGGCTTATAAATTCATCCACTGCTGATGTCTGGCATCACTACAGAGCAACAACTGTCCATCCTGTACTATTACATCCACGATACAGACACAAGTCTCCACGGCCCTATCCACGTATCGGTCTTTTCTCTATGTTCTTATTCCTCCACCTTTCAGCACTCTCGCTGCTTATCTCCCTCTCCCCTACTCCTGCGACATCCCTGTTTTCCCCAAAACCTCAGCCACATATGAACAGCTTCCCTGTCCCTACCAACAGTGGAACCTGATCCCTAAGGTACAGACCGGCATTGCAGCTCCCACCTTGCTACCAAAGGGCTGTCAATCACTCACCACTTAAGATAGTGTGGACTTAAGTCAAACGCTTAGCCTTAAGATCAAGCACCTCTTATCGCATCATAATGTACCTTTTAAGGAATTTAGAACTTGCCGAGGCACAGCCCTACTCAGACCAATGGATCTAGTCACGGTGAGACAACGACAAGCAGACTCCAGCTCACAAAACAGAGTCCGTCTAGCGGGTCTGGGATGTTTGCTATTATCAGTCATATGTTACAAGTATTAGGGTGTCACATGAAGTATTTGACAATTCTGTCCCACTTCTACTTGAAAAAGAGAGGGGTCTTAAAATGTTGGCATAGCTTCAAGTCTATTCCTCAGAGTGCTGTTAGATTTTGGTTGGAAGGTCACACACAGACATGTACGTGACATGTAAGGGACTCGTAAAAAAAGTCAACATGAGTACACAATGCAAGCAAAGTCATCTGGTAACTGGGCTGACAAGACAGTTTTCTATCCACACCTTCATATTAGACCAACACCTGTTATTGATGTCATTATCTCAAAATAAACGCATTTAAGTATCAAGTTTGCTCACGTAGAGGATTCAAATAATGTAGAATAAATGAGAATGTAGAAAAAACTTGCTTTTGCTGTCATGAATTTCAGCCAGCTATGTTTTCAAATAACAAACTCCACTTACCTACACAAGTTCTGACATAATCTGCTCTAACATTATTTAACTTATATATTAATATAACATTAACCTTAATATTTAACATTATTTAACACAAACTCCTGAAGAAGAGAAACAAGAATTGTCTGTTACATCTAAGCAGCTGCAGTGTTCAACCCTCTATACCAAGAAATGCATACTACTACTTGCTAGCTGTAGAAGACATTACCATCATTTTGGAAGAGGGATGAAAAAGGACAGAATACTTATCTCCCCTGGGGGATTCCAAGGCATAGGCAGATGACGGGTTCACTGGTTTCAGATAAGATTCCTCCCAGAGCGCTTTTACACCAAACTTGAAGAACACTGTCCCCTGAAACCCAGTACTCTGAACCAGCTATGCTCCTTTGTTTAGATGATGACTAATTAATTTGTTAGCTAATGGCATAAAATTTTCAGTTTAAATCATGTTGCATGTGAGCATTAAGAGCAGGGCAAAATTGACAAAGGGAACTGATAGAAATGAAATGCCCTGAAAAGTGCTGCGAAATGACCCAGTTTTATTATATGTATCTCCAGAAAGGGCAGAGAAACATGTTATCCATCATACATAGCAATTGCTTGTGAACCCTGTTCAGGTCTTTGATATATTGTAAATTACAGCTATACACAGCTCCTTACAGTGTTTTACAATCACACCCCACACTATAACTCGATATTGATACCCAGGTGCTCCCTACCACCCCCGGTTCAGGGCACATCTGAGGTTTCAGACCAGAAGAGCACAGAGTGTCACAAGAATACTGCTCTTGAATGTGATTCACAAGAAGTCATGACACAGTGGTCAAAAAGAAGCATGTCTCAGTCAAAATTAAATTGCTTACATCAGTAAGATGTATGTTAAAAGATACCATTAACAAACATCTTACAATAGCCTTCTAGAGTTTATAGAAAATTATGCTAAAATTATATTGTGAAATAATGATAAATATTAGTTATAACATTGTTTTATTTCTGCTAAAATATGCATAAGGCAAGCCTCTCCTTTTAACAAAGCTCTCAAACAGGTTTTTTTTATCATATTCTTAATAAAGACAGTGCTTAATTTTAACCAGTTTATTACTACAGTGGCATTATCTACACATACAGAAGAAAAAAATACAGTATTTTACCTCAATATGGATTAAAAAAAAGACTGTGTTAGGTCATGTAAGATGCATTCCAGTGTTCAGAAGTGTTATACCAAAAAAACCCCAACCTTTTCCAAACTGCCTGGAATCACCATATATTAAAACTGTATTCAGTGTAATCACACACAAATATCAACACCAACATATAAAAACAAAAGACTACCTTAAAAAGTTTGCTACAATGTTTGAATAAATGATTTATATTTGGGCTCATATATTGACAATAAGGACAAAGTTTAAAAGATCTAAAAAAATTATATTCATGGCAGCAAATGCAAACAAATGCTTAGCACATAAGCAATTCTCACTGAGCTACAAATCACTAATGAAATGAATATGGCTAATTACAGTCAGAATGATGCTGGAAGGTTGAAGAAGAGTTAATGTGCCATGTCTACTCTTGGATGCAAATGTGCAGCAGACATTCAAGAACAAGAACAAGCACTGAATGGCAAGTCAGGACAGGTTCTTTTTTCTTCTAGAAAGTTATACATTCAGCTGAGAAATACTTACAAAAGGTTAAGAATTCAACTGAACAGAACTTTGGACAGGAACTGAAGCAGAAGATAAAATCTAATCAATTCCACAGATTTTGTTGCATTTTGATCTGCATTTTTCTTCAGTAAAATGTCTTAATTCTAGATACCTAAAAATATACGATGAGCTTACCTGGAAAGAGCAGGACTTTCCTCCTCTGGAAAATAATCATCATTAAAAATGAAAAGAACAATTAAAACTAAGGCAAGGAAACCCTACCTGGACTTTCTCACAGTAATACACCACCTTAGGTAATGACACATTATACATATATGGTATAATATCATATTATAGATAAATATTACCTTTCTAATACACAAAAAAACCACCCTCACTGTTTTTTAATAACTCATCCTCATAAAACATATATTTCAGAGATGAAAGGAATTAATAATCCTCCTCAACACAATATCCAGCAAGAAACATTGTCACCAGGAGGAAAATGAGAAACTAATTCAAATTCGGAAAACGACGATTGCTTAAACACAACAGAACATGCACGGCTGATCAGAAAACATATTAAAATATTAAAGCTACTGACAACAAAACCCAGAAGAAATGCAATGTTTCATTTATCAATTTTTTAAAAATTCAACAAAATCTATTACAGTATTTTGAATTACAGCCATAAAAATAAGTTAGAAACAGAAACAATTACGTACTACTAAAAGTCTATGAGAGGCCTGTATGCGCATGAAACACAAGCAAAATGAGATTGTTTTGTCTTTTTGAGGAAAAATAAGACAATAGTTACTACAACATTGCAGTAAAAAACCAAAGGTGTTATACTGGAGAAGTTGAATCTAGAACATTAATCTACCCTTTACTGAAACAAATAAAAATGGAGGTTTTCTTAATTTTGTCTATAACAATGAGGTTGAATAAAATGATACAATTATCTGAGGTTTTTTGAGAAAATACATTATTGGGCACTTGTGGATTGCTTAGAAATACACTGCTGAAAGAAAAGCTTATCTTACTTTATTAGACTCAAGGTTTTTCACCACTGAACTGATTTATTTTGCTTTGAAGATAGTCCTAAGTTTTTCATTATTTGACCATTTATCATGTATCCCAGAGATTCTCAAATAAAACTACCAAATACCCAAGTATTCAATAAATACTAGTACACCCAATATGTAAGTCTAGAAAAAAAAAAATCACGTAATTCAAGTTATTGCAAATAAATACCTAGCTATAACTTCTATAACTTTATAAATATTTAAATAAAATTCTGCTAAGTATAGGCTAGCCTCCTAAATACACAACTAAACTAACAAAACCATTGCCTGCCTAAAAGTCAGAAAAGCAGTTCAGAAAGACAAGTTCATTTTTGGGAAGTTAGACTCCTACAGAGTTGGCTTTTACAGCAAACGCAAAGCACATTATCCACTGCTTCCCAAAGCTCTGTGCTAGCTATTCCTCTTTGGTTAGTTAATGAGTTATAGACTTAAAACTAGTTAAAAAAAATAATCCAAATACAAAAGTATCTCAGTGAGAAAATGTGCATATGCTCTCTGATTGCAAAGGTTACAGAGATCAGTAAGCACTCCTCAAATCCCTTCTGTTCTCACGAAACACGTGCTATCTCCCCTCGGCCAGAGTAACACCTCAGAGCCTTTCCTCAGCCTGCCAAAGGCTAAGGAAACACAACTGAAAATGCAAATTCAGTTTTCCTTTTCAGCAACAAGTCTTTGAAGAGACCTATCCTGCTGGAAAACATAACTGGACTGTCAAATGAAAGCACAGAAGTCACTGATTTAGACAGGAGTTACTGTTCCTTAGTACAGCAGACAGCTTTCCGAAGCTGCATGGCATCCTACTCCAAAGCAAAGAGCACATATTCCTGGTCTTTTCCTTAAACATCCTTACTGGCAAATATTGACAGGTGCACCTGTAATATTAAAACCAGGCTACATGTCACAGAGCTCCAGCCACATGGTGATTATTTGGCCTATTTGGTCCCTTCCTGTACAACAGGCTTTAAAGTGTTCTCAACCCTTATGTTTTTTGGAGACTTTTTTAAAGAAAGTAACCAATTATATCACCTGAACATTTCCACTACTGTGATCCATGAAATCAAAGTATTATTGTGTAGGTCAATCTCTCCAACTGAGAGATTATTAGCAACACTTCTCACCTCATCTCAGAGCCATGTGGCTCCCATTCTGCACTCGGCACTGCTGTGAGCCGCTGCTCTAAGCACATCTTACCTCATGCTGCACACAGGGGGGAAATGGCTAAATGTGACTTTTCCAAGATTGTGCCACCTTGAATGTTATAGGTAAAAGATTTAATATTAACACAGAATGCCGATTTAGATAGTTTTGACTGCCAAGTAGCAAAGCTCCTGCAATTACAACATGCTGGGACAGATTCACAGTTCACAAAGCTTAGCAAGCCCTAAGCATAGCTCTGATATTTCTTTATTGTCTTGCTCTGATAAGATAAACAAACAAAACATTGATAAAACATGTAATTGCCAACAGAAGAAAACACTATTTTTACTTGACTGACATAAGTGGAATTCTTCCTTTCCCATTTACAACACTTCATTAAGAAATCTCAGAGCACTCCTACAGAATCTCCTCGTCTATCAGATGAGGTACTTTGGTAAACATTTAAAAAACCCTTCTCTTACACTTTTTCTTTAGCACAAGACAGATGTGAGATGGAGCATGAAGGGGGTGCTGGTGGGGAACAAGGGCAATAAAGACATTTTTACCACTTGCCATTCTACTGGTAAGGGACTCCTGATATGTTTTTGTATAAATGCACCATCATAGGTGTTACACGAGTCACCCAACATTAACATCCATTGTGAACAGTCTCCTGAAAACCAATGATTTTTAAGACAGTGTTTTTGTTTATTAATTACAGATTTTTTTTTAGTGTTTCTGACTATATGCAAATACTTCAAGTGAAGTGTTCATAACAGTCTAACTGATTTAACTGCAGCAAGGTTTCTTTGTGAAGTTTTTTTTTTGTTTGAAACAGAACAACAGCATGCTTTTATATTTACCTATTGCACAATTAATTGCTTTTTAATTATGTTTCCTACTAAAGTAATTCCACTACTAGACTGAATAGCTCCAAAGAACCCATTTTGGTCTGTTGGCTCAAGGACTCCCAGAACCAAATAATAATTAAAAAAACCCCATCAAAACTCTAATTAAGCCATTACATAGAAATATACAGAAAAAGCCTTGAAGAGTTCATGAGTAAACAACACTTGTTTAAAAAACACCTCTGTAATAAAGTACAGTACAGTATACAGATGCCATACCATAATATCTCCAGATGGAGCTGTTACGGACAATGATAATGCCTTTAAAATGCTTATTATGGACTATTTGTTCTTTTATATTGCAGTTTAAAAAATCTTCAGGGGCTATTTAAAGCACAAAAACTACTTTTAAGGTTCTACCAAAAAGATGATTTATAACCAGTAAAACAACAAGAATGAACATTACATCTGAGCAAGCACCCATCAGAACCCTACTCTTACTCCCAGGTTAGCGCGGTAACCTCCAGCCAGTGTTCCCAGAGTTATTCCATCTGCTGCAACACTACAGGCTGATGAAGGCTGGAGTGTTCCTCTCTTTGTACTTCGGTGAAAATGTCAACATTCTTACAATAGTTTTATATAAGCAACAGAATTATAATATTATCATTTAATAACAGATTTCTGTTATTAAATCAGCCTTCTAAAAATATAAAAATATTTGATATTGTGAAAGCGTCTTTCAATCATATTTCAATTTTCACAGTTTTAATAAGGAGTACCTAATTAGAACCATCACTTTAGAACTATGATGTCCAGCTCATTTCACGTAAATAGACAAACAGCTAAAAACATATTTACTAAGATTAAATAGAATCGAATCCCAAAAACATACAATCTGACAATGTTGTCGTGTGCTCTTTCAAAGAGTGCATAGGACATATTTCTGCAGCAATCAATACAGTAATTCTTTTGATGCAATCTCAGTCAAAGCTGTAAACATTCCTAATTGTAGTTTCTTGGAAACTTTTGGTTCCTTTCAAGTTTTTATTAGCAAGTTGCACTGGGCATTCCCCTGACATTTCCCCCCCATCAATTACAGACAGCATCATCCTCCACCTGTAACCCCTCTGGCTGTTCAGAACTACTCATCAGCATTTCTTCAATACATTCAGGGCAGTCATCCTTCCCTTGCAATGCACAGTGACACTTCCACATGCCAGTGCTAGCAAGGCCCCCAGTGCATGATCTCGAGAAGCAGGTTGATGAGGAAGTCTGCTATGCCTTAATGGGATTTCCTGCAGGTTTGGGATCATAACCATATAGAAAAGTAGCTGCTATTACAAGGATGGCTCCGAAGAAAAAGACACTGAATAGAATAGGGATGAAAAAAAAAGTTTGTTTTAGTTGATGCAAATTTATTTATGTAATACAATCAAAAGAAAGGACATTTTTCCATGAGGAAAACAGGAAGAGAAATTATATTTGTCCAATTTATAAAGAAGACAATATTTTGTACATATTTATTTTAGAGGGATGCAGAAAGTTGTCGAAATTAGAAACTTGTAACTACAAATTAATGTATCATTATATTAACATATTCTGAAAATTAAAACTATATTTTCATGGAACAACCGTCAAAAGCATCAGATCAATAATTTTTTCCTCAATTTTTTACCTAAAGATGTGTGCAAAATGGAAGCAGGAGCTGAAGAAAAGCAGCTACTGTGGTTACCTACCCCTTTTTAACAAGTTACATACATCATGTTGTTGGAGCTGTGTTTGCTTTGAAGTCCAAAGCTTATATCAAAACAAATTACTGTTGCCCAAGAACCAGTTTGCAAGTCAGTATAATCTAATTTTTGGCAGATAAAGAAAGATTTGTCTCATGAAAACACAAAAAAGGCATCTTTTCTATTGTGACATTTTGGCCTTTCAAGTTGTTTTGATAGTTACAAGTCTGATACAAAATAACTAAAGCCAGAAGACACATTTTAGAAAAGAATCTTCTCAAAGACATGACAACATCAACAATTTCATCTTCTGAACCAAATACTAAAAAAACTGGCATATGACATGATAATCCTTCAGAGGATACATTTAGCCTATTTTGGGACATGGCCCCTTGAAACACATTCAAACATTAAGTACTTTACATCTATTACCCTAATCAAAAATGTTGAAGTGACAGAAACAATTACACAGTTTCAGTTCAAATACATTGTTAGCATAAGCAAGGTACTAAAGATTAACTTTGATTAACTCAAGTTAATCAAGTTTTATTAAATTGGATGGCTTCTAGTTCTACATGCTGCTACTTGGCTCTATTTAATTTTCAACATGTTTGCAGAAGCTGTTAAGTTACTTATTAATTTTGCATTTGAGCACACAGAAATTCTTAAACCACTTTCTACATTTGTTTTAATGAGACAAATATAGTCTACTTATAATTTAATCTCTATGTCTTCCACTTCTTAAGCCTAAATAGCTATTGCATTTCCTTTTTTGAATGTTTAAGTAAAGCCCTGATAATACAGAATCATGGAATAGGTAGGGATGGAAGGGACCACAATATTGCAAATACATACTTTTAGATAAAAAGATGTTTCTTTGTACCAGATACAAAAGTTGTAAATGTTATTCAAAATATTTGTACGTTATGAGTACGTGTAACATATGCAAGGAGTGTTGGTCAGTCATAAGCAAAATCCTATTCCTACATCTGGAAGTAGGATTATTAATTCTACACTCCATACAGAACATGCACTGCCAAGACAAGCAGTGCTCTGAACCTATCCATGTACAAAACCTGTGGTACACAGAGCTGATCCCCAAAACATCAGGACACTGTACAGGGCCTACAAGAATGGAGCAAGCACTTTTCTTTCTTTCTTGGCTATTCTCGCTGCTGAATATGGCATTGCCTTTAGAAACAGCTCTGCCTTTGGGCTTCTGGGTGCCCTTGGGCAACTCAGTGCTGCAGCTGGGTGCGTGACTTCAGTCACTTCCCTGGGTGCGTGACTGCAGTGACCTGTGTTGGAGCCTGCGGTGCAGTCGATGAAGGGTAGCACAGAGGTGATGTCCCCGTGCCAGCCCCGCAGTGCCGGGACACGGAGCAGCGCCAGCCCCTTGTCCCGGGGACACGGAGCAGCGCCAGCCCCTTGTCCCGGGGACACGGAGCAGCGCCAGCCCCTTGTCCCGGGGACACGGAGCAGCGCCAGCCCCTTGTCCCGGGTCCCGCAGTGCCAGGGGTGCAGCGCCCGAGCGGGGCCGCAGGGGGCGCGCCCGGGCGGAACAGCGGCACCCGGCACCGGCAGCAGCCCGCAGGGAGCGGGACCCTGACCCGCCTGAAAAACTGCTAGCTAGCGGATGAGGTTAAACTTTGATGTGCAAGTTGTACCTAAACATTCTGAAAGTGTGGCTTGGACAGGATTGATTTTTTAACTTATTTTCGCAGCTATATCTGGTAAGCAGTAAGTTTTCAATTTTTTTTTTTTGTAGTATACATGGAAAATAATTCTTACCTTGTAGGGACAAAATCTTGCAGCCAGAAATAGGAGATCAATGTTGACAATATAATAGAGAGAGAAGTTGCAAATCCCTTTAAAATGTTGTCTGCATATTTTATAACAGCAGCGATCACCAGCCCTCCAAGTGCCTGGAAAAATAGTGAGGTTTGGATTCATAAACAGATCACTTGAGTGAGAGCATCTATTTTAACACCATGCACTTAAGGAAAAGATTTTTTCTATGGTGAAGAGCAATAAATTTATTTTATATTATGGATATGCACTGTTGAAAATAAATATTGGAGGAGTGGTTCTTTCTCCATTAAAGAAATTGTTGATCATATTACCACCATTAAATGAGTGGAAATGCTTGTACTGTACATTTTTAGCCACAAAACGAAGGGCATATAGAGAGATAATTTTAAACATCACAAAATAAACAATGCTTACATGCCTTTAATTTGCACAATACTTAATCACATACTTGCTATATATTTTCCAGGTTTTCATTGAGAGGTTTATGCTAAAAATGGTAGATCAGACTTTTGACTATAGAATTCTCAGTAGATTCACTGACACCCATTAGGTTCCCCAGTTATTTATAGAAGAGCAAATCCCTGAGTGCCTTCACAGAAACATGCAACACAAGGTATCTCACCTGTAGAACAACCACCACCCAAGTAAGTTTATTGTATCCTTGAAAAAATCCATTCTTTGACAGTTGTTCTCCATCATAAATGTAAACACCCATCAGTCCAAATATGCTACCAAAAAATCCTGAAAGTACAAGATTGATTTAAAAGCTTCAGGTTAAAAATGTGCAAACGGGTTCCTCATCCCTAAAGGCTGCTCATGTATTTCTGATTTTAAAATTGGACTGTCACTTGCAGTACCATCACATCCAAATGCAATCAGTGCTGTTCTCTTTTAAAAGCTATTCTCCATACATAAAACGAGTTTTGACTGTTTCCATTAGGATATCTTTATATACTTATCTTCCATTGCTTTCTACTGGAATGGAGTGATTTTTATTTATGGCATATAGAAAAATTCACTTAAATACAATTTCAGTTTTCCTGAAACTAGGCATGACTGAAGGCTGAGGTCACCCTATAACCTGAAGAGAAAAACAGGGAAAACACTCAGTGGAGGAGAAGGTCTCCGTCACAGCAGGAGCAGCAATTAGCAGTTTGCCAGTTCAGACAAGAATCTTGGAAGTGGGATTCTCCTGAGCCAGTCTCAAACACAATGAATGTTTACTAGTAGAGACTTAATAACAAAAGCTGAAATCGGGATGAGACTGTGGAGCTTTTAATTTGGTGACTATAGTGTTCTTCTATCAAATGGGAAGGCTTTCCTAGTCCCTCAAACACGGCATAATGTAAGCAGCTACCCTGTGACTGATGTCTGCTCTCGTCCTGAGCAGGAAAGGGGGAACACTTTTTTCTATTCCTTCTTTGTGAAAAGCTGATTTTCATCACATTTCCTGGCATCTGAAAAAGGCAGCATTGTTTTGAACAAAATAACACCTTCTGTTTGACAAGAAATAATTCTTTTCGTAGGCAGAATTAAAAATGTAGGTTTCATTCAGATTAAACTATTTACTTGTATTTTCCAATTGATCTGCTGAAATAAAGAAATAAAATTGACTATTCATACATCCTTCTTATGATATGGGTATGCATTAAAAACCGAATCTTTAAACAATTTATTTTCCCATTATTTAATAATTAGTTTTAATAATTATGAGTTTTAATAATTCTCTATGGATAGGAAAATGAAAACCTGGTTGGACACATGGGGTTTTGCTTGTGTTTTAAGAAAAGCACTATTTCTAATCTCTTGCTTATGAATTACTTGGTCCTGAATAATACAACGTCTGAAGTGGGCAACTACCTTGCACTTGCAGAAACAACACACCAATGTATTTTTGAAAATGTGATCTCACATTTTATGTATTTTGTAAAGGCTGTATTTATTTTTGTATGTATTTAATATGTATTGTTTAATGTATTTATGTATTTAAATAGTTACTAAAAACTTTATGAAATATGACAACATTAACTTTATTTTTGAACTGAAAACAACCTCAATAATAAACACATTCTACTGAACTTCTACTGAGATTAACTCACTAAAAAAGTAAATACAAAACTCAGGTGGATCTGATTCTCACAATAATTAGACATTTATGTCTTCATATATCACTGTTCTAGTTATTCATAACTGTGAAGAGTGTGTTTAGACACAGTCTGCTCTGATCTCATTGTTTCACAAAGAAATTACTGGAACATTCAATATATGACCAGGCCAACTATCAAACTGTACTTCCGTGCACTGTAGAAAAATCTCAACAATGTTTTAGAAGAGATCATCAATTTTTCAACAATTATGGATTCTTACTGGAAATTACTTCAGATATCTGCTGCCCATGAAAGCACATTTAGCATGGAAACTGATAGTAATAATAATAATCAGCTTTCCTTGGTAATGGGTTTTATTTTGCAGCTCCACCCAAAACACCAAATCTTACCTTAAATCCTCGACCAAGCCTCAGGTAGCAACCCTTCTCTGCCCCACAAAATCCCTAACATAACGTTTCCTGATGTATTCCCTACACCCTGTTCAGGAAAACTTAGTTTGAATACACACTTTCCATATATACAAGCAGATACTAAGGAGAGGTTTAGATTCCTTTCACTATACTCAAGTTTCAAAACATTATGATCATGTAAAAATGTTATATTCAAAATTAAGTTCTGCATTTTTAACTGAAACCATTTATAATTAAAACACAGTAGTAGGAAAATAAAAAAATATGGCTTATTGACCAACTAACTAATTACTAAACAACCCACACCATCTCCTGCACTACATTCTACCAGACTCAGTACATAGCTCTGATCCACTAAGTCATCTCATGACTTGACTTCACACTGTGGATTTGATCACTAGTCTGTTCTAAGGTGCTGGGAAGGTCAAATTCTGCTCAATGCATCCATTCAAATATGCCATAAATAATTATTGCCTACAGGTGAAGACTAGAGGGATTCCATTAGAGAAACAAAGGCAACAATAAGCTTTGCTCCTGTTGCAGAACAGGAACAAAAAGATACTGCTGATGTCACATTTCCAACCCTCGAAACTGGACAAGAATGCTTTGAAGTGAGGGAAAACTCACTCAGGAACACAGATCAACTCTGTTGCCTTTAATATCTAGGGTCTGGAAGATCCAAGACTGCTTTGGGAATAGAAAATATTCTCTTACTGATAGGTGCACAGTAGGTACACCTATTTAAATAGTTAAGATGAACTGGTCTTTTGCATTTGCCCCTCCCCACTGATTATGCACACAACTGAAAGAAACTGACCTTTGCATTGAAATAACAGTAATTAATTACCTCAACTTTACTCACAAACAAAGCAGATTGTATAGCTTGGCACTTACAATACAAAAAACTGCCTACCCAGACACAAGAGAAAAAAATATGTTAATTTTAAAACATCTCAAAACACTGACTTGGAAACATATTTTGTTTTAATATTCCTATATTCTCTAAAAAAAATAGTAAAAAAAATTTCAGTTGACAGATTCTGTACAAATGTAGAGATACTCTATTAACAAAGTAAATCAAGAACTAGATTGGAATCAGAAAGTAACTGCTATAATTCCATTTAGCAGAGTTTAACTTTTGGTTTTAAAATAACATACACGCAGCATACTAAAATGTTGGTGATATTTTTATTTATACATTCATTTTGCACAATTATTGTAATGCTTCAGAATGCAGTATCTCTAACAGATGACTAAAATTAAACTTACCAAGCTGAATGTTTCTGATCCACACAGACTGCTTAGTTTCCTTTAAAATTTTCTCAAAATATACCCCAGCAAATCCACTAGAAAAGCACGCTATGAGAACTGCAATCAGGCCTACAAATTGTGATCCTGCTGAATGCTCCTTAGCAGGTGTTGCTTGAGAGTCTGAAGGCCACTGGATGTAAAAACAGTTACACAAAATTCACTGATGAAATCAAGTCATGAGCATCTATAAAATGCAAATTTGTTTTCTACCAACAGTAACAGTTACTAAATACAGACAATCACATGCTTGTAAAGTTTTGTATTTTGCACCATAATTACTTTTAAAGGACTACAAAGCTACAATTTTTCTTTCTATGTATTGGTAAGGAGTAAAATTGTGCCTGAACTGGGAGAATATTCATTAATTGAAACAGGTGCAGCATTTATGTTTTATAAGCAAGAACTGTTTCTGAATCCCAGTGTGACTTATCATGGTCATTCTCTGCCACCAACTTGTGCCACCCAACAGCTGGTTATCTTACAAATATAAGCACAGTTAAAAAACTACTTACACCAGCTGTCTAAGATGGGATGAATTGTCTTTTTCATGTGCCCCTCTTTGATGATTGTGCAGACCAGTTAAATCTTGCAATGTCTCTAATGCTAACTGAATAAAATGCAATGCCATAGGCAAGAACTTTATGAGGAGTCTGTTAAATACTGTCAGAGTGTTTTGCTCTCATTTTTCATTATTGAATTTAATCACCATATCTTTTCCCAAATCGTTACGTTTCAAAATAAAAATTTCTAGGATATATTTAAATCTGCTAAAAATTCTTAGAATAGTCTCTTATCCCATGATCCTGCCCTCTGAAAACTACAAGCTCTGGTACCTGCACTATTTAGAACTGAGGCCAATTTTGCTTTTTGAAACAGTCCAAAGTAAATTTGCCACACTGAAACCATATGACAAAGTGAACACGGCCCGTACTGGCAGAGATCTGTGAATTCCTAATGTCTGAAGAAATGTGCTAATAAACATTGCTATCATCATTACTTGCAGGTTGCTCCAGAGGCCCTGTCACATTCTACAGTAGAGCACTGCGTTGTAAAAGAGGTGTAATCTTCTGCCTTTGAACCATTTCTGGTGTCCTCCAGACCTGGCCGGTTGTGATTTGTAGCTCCTGACTATACTCTGGTGCTCGTGTGCAGCTGGTAGGATCAGAAAGCTGGATAATGAGTATAGAAATCCATGTTTCTTGAGTAAACATTAAAACCCCACAAACCACCTGCTAATATTTACCTGCACGAATGCCACTCCTGTCATCAATATTACCAGTGACAGCCACTGGTATACACCCAGTTTCTTGCTCAACATGGACACAGAAAACAATGCTGTGGTGAGAATTTTCAGTTGATACGTAACCTAGAAGAATCAGAAACAGTTACTACTGCTACCCCATAATTCATGGGGGTTTTTTGAAACTTACAGAGCATTCCAAATATGCAATACCTGGTATGTGGCTGCATCTAGGTTTGACAATGCTACATATAGCAAGTTGTTCTGAAGAGTGTAAATTCCTGAAGGAATAGCAAGTTTAAGAGTTTCCATGGGTTTGTTGAGGATTTCATCATGTAGCACTCTGTTCAGAGTCCGTAAATTGCATTCTACTCAAAGAAACAGTAAAAGAAATAGACATTCACTGAAAGGAAAGGGGGGAAAAAGAAACAACAATGTTCTGTTCTTAAACTGTTGCCCCTTTTTATAGCTATCACTATGCCAAGACCTGAAAATACTATCTATGTTTGTTTGACTTTCACAGGCTTTGTATATGTAAGGAAAAATGGCTGCAAGTGTCTTCCTACAGCCTGGAGTATCAGAATGAAAACAATTATTCAAAATACTTAGAGTTAAACTTATTGAAACCGTATCAATAACTTAAGATACTACATCAAAGAGTACCACCTAAAAAGTGCATATTTAGAATCCTACAGAGCCATCAATATTTATGCATAGGCAATGACATTTTTAAGCTGTTGAAAATCAAATAGAAACCAGATAAATTCAGTTTAAAATGTACAAAATAAGAACTGGAGTGAATGTGAATATAGTTTTCTTTTTTTTAAGCCTAAAACAATGATTCTTTCTGTAACAATGAAATTGCTTCTTCCCTTCTGTGTCTGCTGTTTATCACAGGTTTCTAAATTATCATTCATGCTTTGGACACACTTAAAGCTTTTTGGTTTTAGCTACTTCTACATATGGATTTCTTAAAATGCCTGAGCAAACACAAAATTTGAGATATTAGCATAAAATTTATTCCTGCACTCCTCAGTATCCACATTCTCTTAAGCAAATATACAGTATAACTATTGTCTTTGCAAGACTATTTCTTACACAAGGAGAAGGGAAATGCTTTGTTGTATGCCTGTACTCACATGGCTGCTTTGCAGTTGCCACTACAATACAGCATATTGATTAGGAAAATTACTTGGTGCAAAATTTGACACATACTGCTGTCTTTGTAGACTAATAGAACACAGGCCAAAATCTTCAGAAGTTCAGCAATAACTACTGCAGTAGAGGATAAGTAACGAGGTCCTTCTTCCTTCAGTGTCCGAGAATAGCGCATGGTCAACACTAAACTTGTGGTCTGAAAAACCAGGATGCCCAAGGAAAGGTACTTTAAATTGGCAGACATTTCTTGACGTTTTTCTTTCTGAAACAGAAAAAAAGAAACAAACCCAAAGGTAATATTGCAGATATTGGGAACCAGAGATTTCTTTACATAGGTGAAGGCTCAGACAGTATTTTCAAGGTGAAGGTGTTTTCTGCAGGGGTACAGCAGAATGCCCAGTACTCCTGCTGCAATGAGCTGTTCCCAGACTGAAGGAACTTCCCACTCTCCCACCTCTCCCAAGTTTGTCAGGTTGCAGTCTCTGCCTTGCCAGGTGGCACCGTGCCAGCAAAAGACAGGTGAAGGTTGGGCTACTTTAAATGAGAATGAGAGGTATGCCTGGCAATGAAGGGAAAGGAGAGTTGTGGGAAAGCAGAGTTGGAGAAGAAGACGTGGGATGGAGGAGCTGCAGGGGAGGCAGCACTAAACCTGTCCTGCTGATTATCCTGCTCAGAAAAAAAATTCACTGACTGTACATGATGAGGTGAGTGCTTTCTCAGGCTGCACTGACTACCACGAACCTTATGTTAGTAAAGCTGTACCATCCTCATCTCTACCAGGAACTTCCACCAAGTTGGTGCAGTTCTCTTTGTAATTTGTCACCAATTTAAAGGATTAACTTATTGCAGAAGACTAATAGAGACAGTCATTTTCATTCTGCAAGCACAGTATATGACAAGGAAATTTGAAAAAAGCTTGCTGCTACTCAGAATACAACATAATTTTTGCTGTCCTTCATATAAAGAACTTCCATACACAGAAACGAATGCTTTCTATAAAAGATTACCTTCTACTCCCTTCATAGCCCACTTATTCAAAAACAGAGCCACTTTTTCTAATGCCAAAGTTAAATCAAATCAATAAGTAAGAGTTTACAACTATGTTTACAAGCAAAAGAAAAACAGTAACAAGCCAAGACAATGCATGTGGTTCTCAGTTTCAGAAGTCTAAACACAGCACACTCAATGGGTGCACAAGGCAGAGCTGTCCCTGTGTTTTACACCTGCAGGCACACAATTTCTGACTCATTATCTATCCAGCTTTGTCCACACTGCTCAAGGATGTGCTGGTACCTCTAAATATTTGTAGCTGGAACTGAAGCTGTTTCTTGCTGACTGCATTTCTCTAGCTCAAGATGCATTTCATTGCTGTTTTTGTAGACATTTGGAGAGCTGCACCCTTCAAATATTTCTGACTTGCCTTTATCTTGTCTCTATGTATTTACAGATTTTCTCCAGTCAAATATTCAAAGTCAAATTATTACCTCTATGACACTGACATTTAAAAGACATTGCAGTAACCTGTAAACAGGAGTGAATTACCAACAGCCACGAAGATATGAAGTACACACTTGTATCCCACACAATAAAACTGTTTATCTCAAAACTCATGCTGTTGTAAAAATATTTGTAAAAGCATACTGGCAAATAAGGAAGAAAAAGATGCCAGGATGCAGAAACTGAGGAAGAAACACACAAGATTCCATTAAGGACTCTTAATAGGAGATACTTTTGTATGAACTATAAACTCATTTAACTTCTGAAGAAACAAATACTAAAGATGCAACTGCGCTGAGCAATACGAATCAGACAGAAATAAAAAGTATGAAGGAGAAGAAAGCTGCAAACAATACTCAAGATTTGCTATTTTCCACTGGTTCTGGTGGAACAATCCATTACACGAGGATGTTAACTGTAGAATTATGCATCCCCAACAACAGAACTGAGATGATCTTTCAGTTGAAGAACAACTTTGAAGAACAAATTTGCTACATCTGAGAACAAGGAGGAGAAGAACAGTTCTTGCAAAGAGATGAAGAAGGGACATGCATGTTCAGAGACCAAGCTTTCTGGAGAAATACCAGCAACACAAAGAAGACAGAGGGAGAAAAAGGTAAAGGAAAAAAAAAAACTACTGAGAGAAGATCCAGAACTGAATTTCACGAAAAGGCTTGTCTACGATACTAGAAAAAAATGACATTTATGTGAGCCAACTTGAACAAACAATTTCTTTCTCCTTTTCCATCTACCTAATTTTTTAGTATTGAGATCTGAAAAACTGGAAATAAAGAGCAATATCTTGTTATGATGAAAAATACTGAATTTCATGAAAGCACACCTACAGATAAATACATTTTCAAACTTTTTGGTTTTCGGTTTTCAAAATGCTTCTGAACAAAATACGGGTAAATGGCAACATACATATCCTTCCTCACTCAGACACAAATTTCTGCATTCTGTCAGTCTGTGAAGTGACAAAGGGTTTTACAAATGTTCAAAATCATCAGATATCAATTCTGTAACCTTCAAAACAGGCTATAATATTAAAAATAATATTCAAATTAATATTTTTGCTGGAATACAACCACCTATTTATGAAGCAGCTTAAAATGTAATTTTAAAAGTAAATCACTAGTATGCTGTTTATGAGCAAGTACCAAAGCAATCAGCAGGAAAATAAACCAACAAGCACAACAGTTTGGTAAGCCCATCAGCAAAGCCATAAAGAATACATACCACACCATTATCTTGAACTTCTGTCTTGTCTTCCACAGTAATCATGAAAAAAAAGGGAACCTTCCCCAGACAATGTATCTCAAAAAGGCACCAGTAGCAGGAAATATTTCCTTACTGTAAGTCACTAATGCAGTTTCAAAGTTTCAAAAGTTCACACAAAATGGAATCTAAGTGCCCAGCGTGATGGCTGAAATAAGGGTGTTGGTTAAAAGTTGTCCTGTCAGTGGTCAACAAGACAGGCTTGTAGACAGCAAGTGTGTGACGTTTCATGCTGTACTTACAAGCTGGTTCACAGAGCAGGAACTAGAGTCCCGAAATGTACACATGCCAACAATATAACCACTCTCTCCTAAGCACACAGAACATCTTATCAGCTCTCCTGGTCCCTTCTCCTTTCTTTTAAAAGAGCTGCTTATCAGCTCACTGGGGACAATCCAGAAAAGAAGCAAAGTATTGAACTTTAAACAGCTGGGCTGTCTTCAACTCCAGTTTCACAGCACCTTTAGATTTACAGGTGACTACCAGAGGTGTAAGTGCTCACTTTTAGCCATGAGCTCCTGCTACCCTCACAGCAACAGCCTGTGCAGTCACAGAACAAACGAACTATTGTCTTTAGGAACAGACCGCACTTGGATTGTCTTAAACCAATAAAGACATTGAAGTTCCCAATGCATTTCCTGTACAGAGTTACAACTTAAGATTTTTACTGGACTTTGGATGCACTACTTGCTACTCTGCAGGATGCATCTGTTTGAAAATTCAGATTTAGGTTTGCTAATTCAGAGACTGGCAGTTGAGTGGTCACGTGAACTCCGGCTTTTGAACTTTATCGTACAGTGGGGTGTGCTAGGGACCTGCAGTTTCCTGACTATAATACTAAATAACCCATCTCAGGGACTGGGCTCATTACTCTTTTCTTCTGTTAGCTTATGTTAAAAAAAAAGTCAGCTGCTTCTGCGTCATTTCTTCAGTGTGCCACGGACACACCCTGCAGCCACACGGAAGGCAGCCCTATACAGGAGCCAATATGCAGGATGTGATTTACAAGATGGGATTTACAGCCACATAAAATATGAATTCAGTACACACAGGTGGATAAAATATAGGTGGATTCTATATGAAGAGCTGTTCTCCTTGAAAGTAAAAAGGAGAAGGACTCTGGAAAGGTTTTCAGAACACAAACCAAAGCAAAGCAATCTATTCAGGAAGTAATACTTCCAGCTCAAAGTACCATACTGTGCAAAAGGAAGGGAAGGTTTCTTCCTTCCTTCAAAGGAAGAAGGTTTTTTAAAGTGGGAAATCACATATTTTCACCTCATAATATTCATTCAAAAATGAATAAATTTCTGACTTGCAGATTTTCATCTCCCTTTGTAATACCTCCCACCCAGGCTAAAATTTAATATTTTACATTTTATTTCATCCTTACACTTTCCCTCCTAAAATACTGGTAAATGCTAATGTTTGCAGATGAAATTAGGTCATAATCAATTTGACTTAATGAACAACACATCAAAATTCATTTATATTAATCAGGGTTTGCTACAGAGCAATAAGATTACAGGGCTTTTCTTAACCTTAAGATTTTGCCTTTTAAAGATCTGATGGTATAAACTTCTGAGTTTTTTCAGCTGCTAAGTATCTACCATTGCAAAATCCTGTGCAAAATTAAGGATTAGTTTATGAACTGATTCTATTCTTGAGTTTGTAGAAGGACTCAAAATCTGACAGAATTGCAGGGAGTATCAGAGAAAACTTACATGAAAAACCCCAAACACCCAACACTACCTGAAGTAAATGACAGACCAAAAAAGAAAAATCAACAATAAAGTTCAGCAAGTCTCATAACAAAAAAGTAGGCTAAATTCACCAAAAAAAATTGACAAATATAACCTCTACTGGCAACTATTTCTTTACTCCTCCATACTCTGTCACGAGTAAAGTTTAATTTAAAAAAAGAAAAACAAACTAACTACTATCACGCTCCAAATCTTCACAGTGATGTCATTACATGAGTTAAATTCCTTCCAGCCTAGCTGGGAAATGTTTTCACTGCTGACAGTCTTCTAGAGTAAAAAAGCCAAGTCACAGGAGTTACTTTTCTTAGCTCTTATTCCATTTTATGACTAACCAGTTTAACATTGCTTAACCAAATAAAAGGCATTTGTGTATTAGTTAAAATGCAAAGCCCAACACAGAATTAGACAACCAGACTCTCAAAACTGCCAAAGGCAAAGTTGAAATTTTCTTTGCCACTACACCAAATTCTCCGTATGGGATCTGCTGGAAAATAAACACTGATTGAGTCTGCCTTATAGAAGGAAAACCAGAGTGGAAAGTAAAGTACACCCTGTTATTCCAGTGGTACAGGTATAGACAAACTTCCTGGGCATTTGCTTTGAAATCAGGATAACAGATTAAAGAAACAGGATGGTGTTCTCAGATTTCTCCAATGAAATACGAATCTAATGCTGATGCTACATCTATACAAATATAATAAGCTGTCAACAAAGAAAAAGCACAATTGGAAGATGAAGTAAGCGCTAACTCACAGAACCTGAAGAACATATTTTTACAAGACTTCTTTCAATGCTTTTCTTACTTTCTACATGTATTGCCCTCTTCCCTGTGCTGGGTAACACACAAGTAACATGTCATTTTCTGCAACATAACATTCCTCAGAGGAAAGTTCTATTCCATAAATATTCTTTTTTTCTGGAGTGAATATAGCTTTGTTTTTACCAGAAGTAGTATCTAATACAACAAATACTTTAAGTATAGAAATAAATGGAAAGAAGGAACTTCATGATGTTCAACAAGGCCAAGTGCAAGGGCCTGGACATGGGCTGGGATATTTCAGGAACAGGCTGCCCAGAGAACTGGAGAAACTCCATCACTCTAAGTGTACAAGGCCAGGCTGGATGGACTTTGAGCAATCTGGTCTAGTGGAAGGTGTCCCTGACTATGGCAGGGGGCTGGAAACAGATATCTTTAAGGTCCCTTCCAACCCAAACCATTCTATGATTTTATGACAAATATCCCACACAGTACAGAGGATGCATAAACCTCTCCAAATCTAGTTAAGTGCTGCTGAACGGGGGTCTGAAGTAGGTTTTACATATATAGAAATAAATTTAACTGCCATATTTGGACTGCTATAATTTGACAATACATTTCTTTCTCCCCTCACCATGACAAGATGTAATCTGTCATGTTGCTGTAATTTTAGTGATGCATGTCCTAAATATTTCTAATAATCTTAAACCTTACATTTCTCACTTTAAAATGTCACTGTTTTCCATTTTCCTCATACTGTAAACAGGTCTGTAAACAGGTTTCTTATTTGTTCCCTCCCATAAGCTATCTACAATTGTCAGCCGTTCCTCCCCAAATACATGGCACTTTTCAACAAAATCACTGCAAATCACTTCATCATTTTTAAACTTACCTTGTCCTTTCTTTTGGTTTCCAGTTTCTTACTCATTTTTCTTGGTGGAGACATCATAAAGTGCACTAATTACACTATGAAAAAAACCAAAACTGTGTTTCTCTTAGAGCTTGTACACTTCTTCAGAAGCGTGGTTAAAAGGAAATCCTGTAACAAAGTTTTTTCCTTAATCTTCTAGCAGAAACTGAGGAACAAAGATTTTTTTTTGCATGAAGGTTTCCTTCAGGCAGTATTTCCAATTTCTCCATTTACAGAAAAAAAATTCTTAACTGGTGAAAAGAATTTAAAACATAACTGCATTCAAATAAAATCTTTTAGACAAAGATATCAAGTAGAACGCAGAAGATCACTGGTGGACCTTGCTCCTGCAACGTCATCTTGCTCCCTAGGCATAACCATATCTTGTGTGCTGGTTTTGCCTGGGGTAGAGTTCATTTTCTTCTCAGTAGCTGGTAGGGATATGTGTTTGGGATTTGTGCTGAAAAGCGTTGATAGCACAGGGATGTTTTCATTATCGCTGAGCAGGGCTTACACTTTTCTGCCTCCCACCCCACCAGTGAGGAGGCTGGGAATGCACAAGAAGTTGGGAGGAGCACAGCCAGATGAGCTGACCTCAAGAGACCACAGGGATATCCCAGACCGCATGGAGTCATGCTCAGTACATAAAGCTGGGAGAAGAAGAAGGAAGGAAGGGAGGTTCAGAGTGATGCTGTTTGTCTTCCCATGTCACTGTTCCACATGATGGAGACCCGCTTTCCTGGAGATGGCTGAATGCCTGCCTGCCCATGGAATGTGGTAAAAAAATTCTTTGGCTTGCTTTGCTTGAATGTGCAGCTTTTGCTTTACCTACTAAACTATCTATGTCTCAACCCACAATTTTTCCACTTTTACCCTTCTGATTGTCTCCCCCATCCCACCAGGGGGGAGTGAGCAAGTGGCCGTGTGGTGCTTAATTGCTTAGTTTGTGGGGTTAAACCACAACCCTTGGCCATTTTAAAACCATGCAGATGGTTTTTAAAACTGGCAAGTGCACTTAGGTACAGAGCAGTTACACATTAAATGGTAACTGTTAAAGATCAACCAACGATTTATTCTCAGCTTTGCTCCAAAACCTTGGCTTCTGCCAAAGATAGTGGAAGCTGTATCAGTGATTCACCAGCCATATATCACTCAACCAGGAAATTCCATCACTGCCAAGTCTAACAAAGGGAATGCAGTTACATATTAACTATTAACTAAAGTCTAATTTCAGAGAATACTATAAATTGCTTGGGACTCAGGTAAGGTTTTTGATAGAAAACTGAGTAGCAAGGGAATTTGGGTGGGTTTTTTTATGAGCTCCCAAAGGTTTTCTGTTTTATTTCTTTCTCTTGTGGGAAAAAAAAAAAAAAAAGTATCATTCTAATCTATGTATCAGACAGAAAAAGTAAAGCACTGTGAACTTAAAATGTGAAATCTGTGGCTAAGTGCTCTTTTAAGCCCACCACCTTTATCCTTCACACCAAACCTAAGAATCAAGAGAACATTTTTTTTTTTTGACTGATGAAAATTTGGTTTGATTAATATTATACAAATCACATATTGACTATAAATATTCACCATTCAGGAAATTCAGGCCTTCATCGAGCTAAATGTTAACATCAGCATTTCTTGTAAGATGAAGACTTCAATTCTGCCCAGTAGTGCAATAGTTTTATATTGACATAACAGTCATTAAGCCAAACTCTGCCTGCCAGCACAGAAATTTGATACAAGCTGCCTGAACGGCCTCTCGTTTTCACAGAGTACATACACTGCGTTCATTGTATAGATCACAGTACAGATAGATCCCAGCAGCCACATTCAGACTCTGGGAGCAAAGAGCCATTCAGTTCTCAGTTTTAGTCCAAATGCCCATCCCTCCTCAAGCACACAGGAGTGCAAGGCCATGAACCAAAGGACTGCTAGAATGCAGCTCCTGCGGATGTATCAAGCCAGTGAAGGAGCTTGATTTAAGGTGCTGAAAGACTGAACATTGAATCCAGCTGGGGTTCAGTAACAGCTTACACTTACACTATCTATGAATTACGAATCAAGTCTGAGGTGTTTGACACAGTGTGTCAAACACCTCAGTCAAGGTGACCTGCTTGGAGCAGAATAACACAAAGTAGACCCTACAGTGAAAATCAATCTGTAGGCATCGCAGAGCACTAGTAATTACAAATAAAATTAGACAGCTGTACAGCACTGAAGGGGTATAAATGTAAGACAAGGTTCAGAAATCCAGTGGCAAAATCCTGAACTCCTAACCATCTGACATTATCATGCCAGATCCTAAGAAGTACAGATGTAAAGAGTCTCTCCCCTCCTCTAGAGACATCCTCCATTGATGTGACGCAGCTGTGCAGCCTCCTGAGTTCCAGCAAAGGCACGGAGCCTGCACAAGCAGCAAGAATATGGTAGGAACAGAAGTAACCGGTGAAGAACAAGCCCAGGCAGCAAGCAATTCAAGAACAATATGAGAGGAATAACTGTGTCAAGCAAGCCTGTCCCAAAGATAAGCATGTGTTGTCCTCCCGTAACACTGCCAAATCCAGAACTGTTTTAAGGGGACATGTGACTTGAATTCCACAGGTACTTGGCTCAGATGATCCCTGCTTTTTTCTCGTTATTGCAAACAATAGTGTAACCAGAATAAGGAATTAGGCTGTGTAGGCAGCCTGTAGGATTGTTAAAGGTAGAGTTACTCCTAACAGTACATTGCTCTAAAGAAAGCAAATTAATACTTACTAGAACCAGTCTTTCCCCAAACTAGTATTTTTGCTACACATACTACTTCTACCAACCAGAACATCATGCATCCCAAACCAATGGATCCTTATCTCCTAGAACCATGATTTTCAACCACACGTTCTTCTCACAATGCCTATCAATGTACAAGAGAATCATGAACTACAGTTTCCAAAGGGAGAGGTTATCACTGTAAATTACTTTCTCCATAACTGTCACCTCCCTCAAATCCACCCTTGCAGTCTCTAGCTCAACTCAGTGTGCACACTGATAAGTCAAGTGCAGTGCCTATAGAGAGCGGCAACCCCACAGATTTTGGGAAAAGCAGTCCATCAGCTAATGTTAATACTAAGACCCACTTTGTCATTCTGCACATATGTTCTTTGAAAACCAAAGGTTGTCTTAGATCCCAGTCCTCCTGTGTAGAGGCCACCGTGAAAAATAAAACTTCCCACTGTGGTGCTCACTCAGTTTTAGAAAGGCTTGTTGCATATGTTCTTTATGTCTCAAATAACACACCCCTCTGTTGCTGAAAGCTGTGTCAGTCTTCTCCACCCAATCATTCCTTTAAAATATTTTATCTGGAATTCACATCTTCGTCACTCTGGTATAAAACATAGTTTATAGTATTTAAAAAAATGAAACAACTTGGTGTACCTTCTGAAAATTATCTTCTACCTTTCAGTTTATTCCATAATATGCATTATTACATTTTTTATCCCTACATCCTCTGAGTTTCTGCTTAATCCATAGCTACTGTCCTACTAGAGCAGTTCGCATTCCAAAAACTTGGTATAAAATTGTAATATCATGCAAATACTTGTAAAATGTGCATTTCTGTGAACTTTACATGCAGCACCACATCACGCATAGCGAGCATCTTCTCAGCAGAGCACCAGCAAGGGACTCACAACCTCATCAGCACTGACACAGCTCTGCCCAGATCTGTGCCCGTTCCCAACTTCACACGCAGCCGCTTCCCCACAGCAACTTCAACTTCGCCCCCTCCTCCCTCTTCCCCAAACCACTCCATTTCCAGACATTTCTCTCGGTGTCTCTTCAATCCCACCCTTTCCCTCCCCAGCCTGCTCCCACAGACCTGCTTCCCGCCCCATCCACCACCCCCAGCGTCTNCCCCCCCCCCCACCCCCCCCCCCCAGCCCCCCCCCCCCGCCACAGGCCTCCCTCAGGCTGCCCCCTCACGCACAGCCCCGCAGCGCTCCCCGCGGGGCGGCCCCGGCCGGGCTCTGCTCCCACCTGCGCGCCCGCCCGGCGGCCCCGCTCGCCCCTCACCGCCGGCCCAGCTCGGCTCGCTCCGGCTCCCGGTGNCCGGGCCGGGCCTGGCGGGGCCGCCGCATGAGGGGCAGCGGCGCGGGGCGCGGGCGGCTCCCGGAGCCTGCAGCCCCTTCCGCCCGGAGAGCGGCCCGGGGAGCGGCACGGGCCGTGTTCCGCCCAAACCATGACCGGGCAACTTCGGCAGCCACTGACACGAGCGTTTTGTATGAAACCCATCACAAATTTATTAGAGAATAGCAGGGCTGGTTCGAATTAAGGTACGGACCTCTCCAACAGAACACTACTGTGTTGTCCGAAGAAACAAACTGTCCACCAAATTTTGAAGATTCGTATATAGGCATAACTTTCTGCTTCAATTACAGGTGGATTTACCGATGGTTGGCAAAGGGTAGTGCTGCACATCAAAACCGGGTGAAATCCTGGCCCCGCGGAAGTTGGTAGCAGAACTTGAATGGAAACCTCTCCCACCAATTACAGTTGTAAATCGTGACAGAAAAGCACACTACTGATAATGGTAATTTTAATAGCAGGCACATGTTCAAACAGACATTCATTAGAAGTATGCTTTAGGTGAATGCACTTTGTTAACACCAAACAGTAAGTGTCTCTGAGAGCTCCAAAACAGTTTGCTGCAAGGTGTGGAACTGCTCCTGAACTCAAAAATGGGCCGTGGTATTTCAGCGACCACACTGATGTACCTGCTTACAGATGTACTCTTCACTCATGAAATTAAACTTTCACATATATGAGGTATCACAGATTAGACTAAATACTTGAAAAAAGGAGCCAAGATGTTATCAATTTGTCAATTTAATTAATTTTCTATTCCTTCCAAGGAAAAAGGCTTTCTTTTTCAGCAGATTTTAGTTTATCAGCCTAATCTGGGGTCCATTCGCCTCATATGCTTCTCTACAGAACTCTAGGTATTTGCAGTTGGTTTGAATGGAGTTCATCATATCTTTGCTCTGAGCTGTTTCACTTTTCTAATGAATAAACTTTAATTAACCTCAAAAAATTTCAGTCCTGTGGAGTTTTGGGGTTTTTTTTTCGCTTTGCAATCTCCATATTGAATTTGCATTTGATTACAAAAGACTAAAACCAATACTCTGATACTACTTCAGCATCTTTTCTTCTGTTCCATGCAGAACTGCTTATCAGATGTTTACATTAGCCTTATTTTATGTGATGATTACCAGGCACAGTGTTCAGTTTGCATATACAACAATTTATTTCACTTTGTCCGCTTTGGTTAATAACCAAGTATTTTTTAAGTATTCATTTTTCACACCAATCATTTCAGGTAGGTGTTCATCGCATTCCCTATTGGAAATAAAAATAAATCATATAGGTAGGGTACAATATGCTCTCTTAAAATGATGCCTAAAACACTGACACAACTAATGATATCTACTAATGACTAAAACCAGAGGTAAACTAATGAGAGGCATGACATACCAGCTAGACATGTAACATAACAGCCAAGTAGCATCTGCCAATTTGACTTAAGGGTATTTTTTTCTTACATTCAGTAATCTAATAATACGGAATATAATCCGTGTTTAGGATGTCAAGTAACTCTTCAGAAGTTCATATAGACCATTTTGATACAGCAGCAGAGAGAGCAAAGGCACTCAAAACACTGAATAACATCAGGAGTTGGGGAGTGGAGTGTTTCCCAGCAGAGCTCTGTAAAAAAAAGAGAAATTTGATAAGCCCATTCCTAATCAGTTTTCTTTATCACTATTATAAAAGCAAAGAAATTTTCAGAAAAATATTTTTCTATTAGCCCCTTCTATTATGTAGACACTTCTGATGTAAAAAGATCATATGCCACATTTATATCAACAGGTGTTTTTCAGTGATAGTCAGAGTCAAAAGTATAAAGCACCTATGTGGTCCCAATTCTCTTCATTTTTGTTAAGACTACTTCATTTATTATGTTGCACGTGTGTTCTCAAACATTTATTCAGATGTGGGAAATTTGACAGATTTCAGTTTTCTGTGACATGCATGGGAAGAAACCACTAGAAACTAAGAAGAGGAAAACCTCTTACCACTTGACTGCCGCCTGAGTAAGGTGATTGCTGAAAACAAATAAACAAATACATTTATAGAGGTGTTCCCAGCCAATGGTTTTGAACACAGTTTTTTCCTATGATAAACAAGATTTTAATAGCTTAACCCCAGCATGGTTTTAAGTTGTTCAAGAGGAAAGTTGAACTAATATTAATACAGAATGTTCTCTTCAGACCAAATCATCCCAAAATTGCCAAAACCACCACCCAGGTTCTTTGTTTACTAAGAAAAGAAGATGGAAGTGCTGTGATGAAAGTATTCTTACCGGTTTCCCAGAGTAAGTGCTTCCTGATCCAGAGCCACCCTGTGAAATAATTATGAACCATTTAATTTTGTCATACAAGACTGCAGTGAACAGCGTCCAAACAGCACACAGCAGCTTGAAAACGCCCTGGATATTAGTGGGTCTGATAGTCATTTTGATTTTACCATTTTCACTGCACTTTCCCCCCTATTTTAATTGAATGTCTCAAGTAAGCACAGCTATGTCCTTTGTATGGCATGAACAGTTTCAGAGGAATGGGTCAAAGCAATGTGTCTTGTCTGAACTACAGAGTTGGAAACTGAAACAATTGCCCTGACATTTAAATGCATCATTCTTATTAGAATTACTCAAGCATGTTCGTATGAGTAAGTAACAGAGTATATCAAAACTGTGCTATCGGAGGAATAAATGCTGCTCATCCTAAGGTTCAAGTTTGAACAAAATATACCAATTCTTATTGGTAATTTTTCTCAGACATTTACCATTGTAACTTAATTGTAAATTTCACCTTCATTATTGTTACCTATCTTAAAACCCAATATCCCCATTTCTAACTTGGTTGCAGAATACTGAAAGAAGAATATCCTTACTGGCTTTCCTTGATGACTGCCTCCTGAGGAAGAGGAACCCTGAAAAAAGATACCTGTTTTTGACTCTAAGTCTATTTGTGCTTAAATATTCTTGCTATCTGGAATAAAAGACCACAGAAGAATGAACACTGTTTTGTATCCAGTCATCCAAAAATCACAGGCAAAACCTTATCTGAAATACAGATATTTAACATCTTTCTGAGTATTCTTTCAAATTTAAATTGTATTTGTCCAATACAATTTAAATTGTATTGGAAAATTTAATACAAAATTCTCAAGAAGAAAGAACTGCTTTGTAGTTGTGTCTAATATGTGGAATGGAAAAAATATTAAGGTCCAATTAAACAATAATTCAGTCTGTTACCAGTCTATGGTTACATTTGGGAAAGAAAAGACACCACCAACAAAAAAAGGCAAATGTTAAGAGTCCTTTACAGCCCCTACTTAAAGAAAACTCTAATAAGAAAGACAGTTAAAAGTGGATACAGAAAAATTAGATGTTCTGAAAGCATCTTATTCAGTTTTCTGGTGAAGTGGCTCTGCTTACTTGAATGGCATTGCCAACAGGAAATGTTAGAAGCATTAAGTCTTTAAAAAATGTCATCAAATAGGTACAGAAAATGTCTCACCTTTAGGATTCATGTATTAGAAAATGCAACATTTATGGCCCCCTTTTAATAACAAGTATATCTTCTTTTCTATGAGAGATAAGCTAAAACATTTGTATCTCCTGCCATTGAATGACAAGAGCAAGGTCCAAATTACATAGTAAAAATAGTCTGAAATGGTAGAAGTTGAAAATATGCATAGTTAAATGGCAACTATTACTTCCTTTGAAAATAAAAAGTGTTTTCTTGAAAGCAAGACAGAAATACTTGAGACAAATGCATACAAAATCAATGAAAAACTGAGCTCTGAGCACAAAGCATATGATTATTATGAATTTAAATAGAAATAGCTGTTCAGAAGTTCCTTACACATGCACACACACAAATAAAAATCCAGTGGTCTCATTCTGTTTACTAGAAGTTCAGGTACATATTGAAGTGTTGTCTCAAAACTATGAACTGTGTGAAAAAAAATACTGCATTTGCATTTGTTGAGAATATCCCAGATAAGTAAACCATGTGAAACTCTTTGCATATTAAAGTAATTCTCAGAAAACTGTCTAGTCCATAACTAACTAGATATAGGTTTTTTAACAGGTGTATAAGAAAAAAGAAAGGTAAATGTTAATGTTTTGTACTTACTGGTTTACCATATGGTCTGCCTCCAGAAGGATATGAGCCCTGTAAGAAGTCAATCAAACTTGTATTAATTGAATGAAAAATCTTCTATCACTGTCTTGAGACAATTTCTGCAGTACTTAGGACAAGCTTATTTGGGTGTTCTTTGAACAAAAAAAAAGTAAATGAGGTACCTAAAATTTACACTCTGTACTACACGCCACAACAACGACAATTTGAATCAAGAAAGCAGTGCTATGAAATAGAGCCTGGCCAATATAGTATGTTCAAAGGAATGTTTTAGACAGAGCAGTAACTCTACTCCAGAGTAATTTTAACCAAATTTTTTATTCACCTTACTGAAACGACTTCGAACCGTATTACCTCCACTGTTTAAACTTAATAAAAGGGCCAAATTAATGTATCTTTCAGCATCAAGTAACTGACCTGATCCAGAAAATATGTTAGGAAAGAGTTAGGAGTGATGGCATGGAAAGAGAATATACTCACCTGCCCACCATACTGACTGCTTCCTGAGGGATAAGATCCCTATTTAAAAAAGTCACAGAAAATTAACAGCAGTTACTTTTTTTTTTTTTTTTTCTGGGCAGAATGAAACATCACAGGACTTTTGACAGGAGATCACAGTAACAACCTGGAAAGTATACTAATCTAAAAAGATGCAGTGAAAGACTTCTGACTTAATGCCTCTAAGTTCCTCAACAGCTGAAAGTATTAAATTGGGCAAACAGGCACAAAACACCTGCTAAGACTGTTCTGTTACATAAATAGATGGATCACAAGTGTCTTACATATGGCTCTATTAAAGAGAAGAAAATAATCAACTTTATTTGTGATTTTTTGCTGTGTCAGACGTGTTCAGAGAGCATCATGTGTATTATTGTAAAAACATTGTTATTATTACCAAAGAGGTAGTTTGGGAAAAAAAAAATTGATTTGCAGCTGTTAAAAATCCTCTCCATTCTACATAAGATTATCTTTTTAGTAGAGTGATACTGAACTCCAATGCTTGCCAGTGGAGTAAAAAGAAATTAACTTTTTTATTATGTTAGAGTGAGACATTGTGAATGCAGTAATACTAATGAAAAATAAGCTGCATCTTATGAATTAGTCATCCATTTCATCTGTCAACAGTTCACACTAGTAACATTTCTGAATCAGTGGCAAAGTCTGCATATGGCACATGCTTAACAGGAAGAGACTGGAGTTGAAGCTGAAGAGGAAAGCAGTATTATTGTCTGCAACACACCAGAGTTTATATTTTTAAAGCAGTATCTATCTATTGGTATATTTTGCCCTAAATTTTCCAAATATTTAATGTAAACATAAAAAGGGTTAATTAAAATAATCACTTGAGATAAGAGGCATTCTGATGTACAACAACTAGCATTATGATCTATGGAATTTCTTGAAACGGAAATTTGTTTGTGCTACTCCATTTCAGCTACTGAGAGATAGTCCCTATTTTCAAATATTTATTAAGAGTCAAATGACTCTAAAAAGCTGTCAGTAATTGCACTGCATGATATTTTTCATTTAATAAATTGCAAGTAGAAAGATCTTGAAAACAAAGAAAAGTAGCTTGCCTGTCCGCCATACTGGTTGCTTCCAGAATATGAACCCTGTAAAAAGAATACAAAATTTTCATAATTTTTTTTTTTAATACCATCAAAAATTTTAAATGGCAAAAAAAAAAAAAATCCTGGACCTAATATAAATGATATTCATGACACTGATAGTAAGTAAGAAAGCTTCTATAATTACAAAGTAAGATTTTCGCTCCTGTATATAAAGGGATATAACTGAAATGTCAAGAGTGATTGAATAAAAGCCCCTGCACTCTCTGGAATTATTGTACCTATCTCTGCAACTAAACTGAACTCAATATTTAATGGCTTCTGGGCAAATACGACACCTGAGCCATGTTTATTCCTGAGGAACTAATCTGTGTAAATGTTAGAGACAAACTGCCTACCTGTCCACCATGGTAGTTGGTTCCTGCGAAAGAGCCCTGTATTCAACAGAAACAGCAATGTTTACTCTGTATTAACTTCAATGTCACAAGAGGAAAACCAAGAGAACATATTGACCTATTGCAATGATCAAGTCATTTACACTGATTACTACTATTCTGATTCATCTTGATTTATATGTCAAGTAATATGTATGTGTATAAATAATGTACATATAAGCGGTTATTATTATTATGATATAGTTTCTATTTATATAAATTCTAATTTATATGTTGTTTTCAGCACTTTTGATTCTCAGAATTGGTATATATTCCATGAGTTGTATACTTGGGCATGTCATTTTACTTGATTACACAGACCAGGAAAGAGAAGCAGTCATATAAGCAATTTTGGCTATACTGAAAAAACAGGTAACTGAACCCTCCTTCAGAGGTAAATTAACTTGATCTCAGCAAAACAGTGAGGGGATTTTGTATGTTTGGGGTTTTTTGAGGTTTTTTTCAGGAATTTACAAAGAAATAAGAAATATACTAATTAGACAGAAGAATGGAAATAGCTTTAACTTTTCCAAATGTGTTGCTCTGCTCCATTCTGAAAGCATTTGGAGCCAAGATTTTAGATCTAAGTTTCCCTAGTTCAATCATAGTGTTAATAACTATCACAAGAGCAAAGTCCAAAATCCAACAGGTCTACTATGAGATATTTGGGAAACAGATTCTTTAAAAAGTCCTAGGCCTCTCTTGCAAACTGAGTAGCTAGTTTTGAATATAATACTCTGGTTTCAGGTCACTTAATATTTTTGTCTTTAGCAGGTTCGAAATTGCTCATTTTAGCATAATGTGGAAAAAGGTTTCATCACACAAAGAACTTCACAGACAAAATTATTTCAAGAAATGTAGTTCCTTGGGAATTTTCCAGTGTGTGTACGTACTATGAGAAATATATAAAGACAAAGAATACTTACTGAACCTCCACCGGGGCACACACACCCACCCTGTACAAAACACAACCAAACTTACTTTCCTGGGTCTATGATTGGAATAGGCCTCTGAATTAGTAAAAAATCACATTCTACTACTGTAAGAAAATGGACTATAAAACACTGCTCATAAACTTATCAAGCTCGACTTAAAAGGTAGTTTCTTTCTCTCTCCACTGCCCTTTTAGGCTAGCTGAGCACCTACTGATCAAATTTTTAAATAGAATCTTCTAATTTCTTGTTTAAAATTCACAGTAAAAACCTACTCACCAAAAGGATGAGTAAAAAATTCTGAATAGCACTACAGATTTTAATTTTTTTTCCCTTGAGGAGACCAGAGCACCTAGGATTTTGCCAGGGAAGTGGTCACAGCACCAAGCCTGTCAGAATTCAAGAAGCATTTGGACAATGCTCTCAGGCACACGGTGTCATTCTTGAGCGTCCTGCATAGCGCCAGGAGTTGAACTCAATTATCCTGATGGATCCCTTCCAACTCAGCATATTCTTTGATTCTATGAATACATACAGTGCTCTTTAGATGACTTCCACTGAAGGCCTATTAAGTAACTTCTACTCTGATAAAACTTAATAAGAGGTGGCCAGGGTTTCACTATTCAGCGTCTCGCTTTCCACATTCAATCTGGATGAAATGTGTGAGGGGAAACAGTTCTTGTGAAGGAAAGCTACACAAAGAAATTTGTGAGTATGTGACACTGGCAGAACTGAACAGTACAGAGAAAGAAAAGCATACCTGTCCACCAGACTGTCTGACTCCTGAAGAAAAGCCCTGGAAAAAATGAGTAATTTTTTAATTACTTCTGTGTTACTGGGTAGCATTTTCACTTGTCCTCTGTTGTTCTCAGTCTTTCAAATTGCTTGCATTTAAGCATAACACAAAAAATTGGCTTCTTAAACCATGATATGTTGAAGAAACATTTCCATGCCGTGTCACAGGCCCCTGTATCATTTGTTATTAACATGATCTGAAATACCAGACAGACTCATATTTGGCAATCCTCAGTCAGTCTGGCTTAAAGCTATTCTGTCTTAGAATGTTCCTTTTTTGCAAAAAAAATATGGGTCTGTTTTCCTGATGAACTGTATACCAAAACTGCAAATACCGTGAAAGTAGAAGTTTTACCTGTCCACTATACTGGCTGCTTCCCAAAGAAGCTATACCCTAAAAAAATGAGAAAGCATTTATATTTGTCGTACATTCTTTAACTTATGACCTGTCACAGAAAAACACACTTTTATTTGTGTGGATTTAATGGATTTAAGTGCCACAGGGACATGAACATTTACTTTATAACAATACTGAAATCCACTGGCCTTTACAGTGGCTGCTGTTTAAACAGAACAATGAAGTTTGAACCAAAGTCAGCTTCAGGCAGGTGTGAGTAGTGCTGCTCCCCTGGACTGGGTGCTCACAGCAGCCTTCTGTGTTCTGCTTATGTGAGTGGGCTGACACAGCAGAAAGTCAGATATTCATCTATTCTGCCTAAACACTGTTTCACTGTAAGATACCCCTTTAAAAATATTCTGGTTTCCTCCAAAAAAAAAAAAAAAAAAAAGGTGAACAATAGAAAAAACAACCCATAAACAGAAAAACAATTCTCACCTGTCCTCCGTAATGGCTGCCACCTGGGAAAGATGGACCCTGAAGCAAAGGTGCCAATTATTTCTCAAATCAAAAAGCTTTTTTAAGAGCTTTTTAAAGAAACATTATGTTTTGCCTCTTTTGCGCAATGAAAAATTACAAGAAGATAAACACTCAGCCTATTGCTTTATGTGTCACTCCATACTGGAGGCTGTACCTCTAGGCAGCACTAGGAACTCTGTCCATCACCCTTCATTTCACAGGGGCATGGAATACCTCTTAGCAGCTTCTCACCTTCTCCCCTCTTCCAGTTTGAAACCGTACTGCCTCTCAGACACCAACTCTGATACTGCATTTTGCTGATGGAAATGAGGTAAAGGAGGGATAAATCTGCTTCCATCCACTCTTTAATCTTAGAGCTAAGAAACCTTGACAACAGCAGGGCAGGTTGGAGGGTAGAACAAGATGAGAACTGCATTTAATACAACAGAAGCAGCAGATCTCTATAGTTTTTGTATTGCTTCAGATCATATCTTTAGATACCTATCTATTATCAGATAAACAGAGTTTTCACGAAATTTTTTTTTGGTCAATATAGAAGTAGCAAGTTTTGATGTAGAAACTGTGTGTTAGAATAAGAGCTACACAGGAAGAGATTCTCACCTGTCCTCCATACTGGCTGCCTCCTGAAGAAGGTGATCCCTGAACAAAAAAGAATTAAATGATCTCTATATCCATGTCATAGTACTCCTTTAAACCATATTCCATATGAAGGAGTAGCCAGTTTCTTTCACTGCAGAACTGTGAGTGGATTGAACCAGACTGTGCCAGAATGGGTGAGGCTCATCTGCATTTACCATGATGCATCAGAAATTCCCTCTTAAAAACTCTTCTGTGGCTTGGTATCACATACATTTATAACCATTATATACTTAGCAACAGATTAGATAAAAAACGGACAGAAACCCCCAAACAAAACCTCAATCTCCTTAAAATGTTCTTTTACACAGAGAACTTCCAAATCTCTTCGATAAAGTAGCAAGGGAAGAATACAAGGAAATATACTACAAGGGAAGAATATTCACCTGTCCACCATATTGGCTGCCTCCTGAGGAAGGTGAGCCCTGAAAATAAACAAAAAGTGGAAACTGAAACTTTTTTACATGTATTTCATAGACTCATAGAATCATTTCATGAGGCTTTAAAAATTCTGGTTAGCTTGATTAAGTGCTGATTTATTTCAGAGAGACATGATGTCTAGTCCTGCAAATTTCAGGAGTCAGTTGAGTCAAACATTTATTTCACATTCTATTTTTTCTTACTATTGGATAATGATCTTCATCTGAGCTTGTTTTGTTTAATCGCAGTAGCATCCAAACACTACAGAGTAAGATTTACTGAAAAGATTTTAGAGTAAATTAAAGTTAAGATAGACAGTCAGGTGGACAATAAATAAACTACAAAAATGGGGGCTATCAATGCTTACTTGTCCACCATACTGGCTGCCTCCGTAAGAAGATGACTCCTGGAAAAAAATTGATAGTTAGTTACTTCTTAATATCTAATTTGTGGAAAGAAGTGGCAAAGACATCTATATTTTGTTATTTGAATGTTTGTGTTTAATAATCCCAGAATAAACTCTGTGTTTTTTGTCTTTCTTGAATTCACAATATTGTTACAGAGTATAGACCACTGTCAATTTTCTTAATACATTAAATTGAGGTCCTTAATATGAGCCAAATATTTAAAAAACAAATATATGATATAAAATATTAAAAGTAAGAGCTTACGTGTCCTCCATACTGGCTAGCTCCAGAGGAATATGAATCCTGTAAAGAATATCAGATGAGTGAATTACCTGCAGTAGGATTTCCTTAAATCAAAACATGATTCTGCCAGGACAACAGGAGCAAGAGAGCAAGGTAAGAGTGAAGAGAGGTGAGCAGGACTTTCAGAATGCTTTAATAACTAGAATTTAAGTTGAGCAAGGTAAATTGGGAAAATACCTGAGATCCTTAGCAAGGGTGGAAGGCAAAGATGTAGTGCTTTGTTTGTGTGACGTGTTGGAGAGGTTAAAGTGGAATTTTTTCCAGTTATTTCTCTGCTCATTTCTGGAGAATGGCTTTTTTTTTTTATTTGGAAAGCTGAATGCTGGGCCAGAGCTAACAGTAAAATACTGGCTACCCAACAGGACTCTGAAAACCAAACTAAAAAAATTTACTGAAACCGCATACAACAAGAGGTCTCTTTTAAAGAGGGGAGATTGGATTTGTTTTTCTTCATAGTGGAATTAGATCAAATAGGAATAAAAAAATGATGCATTTTGATTCATTCTTTCCACATGTGTGGTTTTTTTGTGAGCTTCATTTTGAAGTTTCCCAAAACAAGGGCAGTATTAGCTAAAAAACGCATGGTTATAATTTTTAGTCCATATCTAACCCAAAAGCTCGTTTACTGAGCTTTCTCTGTTTTTACCCAGTTCCCATATAAAAACTAAATTTAATTGAGTGAATGAATAACCATCGTTTTCAGAAGTGGCAAACTGGCTCTCCTTTTGGAATTAGTGCTTACTTGGCTATTGTACTGGCTACCTCCAGAAGAAGATGAGTCCTGGGGAAAAAAAAAACAAACACCAAAACAACCAGTTATTTTGGTCTAAAAGAAGTATTTTGAAGCAAAACTTCTTGAAAGATAGCAGTATATAAATACTAATACTAACCTTTCTTGCAGTAAATTATCTAAGAGGAATACAGTCACATAAATCCATGTCCTTGGGGGATATTTTTACATAATTCCAAGGAAGCCAAAGGAATTGGCTCCCAAAGTAAATATTTATACTGGTATCTACCTGTGTTTATGACAACATTTTTCATTGTAAGACTTCTCTTTGAATGAAAACTATTTCAAATGGAAGGAGAAACTGGGAGTGCTGCATGAATGTCCTGTGTGTACTTTTTAGTTACACTTAAAAAGAATGTCCTGTGTGTATTTTTAATTGTAACTAAAGTAGGTTATTTTCACAAGTGTCTGGCTTCTATTAGGCACTGACTCTTTTTATCCTCTCTAGCCATTAAATTGATAAAGCAAACAGATGACACACTTAAAAGCTGATGAACATTGCTTACATTTGCAGAGGAATCACTTCTGACTAAAGTAGGGGATCCGCCCTAGAAAGGAAAAAAAAAGAAAAGAAAAATTAGCCTTTGATCATAAACTACAAATGAAACAAAACCTTAGAATGTCTGTTCTATGGCATTTCAAAGGAAGACTATCCCAGCCTGAAATTAGTTACACTTACTTAACTTTATCAATTTGCCAAGGGAGAAAAAAGCCTTTTTTTGGCCCAGAAGATCATAAATCATGAAGTACCATATTGTGTCTACCCATAACTCATTGCCTAGGAAATAAGAGTATTACCCAAGGTGCATGAATGTCCTTTACATGCTACATATTGATTGACCACATATGATTTGCTTTGGAAAGCAGGGATTACCCTATTTCATAGTCCTTAAATAATTTCATATGGACTTAAAAGCACAAGTGAGAAGTAACTCAGTTTTTGTTTTTGTTTTAAATTTGGTAAACATTGATTTTTGATACAAATTTTTGACTTGGTATTATTTTAGCTTCCTTTCATGATAGATCTTTTGTCAATCAATTCTGCTATTTAATGCAGTCTTTTGGGGGTTTTTTGAGAAGAGATACACGTCTCTATAAATACTGTATGGTAACTGACATCACTGGTTCAGAGAATGCAATTCACTGCCAGCTTTGGGGCTTCCTGGCTTTTATCAGAAATAATGTGGCCAGCAGCACTAGGGAAGTGATTGTCCCTCTACACTGAGGGCAGACTGATGAGGCTGCCACCTTGAATCCTCTGCTCACTTTTCGGCCCCTCACTACAAGAAGGACATTGAGGTGTGGGATTGTGTCCAAAAATGGCAACGGAGCTGGTGAAGGGTTTGGAGCACAAGCTTTGTGAGGAGCAGCTGAAGGTGCTGGGGTTGTTTAGCCTGGACAAAATGCGGCTCAGGGGGGACCTTATTGCTCTCTACAACTCCCTGAAAGGAGCTGTAGCCAGGTGGGGGTTGGTCCCTTCTTTCAAGTAACAAGCAATAAAACATGAGGAAATGACCTCAAGCTGCTCCAGGGGAGGCTTAGATTGGATTTTAGGAAACAATTTCTTCACTGAAAGGATTATCAAGCACTGAACAGGCTGCTGGGGAAGGGGCTGAGTCACCACCCCCAGAGGTATTTAAAAGACACGTACATGTGGCACTTAGGGACATGGTTTAGTGGTGACCTTGGCAGTGCTGAGTTAATGGTTGGACTCAAGGCAGTTTTCCAACCTAAACGATGCAATGATTCTGTAACACTGAATCTTGGCATAATAACTCCCACCATATCAGAAACATCTAAGTCACCAAAGGAACAATGAATATAAAATTAAGAGTATATTCAAATAAGTAAGTTGGAAATAAATAGGGTCTCACATAATTTTCCAGTTAAATAGTTTAGTAAAAGAAAATGTATAATGAACAAGCAGCACTTACAGAACTTCCCCCAGAACAATCACATCCACCCTGTAAAGAATGAAGAAATTATTTAAGATATCAAGAGCACAGGACTGAAATGGGTTCTAGTTACAACTCAAATTAATTCTACCATCCCAGGCACGCAAACCATAAAGCTACATTCTCAACTGCTCAGCTTCTAGAAATGAGTCTATTTCATTGAATGCTACTATTTCTGCAGTTATTATTCTGAAGGGGCAACAAACTGCTAATTTTTTATCTTCAAATTTTCTTAGTTACAATTTTTATGATGTCAAAAACATTACTCATCAAAAGGATAAGTAAAAAATTCTGAGTAGTACTACAGAAAGCATTTTTTTTTCCTAAACAGGCCAGAGCACCTAGAGTACATGCAGTACTGTTTCATATTACAGATGATACAGATGATTACAGGTGATTTCTACTTTGATGAAACTAACTGAGAGGTGGCCAGGGGTTCACCATTCAGTATCTCACTTTCCACTTTCAGTGTGCATGAAATTTATTTAGCACCAAAGCAGGTACAGAAGCTCAGATGCATGTGCCAAACAGTTATTACTGGCTGCTCTGGCTTGCAGGATGTCCAAATGACGTGGCAAAAGAAAATAATGTGTTGCTGAGGCTTTGGGCAAAAAGGACAGTGGCAAAGGAAAACAGTTCTTGTGAAGAAAAGATAACAGAAGTAAATTTGAGTGCCTGACACTAGCCCAGCTGGAGACTGTGGAGCAAGAAAATCATACCTGCCCACCAGACTGGCTGCCTCCTGAGGAAGGTGAACCCTGTAAACATTACATTCTCATTTAAAAACTTTTCTTTGACACATGCATTTAAATACGAGCTATTGTCTTTTACTCTTTTAACGATGTTTCAAAAGATTTATCAAGTTGAGAATGCAATTTTATCTTTAGAAAGATTAATGAGGATAAAATAAACCACAGAGTAGTCTGGAAACTTAGGTACCAATCTGGTAATATTTTCTTGAAATATGTTCATTGGGGGAAAGAAACCCTCACAATAACAACAAAGAAGAAAAATTTCCCACCTGCCCACCATACTGGCTGCTTCCAGATGAAGATGAGTAGTGAAAAAAATAAAAATCACTTACTTTACATTTAAAATATATAAATTAATGCCACATATTTATTACTTTCAGTTTTCCTGGTGTTAAAACATAGTTAGTACATGAATTGTATTTTGACTACTCTGCTTGCATTTGGACTTTTACATAGAGATATGTAAGGAAAAATGAATCAATCTTGTTAACAGATTAAAAATTGCTGTAATAAAATATGAACTTTCGTATGACAGATACTTGAGGTCAAAAATACAAAGATTTAGTATTTACCTGTCCACTGGAGTAGCTACCACTTTGAGAAGATGACCCCTGCAAAAAGCAGACCCAATTTATTTTTGTTTGAAATGGCTCCTGGAGAACAAGACCGTTGTACACACACAATTTTTAATTTTTTTATTCAAACAGTTTGCAATTTGATTTCACAAGACATGTTGTCAGATGCCATGAAATTCTAGGAAATAAATGGTTTGGTGTAATATACTCATTGGGATAATTTTTAAATAGTACAGCCATTTTGGAAGGGAACTGCAAATAATAAATAAAATAGATGCTTACATGTCCACCTGACTGGCTGCCTCCTGGGGAATAAAAATCCTGGAAAAATGTATTGAAATTACATGAAAAAACCAAACCCCAAAACCTGGAAAGATCAGAGTGGAAGATAAACACTCCTTCTTGCTTCTCCACATTCCTTATTTTTCTGCCATGAATTGCTCAAGAAAAACAAAAAAAGTCTGCTGTATTTCTGTATAAAACAGCACGTGCCCCTTCATGACTATTGATAATTGCTCTTTTGGTGGAAGATATTCTTTAGGAAACAACAGCTGAAAGAGTTATATCTCCAACAAAATAATTTATCAGTCCGTCTCATTAGAACAAATACAATATGTGCCATGTAAAAATGATAGGAAAATGGAAGCCTTCCTAAGTAAGTCATACAGCACAGCAAAGCAAAGGGTTGCATTTAGAATAAGTGCTGGACAAATTATGGTGTTGAAGCCCTTTGCAGTAAAGCAATGATTTAAAAAGCACAAGGACTTGTTCAAGTAAATTGTGCTATTGCATTTGTGATGGAAGTTTGAGATTCAAGAGCACACCTCAGCATCAGTTGGGATTTCTAGCAGAACTTTAACTCTTTAGCCATATCCTCATTCCCTCTGTGCTTGAGGACTTTCTGTCCCACACTGGAAGCTGCCCCAGGGTTTCCACACAAGATGTAATTTAGCTGCTGGCAGTTGCCAAGCACTGGGGCTGGCACCTGGCAATACGTAAGGAAGAAGGGCTTACCCGTTCACTCTGGTGGCCACCAGTTGGCAAGGCAGAATCCTAAAAAATATCAGAATCCATTTATTGCCGTGGCAAATATTACTATTTCTTTCTAAGCAAGGGTGGAAGGCAAAGGAAAGTACTGCTTGTGGGAAGGCTGAAGATGGAGGCTGTAGGATAAGCAGTCTACAGGTTCTTCCTCTGCTCATTTCTGGAGAATGGCATTTCTTTATTTTGAAAGCTGAATCCTGATATAGTGAAATAAAGGAATGAGATCACATCTCAATCTATTTTATTTCCTCCAGAATGTTTCAGTGGAAAACATGAGCATTTGCAAAGCTGTCTTGATTTTTTTAAGACCAAGATGTGGTACACATCTGTTGTTATACCTTAGTTTCTTTCAGAGGGCTTTTTGGGCCCTCTGTAGTATCATATTTTAGCTTTCTTGAATAACCATAAGAAGATTTTGATACAGAAACTGCATTGAAGCTGTTGACACAGTATACTTGTGACTAAAGTGCACGGCTGAATTTATAATTATTTGCAGAGAGCAATTTCCTGCTAACAAGGACCCTGGAAAACACTTCAAAATCATACTTTTATAAACAGCTTCAGCAGAATTAATAGAAAATATACTTTAGTCAGGAGAAAGGGCATCTTAAGAAAAGCAGGCAGTTTTCACCACACTATATGAAAACAGACCATTCCTATGCAATATATAGATGAAGGAACTCGAATCTTATATATCTGGCACTGGAAAAACAAACTAAGTGTAGTGCAAATTTGGGACAGAAAGAGGGGAGTAGTCATATACTAATATTGAGTTTTGATGGGAATTGTGAATAAAAAGAGCTTTTGTTGTAATTGCTACTTCTAATAACCAATTCAAAAATGTTTGATTGTTAGAAGTTGGAACTGTTGTAACCGCAATTTTAATTTGTGAAATCCTTATCATGCATAGCACAATCATGTGACATCAGATAAGGTAAAGGTCCATGTAAGCACCTAGATACTTTAAAAGGTAGTGAATTATGATATTGATATTGTTGAGAAGAAATGCTTACACTGTCTTCAGTTTCACTGCCTCCCATGGAAGGTGAATCCTTTAAAATAATGAAAAAAAATTATTTTCCTATAAAAAGGACTCTTACATGTTATTAATTTTGCAGAATATAAAATATAAGAATAAAACTAACTAACCACTTAGAATCTCCAATTTTACCGAAACTAGGGAATGTGCAAGAAAAGAAAAAATATGTAACTTTACCTGTGTCTTAAGCAGAAGAGGCTGGGAAAAAACCCCTCCTTGCAAACATGCATTTTTATAAGGAAAAACTTTTCAATGAAGTTAATTTGCGAAGTTATTCTTTATATTCAAAAATCCCATTATTTAAACTTCAACAGCTTCTGCATAAGTAAGGTGTGTAAAGTAAATGTACAAAATATTTTCCTTTTGAATGAGGAAATGTTATGCTAATGCATAAACAATAAAGTAGTTAAAGCATTGAATAGTCACAGGGCACAGTTAAAAACAGCATACATAGTGCGTCATGTTCTCTTCATTATGGAAACATTTTGAGTTGTTACAAAAGTAAAGAGAAACAAAAGTTAAAATGGCATTTTTTTGGTCATGGTCACTTAAAAATAACTGAAACATAGAACCCAGTACACATAAGAACCAACACAGCAAGCTTAAGCTTTTGATGTGGGAGACAACATTTACCTGGCCATAAGTGTCAGAACCACTGTATGTGGAAGATCCACCCTGTTCAGAAAACATAAATAATTTTCATATTGAAAACAGACTAATTTTTTTTGGATGCTTACTGTAGGGATCTCCTTCTTGGCAGATTTAAAAAATATGGTTATTACTTAGTTATCAGAACAGTTAAGAAACTCAGAGTTATGTCCCAGTAAAACACTAACGTAACATAATTTTTAACTCAAATTCTAACTCCACTTTTGAAGAGACCTTCATCTTGCAAGCAATTCAAAGCTAGCATTGTTGAGAAGAATAAACCTTAAAGGTTGGATGCATCCCACCTTTTACTCCCCTATAAACTTCCAGACTACTTAGTTAAAAATATCTACAAATTTACTCATTCCTCAAAGAAAAGACCACTTTCATTAGAATATAGTGAGAGCCAAAATACAGATATAGCTGTATTTTTATTCACCCAGGGTATTGGCCCTCAGCAACATTTACACAAAGAGAAAAAAAAGAGTATTTACCTGACCATAGGATTCACTGCTGCCATCATAAGCAGAAGACCCTCCCTGAATAGAAAATAAAAAAGCCGATTAATTTGATTCTCCCAAGAGAGTGTTTTCCATCATTCAAGGACCTAAGAGGAGTGAAANGTGCAGGAACAGTGACCAGAATATTTACCTGGTTACCAGAGTAAGAACTGTGGGAAGAACCTGGGCCACCCTGAAAGAAAGACACAGATCAGTGATTTTTCTGCAGATGAGAGGTTAAATACCTGCATATCTGCTTCTCACTTTATACCCTTTCTCCCAGTTTTGAGCTAATTTTTATGTGCCTAAGTAAAACTCAAGACCATTATTGTTAAAGTGGAAGAAATCTTCTGGCAGCAGTTTTCTTAGCCTGCTGAAACTTGAATTCTGCAAAGAACCTGCAGAGACCATTCTGTACTGTTCCCTGTGAAGCTGCACACCACCAGGTTACATCAGGGTTAATTTAAGTTTTGTGCTCTAAGGGACAACGGTTGGGTCTGTAATTACAGTATGTCATAGCACCCACAGTATTGGGAGTGAAGGAACCAGAAGGATGGGAGTTTGTTTTATCCTGGTGAGGGAGGAAGAACTACTACCTGTCCATAGGATCCTCCAGGATAGAAGAAGGGCCCTCCCTGTGCAGAAGACAGAATGGGTTACTGGTTTATTTCTGGCTACTCCTTCAGGGAAGGTTTTAGATGGAGCTTCTGAATAGGGCATTTTATCTGAATGTTTACCTGGTTACCAGAATATGTGCTGTATGAAGAACCTGGGGCTCCCTGAAATGAAAACACAGACTAGCTATTTTCTTGTGAACAGGATGATGGAAATACCAAGGTATCTGAATCTCACTCTAGGCCAATACTGTTAAACAAGAAGGGACTTTTTATCACAATTTTTTTTAGTTGGATGAAAGATCATTCCATGGAAGTGGTAAGCATAATTTAATCTTTTTCTCTGGCAGATTTCATGTTGTAAGGTACAAACAGCTGTTACAATTCTTAGGTGTTATGATAGACTCAACTTTTGGGTGTTGTATTTCACAACAGCCACTACACAGGGAATATAGGAATGAAGATAAAAGAAGTCTGTTATCTCTA
>VZRV01007249.1:0-15709 GCA_013398115.1 Falcunculus frontatus | reverse complement strand
ATATATCAATATAATGTTTTAATAAATTTTGTATTTATATTTATAATACAAATATATTATAAATATATTTTATAAAATAGATTTAATCTATAATGTATATTATATAAAAATAAAAATATTTTTAAAATGATATCTATTGAAAATTATATATTAAAATATATTTTGATATATATCTAATATAATTATGTTCATAGCTTTATATTTTATAGAAATCTAAAATTGAATCTATATTATTTAATATATATTTATAATATTATTCTATACTAATTATGTTTTATATCATATATTTAATATAGTTATTATTATCAGCCAAATCCTTCCCTCACTGGCCCTTTTTTGGGTGGCCAGCTGTGCTTCAGGTGAGAAATTCAATTGGCATCTTGGCAATGCCAGGGGAGAGTGGACAAAGGAAAATATTTCTATTAAAAAATTCAATAGAAGTATTTAATTTTTCTTAAAGGAAAGATCCTTCCAGTGCTTAAATTCAGAATGTGAAACCCAAGTCTGGTTTTTCCTCCTGATCCTGCCCCAGGTGAGGAATTTCCCTCCCTTAAGCTCAGAAAGGAGGTTCCTAAATCCTTCCCCAGCTCAGGGGGAGAGTCCAGCCTGGCCAGGAAATAACTCCATGTCCTGCCAAGGGATTTGGGACAGAAATTCCCAATTTTCAGGGCCTCACCTGCAGCTGCAGCAAACCATGGACATAAATAGTGAAGATCTTGCTGTTGCTTTCCAGCCCAGCAATGACTTCCAAGGACCTAAAGAGAGAAATAAACAGATTAAAGCCCTCAGGAAGCCCCAGCAGTTGTGTGTGGAAGGACAATTGTCCCTCAATTTCCTTGGAAATAAGATCAGTTGGACCAAAAAGGTGAATTTTGACTGGATTCTTGATGTTTGGAAGTGTTTAAAACCAGGTTGGAGGGGCTTGGAGCAACGTGGGATGGTGGAATGAGATTGGAATGAGATGATCTGTAATTCCATAATTCCATAATTCCATGATCCCAGCTGCCTTAAAAAGAAAACAGGAGCAGTTTTTCCTCACTGCAGATGGAAAATCCACAAAGAACTCTGGATTTTGGATAAAAAAACTCAGCTGGGATCCACCTTTTCCCAGAGGCATTTCCAGGGACCTCTCCTCTCTATTCCCACCCCTGAGCAGGTGCTGAAAACCCCTTTGGATCCATCTCCACCCCAGTTTGCCCAGTTTGGTGAGCAACACAAGGGTTTGGACCTGTTCTGCAAAGAGCTGCAGGCACCCTGCCAGCAAAAATTCATTTATTATCCAGGGATGAAAGGTTTATTTCACATGAAACACCAAGTTCTGTGTGAGAAAAGACAAATTCTGCAGCTGCCTGCGAGGATTTTTAGATCAGGGATCACACACAAGCCCCCCAAAAATCCTTAAATAATTGTGCTCCAGCTCAAAATCCAGGGAAAGCTTCACATCACCCCTCCAGCATCGCTCTCCTGCTCTGAGAGCCATCAGGGAGAGCTGTTCCCTGTGGAATTCCCAGTTCACAGGACAAATTCAGCTCCTTTTGTGCAAGATTCAGGTTCTTGGGACACCAAAACCCAGCACAGCTCAGTTAAGCTCAGTCCTAAGCTCCCTGCCTGGCTGCTTCCTCCCTCCCTGCCCAGTGTGGGCACAGCCCGTTGTTTTCCCAACTAAACCCACCCCTTCCCTCCCTTTTTTTTTCCCCTCAGTGATGAAACCCTGCAAGTTCCAACGTGTTTTTCCCAGCCCTTTGCGAGGGAATAAATGAAAAGTGGGGGCAAATTGGCCCCGAGAGCAGGAGCCACTTGGCACCACCTCGGTTCAGGCTGTGTCACATCCTGCCCAAATCCCAAATCCTGGCTGGGGTGGGGACTTCCCACAATTCATCTCTTCCACCCCGACTGTCTCCTTCCACCTGAGTTTCCATCGCTCATCCCAAAGCCCTGGGGGCTCCTCCAGCTCCCTGGATGGATGGATGGATGGATGGGTTGGTGCTGACGTCCCCAGGAAATTCCAGAGGCACGGGGTGGCAGCAGGGAGTGTGTCCAGGCAGGCTCCAGTCCCTCCTCCCAGCTCCTTCCACCCTCTCCTGGCACTGGGATCTGTCCCAAACTCATCCTGATTTCTCCCACTGCTCCAGGATCTATCCCAAACACATCCTGATCACTTCCACTGCTCTGGGATCTGTCCCAAACTCATCCTGATTTCTCCCACTGCTCCAGGATCTGTTCCAAACTCATCCTGATTTCTCCCACTGCTCTGGGATCTGTCCCAAACTCATCCTGATTTCTCCCACTGCTCTGGGATCTGTCCCAAACTCATCCTGATCTCTCCCACTGCTCTGGGATCTGTCCCAAACTCATCCTGATCATTCCCACTGCTCTGGGATCTGTCCCAAACTCATCCTGATTTCTCCCACTGCTCTGGGATCTGTCCCAAACTCATCCTGATTTCTCCCACTGCTCTGGGATCTGTCCCAAACTCATCCTGATTTCTCCCACTGCTCTGGGATCTGTCCCAAACTCATCCTGATTTCTCCCACTGCTCTGGGATCTGTCCCAAACTCATCCTGATTTCTCCCACTGCTCTGGGATCTGTCCCAAACTCATCCTGATTTCTCCCACTGCTCTGGGATCTGTCCCAAACTCATCCTGATTTCTCCCACTGCTCTGGGATCTGTCCCAAACTCATCCTGATTTCTCCCACTGCTCTGGGATCTGTCCCAAACTCATCCTGATTTCTCCCACTGCTCTGGGATCTGTCCCAAACTCATCCTGATTTCTCCCACTGCTCTGGGATCTGTCCCAAACTCATCCTGATTTCTCCCACTGCTCTGGGATCTGTCCCAAACTCATCCTGATTTCTCCCACTGCTCTGGGATCTGTCCCAAACTCATCCTGATTTCTCCCACTGCTCTGGGATCTGTCCCAAACTCATCCTGATTTCTCCCACTGCTCTGGGATCTGTCCCAAACTCATCCTGATTTCTCCCACTGCTCTGGGATCTGTCCCAAACTCATCCTGATTTCTCCCACTGCTCTGGGATCTGTCCCAAACTCATCCTGATTTCTCCCACTGCTCTGGGATCTGTCCCAAACTCATCCTGATTTCTCCCACTGCTCTGGGATCTGTCCCAAACTCATCCTGATTTCTCCCACTGCTCTGGGATCTGTCCCAAACTCATCCTGATTTCTCCCACTGCTCTGGGATCTGTCCCAAACTCATCCTGATCTCTCCCACTGCTCTGGGATCTGTCCCAAACTCATCCTGATTTCTCCCACTGCTCCAGGATCTATCCCAAACTCATCCTGATTTCTCCCACTGCTCCAGGATCTGTCCCAAACTCATCCTGATCATTCCCACTGCTCTGGGATCTGTTCCAAACCCATCCTGATTTCTCCCACTGCTCTGGGATCTGTCCCAAACTCATCCTGATTTCTCCCACTGCTCTGGGATCTGTCCCAAACTCATCCTGATTACTCCCACTGCTCTGGGATCTGTCCCAAACTCATCCTGAATGCTCCCACTGCTCTGGGATCTGTCCCAAACTCATCCTGGGCAGGGCATTGAACTAAACCTGGGCAGGGATTTGAGGTCTGGGGCCAAGGACAGAGCCACAGCAGCATTGCCCTCTGCTGGGAGCCTCCCAGCCCCTTTCTCCCTGGAAAAGCTCCCAAAATCCCCCTGAGCCTCCCCCAGGACACGGCACCTCCAGGCTGCAGCTGGAAAAAATGGAAGCACAGGAAAAGAGCAGCCAAGGAAGTTTTCCTGACTTAAAAAATGCGGGGTTTTGAGCAGTTTTGCCCTCAGAAAAGGAAAATCCGGCATCATTTTCTCAGCAAGATGAGGAGGTACCAGGAACCTGCACTTCCTGCCTTATTCCCATTGATTTTCCACCCATTCCTTCCCCTCATCCCTCCAACACTTCCATGGCAGCACCAGGGAGAGGCTGGGATCCACTCAGGATGAGGAAATGATGAAAATGGAGCTCTGGCACAAATAAAGTGTTTAATTCTGTGTGGTAATGGTGACAGCTGAGCACTCAGCACCCGGAGCTGCAGCCACAATTCCCTCAATACTTGGGTGTGTTGTTTTATATTTAGGTGATATAAATATTACTATAAATAATCATTTATTTATAAGTATTTAATAATTATCACTATAAATAATAGTGATAAATAATTATTAAATACTTATAAAAAGATTGTATTGATATTACTTCTTTATATTAATTATTTTTATATTAATTATTTTGTTTATATTTATTTCTGTTATAAATAAATTATTTTATTTCTATTTTATAAATATTACATAATAGTAATATTTATAGCACTGAGAGGTGAAAACTCAGAATTCAAATAACACAGCCTAAGAGCTGCTCTGCTGAACAACTCTACACGAATTTATGATATAAAATCCACTTTTGGTGAACTTGATCTTCCAAAGTTGGCTGAAATATTGGGAAATATTGGAAATTTGAGGAAAATAAATGCCCAAAGTCCCCTCTGGAGTGACTCACGTGTATCTGTGACACAGGGACTCGATGCAGATCAACACCCGGACGTTGTCCCTGGCTCGGAGCTGGACTTTGCTCTTCAGCTCGCTGTGGTCTGGGAAAAGCAGTGAGGAAAATGTCAGCATTTCCACAAATTCTGGGATTTGGGTTTCAGAGGGACACCAGCAGCCTTGGGGCTTCTGGGTTTGGGGCTGCACAAGGTGCCACAAGGTTCCCCCATATTCAGTGGAGCCAAACAGATCCAAGGTGGATCCACCTCTGGCCATCAGTGGCAGAATGTTGGGAATATCAGATTTAAAAAGGGAATCCACCAAGGTGGATCCATCAATGGCACTGGCAGAACCTCTGGAATAATGGATTTAGAAAGGGGGGGAAAAAATTGTGCTGCTGTGAAGAGAGGAGTGGGAATATGTAGGGGAAGAGATGCTCCAGCAGGGAAAAAACGTGGAAAACCTGCCTTGATGCAGTTCTACATCAACATTTGCAAATTTTTGGGTAGTTTTATGTGGAAGGCAGAGCTTCTGCACCAAATCAATTTGGTCCCTAAGCTTTTGCTCCAAAGGGAATGTGGAGTTTTTGATGAACATGGAGCAGCCATTGGGGTCCCGGCCTGTGAAAGGACCCAGCTCTGAGGTCACGGATCCAAAGGGCCATATCCAGGCTTTTCCCTGGATGCAGGGGGTTCTCCAGGAGGATCAGAGGTCCCTGTGGGCAGCACTCACCGATGTGGACATTGGCTGAGAACTGGTAGATGCCACCCACGGGGGCGGTGAAGCGGCCAGTGGCCAGGTTCAGTCCCGTGCCCCGCAGGAACGCGCCCTTGGCCAGGGGCTGCAGAGGGAAAACAGAGCCTGAGCTCATCCCAGCAGAGCTGAGCTCATCCCAGCAGAGCCTGAGCTCATCCCAGCAGAGCTGAGCTCATCCCACCAGAGCCTGAGCCCGTCCCACCAGAGCCTGAGCCCGTCCCAGCAGAGCTGAGCTCATCCCAGCAGAGCCTGAGCTCGTCCCACCAGAGCCTGAGCTCATCCCAGCAGAGCTGAGCTCGTCCCAGCAGAGCTGAGCCCATCCCAGCAGAGCCTGAGCTCGTCCCAGCAGAGCCTGAGCCCGTCCCAGCAGAGCTGAGCCCGTCCCAGCAGAGCCTGAGCCCGTCCCAGCAGAGCCTGAGCCCATCCCAGCAGAGCTGAGCCCATCCCAGCATTCCCAACGTTTCTCCCTGCCCAGGACAGGGACTCAGCTGAGTTTCAGGGGAACAAAGCTGATAAAAATGGCCTGATCCCACCAGAAAATTCCAGAGGGGCTCTCTCCCAGAATGTGATGCCCACAAAAGGGAGGATGATCAGTGGGACACACAGAGCTGGCACTGTTTGCTCACTGCTGAGTTATCCTGACTCATCTGGACCCAGACTGAGCTTACAGCATCCCTGGGCTGGTCCTAAATCCCTGGGCTGGTCCTAAATTTCTGGGCTGCTCCTGAATCCCTGTGCTGGTCCCAGTGCCCTCCACTGATGTCCTGATGTTCTGTTCCCATTATTTGAGCCAAAAGCTCCCTGCTACTCCCACAAACTTCCCAGATTGGGCCAAGCCACATCCCCAGGTTTATCCTGGAACCTTCTCCACTGTTTTTTGTGGAGCCAAAACACCCATAGGAGTCTTCAGAAGTTTCCTACTCACTTTAGGTGGAAATCAGAGGGTTTTGACGAAAAACTGGTTGGATTCTGGGAGATCCCATTTCAGTTTGTCCCAGCCTTGGATTGTCTGGGATAACCAAACCCTGGTAAATCCAGCAGGGAAGTGCTCTGGAGTCACACTGGGAGCAGATTATCCCAGTCAGACTCGGATAAACTCGGTGAGAAATGTTCAGTGTTTGGTTTGGCCCCGCAGGGATCTGGCTGGAGCTGGGGAGAGGCTCCAGAGGGCCAAGAAATCCCATTAGTCAGACTCTGCTCCCACCACAAGGCTGCTCTGGGCACTGGGAATGTGGCCCCTGAACACTGGCACGGGACATTTATCCCAAACTGGGATTAAGGGACACAGGAGCTGTTCAGATCTGACTCTGTGAGGGCACATACACAGGGCTGGATCCCAAAAATACACAGTGATGGATCCCAAAAACACACAGTGATGGATCCCAAAAACAAACAGTGATGGATCCCAAAAACAAACAGTGATGGATCCCAAAAACAAACAGTGATGGATCCCAAAAATACACAGTGATGGATCCCAGAACCACACAGTGATGGATCCTAAAAACAAACAGTGATGGATCCCAAAAATGCAGTGATGGATCCCAAAAATGCAGTGATGGATCCCAAAAATGCAGTGATGGATCCCAAAAATGCAGTGATGGATCCCAAAAATGCAGTGATGGATCCCAAAAATGCAGTGATGGATCCCAAAAATGCAGTGATGGATCCCAAAAATGCAGTGATGGATCCCAAAAATGCAGTGATGGATCCCAAAAATGCAGTGATGGATCCCAAAAATGCAGTGATGGATCCCAAAAATGCAGTGATGGATCCCAAAAATGCAGTGATGGATCCCAAAAATGCAGTGATGGATCCCAAAAATGCAGTGATGGATCCCAAAAATGCAGTGATGGATCCCAAAAATGCAGTGATGGATCCCAAAAATGCAGTGATGGATCCCAAAAATGCAGTGATGGATCCCAAAAATGCAGTGATGGATCCCAAAAATGCAGTGATGGATCCCAAAAATGCAGTGATGGATCCCAAAAATGCAGTGATGGATCCCAAAAATGCAGTGATGGATCCCAAAAATGCAGTGATGGATCCCAAAAATGCAGTGATGGATCCCAAAAATGCAGTGATGGATCCCAAAAATGCAGTGATGGATCCCAAAAATGCAGTGATGGATCCCAAAAATGCAGTGATGGATCCCAAAAATGCAGTGATGGATCCCAAAAATGCAGTGATGGATCCCAAAAATGCAGTGATGGATCCCAAAAATGCAGTGATGGATCCCAAAAATGCAGTGATGGATCCCAAAAATGCAGTGATGGATCCCAAAAATGCAGTGATGGATCCCAAAAATGCAGTGATGGATCCCAAAAATGCAGTGATGGATCCCAAAAATGCAGTGATGGATCCCAAAAATGCAGTGATGGATCCCAAAAATGCAGTGATGGATCCCAAAAATGCAGTGATGGATCCCAAAAATGCAGTGATGGATCCCAAAAATGCAGTGATGGATCCCAAAAATGCAGTGATGGATCCCAAAAATGCAGTGATGGATCCCAAAAATGCAGTGATGGATCCCAAAAATGCAGTGATGGATCCCAAAAAACAGGCACTGGAGGATCCCAAAAATACACAGTGATGGATCCCCAAAAAAACAGGCAGAAAAATTGCTGTATCCCAAAACCAAACACATTATTATATCCCCAGAAAAGGTACACATTGCTGTACCCCAAAACCACACCCTGCTGTACCCCAAAAACCATGCCCAAATCCATAACTTTTCCAGCCAAAAAAACTCTGTGATGCCAGAATTCTAAATCCACGTGCAACAGCAGATTTTCTCACGATGAAACTTCCTTAGAATTTCGAATTTGAGGGTAATTCCTATTTTCTCATGCACACCCACAGCCAGTGTAACAGCAAACCCACCAAAAATCACGGAAGGAGCTGGATTCTGTCCTTATCCCACCACTCCAGCACCATTTTTGATAATTCCAGTTTGGATTTCCCTCAGCTCCAAGCCCTGCCCAGTTCATTCATCCCTTTCTTGTTGCAGCCATGAGCAGAAGCAGCACCAGAATCCCAACCCCAGTGGCTGAGCATGGAAAGCAATTCCAGGCCCCAGCAAATTCCAACTGATAAAATTCCTGTTCCTTCATGCCCTCCTTGCCTTGTTATTCTTCTGCTCACAATGCAGGGTGAGGTTCCCTGGGCAAAATATTCCATTAAATCCCATGCCAGAGCTGCTGCTGCCTCCCAGGGCCCTCACCCAGCTGCTCCAAATTCCACAGGGATTTATTCCTGAGGAAATCACTCAATTATTCCAGAAAGCAGCCCCAAATATTCCAATATTTCAGAGCAGCCACTCTGGAAAAACCAAATCAGCTTCTCCACCCCAGTTTATTTCACACCTCCCTCAGCCACTCCTTGGAGGAATGGCTCCCAGGAGGAAAAATGGGAGCCATTCCTGGAGAATTGGGATGAGAATTCCCAGTTTCACATCTCAGGGATCAGCACAAACCCCAGGCAGCACAGGGATATCCATAATCTCCTGATCCAGCACTAAAATTCCAAAGGCAGAGACATTTCACTTGAGTTCAATGCCCTACAGACCATGAAAAGCAGGTGGGCCACCTTAAATGATCTGATTCCAGGAAAATTCCCAGGTAAATCCCACTTCCATGGCCTGTCAGTGCCTTCAATTCTTGCTGGGAAAAGCTTTTTCAAGAGGAAATCCTTAAAAAACCTCCAGTGTGAGGTGCAGGAGGGAGAGGTGTGGGAAAGGAACATCCTGTGTTTCATCCCACATTCCAAAGATATCGTGAGGCCAGGAGGGAGGGAATTTAGCAGGGAAGGATGGGAAAACTGATGGGAAAACTGATGGGAAAACTGATGGGAAAACTGATGGGAAAACCGATGGGAAGAAAACCGATGGGAAGAAAACCGATGGGAAGAAAACCGATGGGAAGAAAACCGATGGGAAGAAAACTGATGGGAAGAAAACTGATGGGAAGAAAACTGATGGGAAGAAAACTGATGGGAAGAAAACTGATGGGAAGAAAACTGATGGGAAGAAAACTGATGGGAAGAAAACTGATGGGAAGAAAACTGATGGGAAGAAAACTGATGGGAAGAAAACTGATGGGAAGAAAACTGATGGGAAGAAAACTGATGGGAAGAAAACTGATGGGAAGAAAACTGATGGGAAGAAAACTGATGGGAAGAAAACTGATGGGAAGAAAACTGATGGGAAGAAAACTGATGGGAAGAAAACTGATGGGAAGAAAACTGATGGGAAGAAAACTGATGGGAAGAAAACTGATGGGAAGAAAACTGATGGGAAGAAAACTGATGGGAAGAAAACTGATGGGAAGAAAACTGATGGGAAGAAAACTGATGGGAAGAAAACTGATGGGAAGAAAACTGATGGGAAGAAAACTGATGGGAAGAAAACTGATGGGAAGAAAACTGATGGGAAGAAAACTGATGGGAAGAAAACTGATGGGAAGAAAACTGATGGGAAGAAAACTGATGGGAAGAAAACTGATGGGAAGAAAACTGATGGGAAGAAAACTGATGGGAAGAAAACTGATGGGAAGAAAACTGATGGGAAGAAAACTGATGGGAAGAAAACTGATGGGAAGAAAACTGATGGGAAGAAAACTGATGGGAAGAAAACTGATGGGAAGAAAACTGATGGGAGGAAAACTGATGGGAAGAAAACTGATGGGAAGAAAACTGATGGGAAAAAAACTGATGGGAAAAAAACTGATGGGAAAACTGATGGGAAAACCGATGGGAAAACTGATGCGAAAACCTCAGTGCTCAAGGTCAGAGTGACTCGGACACCACAAATCAGGGGGCAGAGGGATGAGCCCTTCTCAAGTTCTCTCCACTATCTCAAAATGCTCTGGATCAGCTCCAAATCCAGGGTCAATCCCTGTTATCCCACTGGGAATTATCCAGCTGTTGGCTTCTCCCCACTAAACCGACGGAATGGTGGGAGAGGAACTCTCCCTAAAGACAATATTTTCACCTTTGCAGGAGCAGCCTGTGGCTCCCTCCCTCTGAATTCCCCTTCTCCAGAGGGCACAAGCCAAAACCAGACACTTCTTGTCCCGGGTTGCAGTGCCAGGTTGGCATCCAGCCCCTCTCACAGCAGCTCCATGCCAGGAAAAATTAGGAAGGAGCTGGGCACCCCATCCCTGAGGCATGGGAAGCAGCAGCCCACGCTCCCAGTGCCAGGATGTCTTGATTACTCCCATTTTCCCTGCTAATTAATGAGGCAGCAGCTCTCCCTCCAGCCCTGCCCACCCCTCAGGGCTGATCCTGCCTCGCTGCCAAGCCAAGCTGCCACAAGTTTGGGAAAAATCCAGGAAAGCACCTTATTTAGGATGTAAGCACTGCCTGCAGTGCTGCAGCTGTGAGGAATCCCAGTAAGAAACCACCCCAAGGGACAGGATTTTCCTGTCACATTCCCTCTTCAAACCCTTCCTGGCACCTCACAAAACATCCCCGAGGGCCTTGTGCTCTTCCACAGCCTTTGTGACCCCAAAATCCAGCATAAATCAATTCTCAAATAATTATTTTGGGTTGAATTTTTACTTTTTCTAAAATTTATATGGCAAATTCAGAGCCTGTTTGCCACTGGAGTGGTTTATTACAAGTTTTAATATCAAAAAATTAGAATTTAATGTCAAATTTAATATTCAGCAGCTTGTAACCGTGATTATGATGACCCCTGACTGGCATTATAACATGATTATAATTCAATTATATAGGTCATATTTATTAGTCTTCTATAAAACATTATGTAAAAGATTTAAGCATCAGAACTGGCTCATCTCACAAAATTCAGGCTCTGTTTGGGCTCCCAAATCTATAACCAATGGTTTCTGTCTGCCTCTGACATCCTACATCTGAATTTTACTTTGTGTGTGCACTGAAAAAACAGCAGATCCTAAAGATCCTGCTCATTCCAAACCTGGACAAGTCTCCCTCTCTCATTAACTAAAATAAAAACCTGGCTCTTTTTTGGAGCTGGGAGCACAGGAAGAGCTGTGGGAGATCCTGCTGGGCTGCAGGAGAGGGAGAAATTCTGTCTTGGCTTTGTCAGGAACAGAGGACTCAAAGCTCAGTGCCCACTTCAGCCACAAAATTACAGAATATCCTGAGCTGGAAGGGACCCACAGGATCATGGATCCAACTTTTATCCCTGCACAGACACCCCAAAATCGCACCCTGTGCATCCCTGGGAGTGGTGTCCAAACACTCCTGGAGCTCTTGGGGCTGTGCCCATTCCCTGGGGAGCCTGGGCAGTGCCCAGCACCCTCTGAGGGAAGAACCTTTCCCAAAATCCAACCTAAACCTCTCCTGGCACAGCTCCAGCCATTCCCTGGGTGCTGTCCCTGGCACAGACAGATTGGAGCTGCCCCTCAGGAAGAGCTGCAGACCCCAAAGAGCCTCCCCTCAGTCTCCTCCAAGCTCCCTCAACCCCTCCAGACCCTTCCCCATCTCCATGTCCCTCCTTTGGACACTTTCTCATGGATTTATATCTGGGAGGAGTTTCTGGGATGAGCCTGGCCTTTCAGAAAGCCCCACAGAGCCAAGCAGGGACCTGGAGCTGATCCACGCCCAGTGCCCCGGGTTCCCTCTGGAATTCCTTCTCACCGACTGGAAATTCTGGAGTTCCACCAAGGTCTTCTTGTCCACCATGACCTGGCCTTTGAGCTTGCAGTGGAAAGCCTCCTCCACACGTCTGTGGGCTGGGATTTCCTCCAGGGACAGCAGCAGAGGGGGCAGCTGGCTGGGATGGGCCGAAATGGCCAGGGACGCTCGGCGCTCGATGGCTTCTGAGGGGAAAAGGGAAATAAAAGGAAATAAACTCTTCGTTTAAGGGCCTGGCTTATGAAACCATGGATTGTGTGGTTGGATTTTGCACTTTACTCTTCAGTTTAAGGCAAGCAGCACTGGGGGAGCATTTTTGGTTGCCAGAGGAATGCTTTGAGGTGAAGCCGGTGCTCGATTTGGTGTGGTGCTTCACCAAAACAAAGCACAAAGCTCTTGCAGCCTTTGATATCCTTTACCTTTAATATCCTTTTAAAATCTTTTACCTTTTACTATCTTTTACCTTTTAATATCTCCTTGAACTCCTGCAGAAGAACTTCCCTGGTGATTTCAGCCCCAGGGGCTCCTGGAGGTCCCTGAGGCCCAGGAGGTCCAGGAGGCCCAACCAGGCCACGCTGAGGGAAAAACAAAGGAAAATTAGGGATTAGAGCCAGGGAATTGCAGTGACAGAGCAAAAAATCCTACAGGGACATCAGCAAGGTGAGGTGTTTTGTTCCCAGAGAATTCCTGTTTCCTCAAATTAAACTGCGTGGAAGGAAATCATTAAAAGCATCCAAGATTGTCCAAGCAGTAGATGAAAAGTGCCACATGATCAAGTGTCACTCGGCTCATTAATTTTAAATAAACTACCTGTCCACCTCTTGATTCATTTATCCTTTGGGATACTGGGATTTTTTACTGGAGGGAGAAAAATTTGTGGATTTTATTTCTACTACGCAGAAAAACAACCCAAAAAAAGGCCCAATCCAAGAGCAGCTGGTTCAAGATTCCTACATCTTCTCTCCCCAAAGCACAAAGGCTCAAACTTCTCTAAAAACGGAGAAATTAAACACAAAAAAAAATGGAAACTCAGCACTCTCTGGGCTGGGAAAAGCTGGAGCCCTGAGGATGAGCAGCAGGAAGGGAAACCATGGAGTGCAGATCCTACCAATTTTTTGTCTTTCCCTTTGCATCTCCTCTTGGAGGTGTTTCCATCGTCCGGGCGGTGCACGAAGGAGATCCAGGTCCTCCTGGGGTCTGTGATCCTGGGGTCTGGAGACTCCAGGAGCTGAGGAGACACAAGGACAAAGGCTGATGTCACTGTTTGGCCTCAGAGGATGCAAAAAAATCCAGCTCAGGTTGTTTCTGCTGCTTTTGGAGGACATTGAGGGTGTCCTTGAGGAATAAGGAAGAGCCAAAAGCTCTGAGAGCCCCTCAGAGACCTCTCTCCAACTTTTGGGACTCTCTGTTGAGCCTTTTAATTAGCCAGCTGCTAATAATTCACACTTAATAATCCTCTGGTTATTAATGAGATGGAAAATCATGTGCTGAGCACTTGTGGTTTTCCCTGCAGCTCAAGTGTGAGGTTTGGCCTCTCAGCCAAATCCAAGAGGGAATTCCTCCCTGAATTCCCCCTCTGTTTTGGGAATGAAAAATGATGTTTCTCACCTCATACTTAAATATTTTTAACGTTATTCCACATGGGCCACACGGAATCACTGTCGTTCTGTTAAATTTTTGTAGCCCTTCTTTGTAATATTCCAGAAAAATAAGAAGGATGTCAGACACAAACCAGGAAAAACAACATTTACTGCTCACAGCCCATGGTTTTACCATTTTTTCAGGCCCAAAAATCCTTTCCCCAGATGCCCCTGAGTGAAATATTTGACAGAGCAAGAGTAAAATCTGTGCAGTGTCACTGCCCCAGCTGCTGCTTCCAGCTGGAAGCAAAAAAAAAAAAAGGAAAATAATTCAGGGAGATTTAAGAATAAAGCAGGTGGATGCAGCCCTTGGAATCTCACTGAGGGATTTGGGATGAAAGGGATCCACAGCTGCTTCCCATAAAAATCCAGTGGATTAAAACCTCTGTATCCATAAAAATCCAGTGGATTAAATCCTCTGTATCCATAAAAATCCAGTATCCACCATTCATGTCTTGATTTCTCTCAGTCCAGAGAAGAAAACTCTGGTGGGTTTGGCAAAAACACTGTCAGCAACTCAAAGGTGAGACTGGAGAAAACCCTTTGTCCTTAAAAAATCCCATTCTTCCTTAAAAAAACCCCGTGTTCTTCCTTAAAAAAAACCCTTGTTCTTCCTTAAAAAAACCCCTTGTTCTTCCTTAAAAAATAAGCCCAAATTTTCCCCTTGGAAATCCCAGATTTCTCAGGAGCTTTGAGCCTTCCCAGTTTTAGTGGAGTTTTCCCCACATGACTCAAAGCCTGGGAATGTCAAAGAGGAGCTTTCTCCACTCCTTCTTGAACAGAATTCCTGAGGGAATTTCGTCCCAAATAAATTCAGCTTAATGAGAAGGAAAACACATCCACCTTTTCAGCAGGGAAAATAAAAATATCCCTCAGCTCATAACTCATTCCCTGCTCCTTCTGCTCCAGCTGGGCCCAGAGGATTCCAAGGTAAACACATCCTGAATTTTCACTGCACCAGGCCACAGAAATTCCAGCTGTGGGGAATTAATTGGGATGAGGATTCTGCTGCTTCATTTCCCTGCCCAGGGCATCCTTTCATACTCACAGAATTCCCTTCAAGGGCATAAAATATCATTTTTTCCACAAAAATCCCCGTTTCTGTTAGCTAAGGATGGGTTAATGAATAAATAAATGATAGAAATTGTGATGGTTTTGCTGTAAACTGCAAGTTTAACCTCAGAAATAGTGGGAATTCTTAAGCACTTTATTAATAATATTATTAATGTTAGTAATAATTATATACTCACCACAGGTTGGGCAGGCATTAAATAAATACAAAATATACAAAATACTCTCACCTAGAAGATTTAGAACCAGGCTGGGCTTCAATTCCAATCAATTCCAAGGAGAAACTGCAAAATTTGGGAGCAATTTTTCCTCAGAGATTTGGGTTGTGCTGCCTGAGCTGCAGCCAAACCTTTGCCAGGGATATTTTCCAGTGTTTCCATCCAAAAAAACTGCAGCTTCCAAACAAATTCTGGATTAATGGATGCCCTGTGGGTTTTTTCCAGCCCTGATATATGGGAGACTCCATCAGAATTAAACAATTCCTGCTTTTTGTTTTTGCAACCAGAATCCACCCTGCTCGTGGTCCAGGGCATTTCTCAATCCAGCCAAAATTAATTCCAGGATAAACTGGGATTAAATCCCTGCCTTGCAAGGGCAGGGTGGAGGAGTTTTAGGGTGGAAGAACCTCAAAAATTCAGCGTGGCCACAGAAGCCAAAATTCAGCGTGGCACCACATCCCCAAAAAATCAGCAGAACGAAGCATTTTCCATGGGAATTTTACGGGATTTTTTTTTTCTTAAATGCGAATTTTAGCAGAGCAGAAAGGTTTTAGAGCCCCCAAACCTGCCCAACCTGAACCAATTACTCTCTTGGAGCGGGATATTCCCGGTGGCAGACCAATTGTTCCCAAATTTGTGGCCGATTGTTGGCGGCCGTGCCCCAATTCCCGGGTTGTCCCTTGGTTGCCATGGCAACTGCCAGCCCTAATGGCGCTGATCAAAGCCGGGCCTGGAGGTCACCGCCTGGGGACATTTCTGTGTCACCAGGGTGGGCACAGAGCGCTCAGGGTGCCAGGGATTCCCTCCCTCCTCACCGCCCTGCCCGCTCCCAGTCCCTAAAAGCTGTTCTGAAATCCCCAAACCACTCTGCTGCTCCCAAAAATCTCATGCAAAGCCTCGTCCTAAAGG
>VZRV01007235.1:193079-223595 GCA_013398115.1 Falcunculus frontatus | reverse complement strand
TCCAGCACCAGCCGCCGCCGCAGCAGCAGCCGCGGGGACTGCGGGGGAGCAGCGCGGCCAGGCCGGCGGGCCGCCGGCGGGAGGCCGCCGGGCGCTCCGCAGAGGGAGGATTCAATGTCTTCACCCAGCACGGTGAGCGGCCGGGGCGAGGGGAAAGGGGCGCGATCGGCCTTCCTCCCCTCCCTCTTTTGTTGTGGTGGGTTTACTGGGGGAGGGGAGAGGCAGGCGGGAGGAGCGGGGCGGCCACGTCCCGGGGGATGCTCGCCCCGGCCGCCACGTCCCGGAGGATGCTCGCCTTCGGAGGAGCTTTCCCCCCACCCCGCCCGCTGGAGTTGGGGATCGGGACTGCCCGCCAGCCACAGCGGGAGCGAGGTGGCACCGCCGGGGATCGGCACTTGCGGGGTTCGGTCGCTGTCACCGCGGCGATTCTGAGCTCTGGTTTTGTTTACAAAGGTAAAGGTAACGTGCCTTGTCTGACTGTTTGCCGAGGCGTTTGTGACTTGCCGTTCTAGATCTGTGAGACTCTGTATAGCTCCTGACAGGGAAAACAATTTCGTTTTGACTGGGGTATTAGAGCTGCCATCTGATTCTCAGTTGAAGTTTTTGCCTGTCCACTTATAGTCTTATTGCTGTAAACCGATACCGGAAATGTTTCATGTACACGTTTCTTTAACCTCTCTTAGAAGGACCCCCGCAACTTCAATCTCCCTTTGAAACCATGTTTCTATTTTTTGTTTTTATACCTATTTGTGCATTATGTTAAGACGTTGCCAAGTTGTGGAAGGTAAAATCAACTGAAACGTATCTGCCTTGACAAGCATGTTGCGAGTAGATGTGCGGATACATCTCAAATCCTAAAGACCTGAATCAGCTCTGGAGAGCTTGGCTGCCTTGGCTTTAAGTGGAGAGAGATATGACAGTGTTTATAAAGCAAGGCTGCTTCTGACAATACACATTTTCTTTTGCTCAATAGAATGAGCTCAGGCAAAAAGATTAGGGAACGTGCAGCCAGCAGTCTAAAAGTAAGTATCATCTGCTGTGACTGCTGACATGTAAGTATCTATCAAAACAAGAGCACAGCACTGAATCTGGTTCTTAAAAATCTCAGTATTATCGCAGCTTTTGAGTTCAGGGAGCAGTATCAGCTTTAAAACCAAAACAGAACATGCTTGCTGAGTGCCTGACCCAAAATTAAAACTAGGAGTTATTTTATTGCGACTTCACATTTTACTCTGTATTTTTGTTTGTTAAAAGGCACTTTGGTTAAAACATTCCTATGATAGACTGCACATTCACAGTGTTAAGAAGATCTCAGAACTTATGCACATACCCCACTTCTTTCGGTGGGGTGTGTCTGAGTCTTTAGTAGCAGAGCAAGAATGCTGTAGAGACTGCTATGTACACTCCTGCTAATGTCAAACTGTGTTTTCATGTTTTGGTACCGAGATGACTCTTTGGTTCCTGCTCTTACGAGGCAAGGACAGCAAGGACATTTGTGGGAAGTGCAGTACAGCATGTGGGGATGTGTAGTGACTTCCCCATAACACAGTTGACACTGACTCAAGCGCTTCTTTTCGTTATTGCTGCATGTTTTGGTAGTAATTTAGTTCAGCATCCTGAACAAATCCTTCTAGCTCCTTCCCCCACCCTACTAAATTTCAGAGATAGAAGGTAGGGAGAATTATTTACATGTAGTGGCAGGGAAATGGAGAGGAAAAGCTTTCTGAAGCATGTATGCACACCAAGAAGACAAATTATGTGCCCTGCCAGCCCTTCTGCTCTGTCTTCCATAGAACTAGAAACAAGAATGAGCCTGGAAGGCCAACACACTGAATAAAACTGTTCAGTGCCACATAAAAAGAACATTGCTCTGGGATAAGAGCGATGGTATCTTTCAAAATAATTTCTCTACTATTTATATTGCTTAGGTTATCTGCTTCAGTGGTAAGGTAATGGATGTAGCTTTACTTAGGGTCTTGTTGTTTCTGTTATTTTCTTTGCAGACTATAAAGGAAGGCATGTCTTAAAAACAAGATAGAGCTTTTTATTCTGTTAGATTATGTAGAAGGGGTGGGACTTTTTGGCAACGCAGTTTTTGAGAGTTTCAGAGCAGGCTTCAGACTCCTCTTCCGTCTTGGTGAATGCCTTAGCTGTGTTAAATTGTTCCCCAATTCCATTCACATTTTACTAGGAATGAGTGTGAACAAGTCAGTATTAATAATCTGCAGCAAATGCTAGTAGAAGTTGGGTACCTTTTTAAATACTTATCTTGGGCAAAAACTAAAATGTGTGCAGTGTTCCTGAATCTGGAGTTCACTTTCTTTGTCAGAGAAACTGTTTCCTCTGATACTGACTCTCCTTGTCCAAGGGAATTTTTTACCATCAACTTGTGTTCTTATTTTTCATTTAATGACCTTGCTCTCCTATTTTACTTAGCCAGCAGCAAGCAAGGTTTTCTTTAAGTGAGTCATGTGCTTCTGCTGCTGAGATGCTCTGGTTGTTGGTGGTGTTACTTGATCCAGATTCCTCTTTTCTAGTAATTTCTTTCTGAACTCGACCTTCCATCCTGTTTCTCGGACATGTATTCACAGTGTACGAAAAGTGATGGCAAAACCACAGGATTGTGGGTTAGCACTCTTGGACCAGCGGCTGAACCAGCCAGTCACAGGATGAGGCAGGATTATCTCCCTTCCTTGACTCTCCTTGATGCAGTCATGGATGTGAAGAAGACGACCTGTTGACTGTGTGGGAGCCTTGCAGGTATAAATCCCTACCTCATGTTGGCAGCTTTCCTACCACATTGTGCCAGCAGCAAACCTTGCTGAGTACTCATGCCAAAGTGAATTTTGAGGAGTTGCTTCTTCTGGATTGTTTATGAAAAGGGTGGAAATAAACAATGTTTCCAGCCTCAGATCCATTTTGCTACAGGATTTTGAAGAGCAAGTCGAGTCAAATCGATGAGGTATAAAACCCTTTTTGCTAACCTACCAGAAATCTGAGACAAACATTTTCACCCAGCTAACTTGAACCATAGATGTCCTTGAGAAATCAAGAGATTGAGTAGAGCCAGTTTGCCCCATGCTTGTTTGCTGTGTTACAGTTTGTGTGGCAGAAATTCTACAGGAGAAGCACGACGTCAGGATGTCCTTTTGGAACAAGCAAGGAATTTGAAGATGTTTTCTGTTTTATGGAAAGAGCAAGGAGATCTGTATTGTGGCACCCACTATTCCATCATGAGAACAGACACCTAGACTGCTGGGGCTTTCAGCTCACTGTGGTACTGAGTTCTGTGAGCACTGCTGTGATGTTGAGCTGGTGTGAGCCATTAGTTGTGAAGCAGAGTTCTCCAGGATGCAGGAAGATAATAACAGAATTTGCAATCTTCTGCAATGAGCCCTTCAAAATGCCCCATGGTGAGCATCCCTGGCATGTAGTCAGTGACTTATAAACACAGGCAGTGGATTGTAAGCATGTTGATTGCTGTTAGTGTGGCAGGAAGGACGACTGTGAGCACAAGAATTGTTCCAACACCGGTGTTCCCACGTGCGCTCCATTGGAATTCACGAGTACCACAGGGACAACAACTGGAGAGGGAAGAGCTGCAGTGAGCAGTAGTTACAATCAAATTCTTACAGATCAGTGCAACTGGAAAAGACAAGAAGTACTTGGTGCCCGTCCAGGATGAGCTTTCCCTTCCAGAGGAGGAACAGGGGAGAGAAGAGGGAAGTGGGTTATCTCCTTATGCTTTCAGAGATTTGTTTGAGGAAAGGGGCACAAGCAACAACAACCAACAACTTCCAAGTTGCACGGGCTCTACTCGGCTCCTCGTGTGACCTTTGAACAGCGGCACTCCTAATTTTCTTTCAGAAGAGCACTGATAACAGCCTGCTGTACCAAGATACTCTTTGGAATGGTGTTAGCATGCTTTTCATCTCCAGAAAGACTTGCTGAGTGTTGTAGAGCACATACTGCAGGAAAATCAGATTATTTAAATCCTGGCTGGGAAGCCTTTGCAATACCTGTTTGCAATACTGCTACAGTTGCCTTGGTGATATATTTTGGGGTAGTGAAGGCTCTGCCACACTTGAGCTTTTGATCCAGCAGGCACAGGACATTTGTTCCCTGTTTTGTTTTCTAGAGGAGGAGTTTAGCAACCCTTTACTATGTGCATCAAGGTCAGGCAAGATAAGCCTATACTTTTAAAAATAAAATTATCATTAAAGCTCCCTTAAGGCAGTCAGAGTGCTATGACACATGATAAAAACATTCTAAAATAGGAAGAAGCATAAATAACACTGTCCCTTTGAAATACAGTGAAACTGAAGGGCTGGATGCAGGAAAATGGAAAGAAGGAGAGAAAATAGGATCAGTTTAACAACTGCACTTTGTGGGCTGCCTAGAATGTTCTTTATTTTTCATCCCAGTGAAATGCAGCAAGCTCGAGCCAGAGCTACTTGCCCACAGACTTTCCTGTCAGTAAATGCCCCGTGCAGATGGAATATAATCACTGTATTCAGTGCCTGGCTTTTTGTACTGTAAATCAGAAATCTTGTGGGACCACAATGTATAAATAACTCTTAACTAATTATTTGGGGAATAAAGGATAGTTCAGCTGAGTGTCTAGAGGAACATCCCGTGCAGAACACGAATTTATAGGCGTGTTCTCTATTGCATCCTTCTCCATGATATCTAAATTATTCCTGCAGATCCACTGCATTAAATATTGATTTTTATACCTTGTGTTAAGCTGGGGTTTTTGCAGAATGGATGTTGCCAATGAGAGGAGACTACCAGCTCGACAATAAAATACTGACTACTGATCTAATTCTTTTCACATAGACAGGGAACACAGTCTCAAGAAGGTAAGACTGAAATGAAGTTACTTCGAAAGATTTTACTCAGAACCAACTTAAAAATCAAATTTCAAAGCCCAGACATATCTCCAGCTTCTCAGTTCTCCCCATGTAGCAGATGGCGTGGTACAAATTGTTCTAGCAATACTTCACAAACTTGCTATTGCTTGCAAGTGCAATGTTTTGCAAAAAAAAAATTTGTGGGATTTTTTTTGGAATTAAGGACATGGCCAAGTGAACAAATCATTGGGAAATGAACCTGGACATACAAGCAAATTGTTACAAGTGGCTTAAACTGTCTTTTTTTAACCTAGTGGGATCTCCAGCTCACATCATCAGAGTGGGGAGAGTTGGACCGTCTCCTGGAGATGCTCTAGCAGGGTTGGCTTCAGGAATATTTTATGGCTGGTACTGATTACAGATTCTGGGACAGTAAGCTTGAAATCATGTTTTCTCTGGTGTTCCGGAGGAGTGACCTGCTCTGTGACCCACTTCAGCATATATCATGTTTGTTTGTTCCTAAAGCAGGCCAGTCCTTGCTGAAGTCTAACTGTACTTTTTGGACCTTTGTTTTATGGCTGAAGACAGACGATCATTAGCATGATTTATTCTAGCTCGTTTCTCTTAGTTGTCACAACTTAATGTTTCCAGGATACTCACTATCCATAAACTGCCTTCTAAGTACTGCTGACAGCTGACTAATTTACAGTCTTAAGAAGCTATCAAAATCCAGCTAATACAAACCAAGAAACAGCAGTTTGTACTTGCTCCAGTGCGGATGCGTGTGGAAGTTGTTAAAAGCAATACAGTGGGGTTTTGTCTGGTGACTTGCAGAGCTCGATTTCACCTGGTTGTATTTCAGAAAGCCAGGGCTGGATGACCACGGACCAAAGCTTCACGTGCATTCTGTTTCCAGCCTGATCTCCCCAATTCCTGTTTGCCAAACCGTTATCAGTGCTTTCAGCAGCGTGTAATTACAAGTGATGCAAATGGCCCCAGGACTGGCTTTGCAGGTGATTCTGCCATGTAGGCCTAGAGTTTCCTTCTTAACAGCATTCAGAGCAGTATTTACTGGTAAAGAAGTATTTCTCAAAGTTGTTTGGGCCTAGCAGCCTCTTTGCCTCCACACAGCAGGAAAGAAAATCTTGTGCTGCAGGTAACAGCACTGGCTTGCTGGGTCTGAGGTCATGGTTTTCTCACCGTTACTGTATCATCCTTCACATTTCTCTGGCTTTGTGGTTATGAAATACTTTATTTTAAAGGCTGATCTTGGTGTTACCCGTAGAGATTATTCTCTCTAGAATAAGTGACACTTACAAAACCATTGAGGCTTCCTGTTGGTAACGCTGTAAACCACAACAACAAAGCTTAGTTCTATTACCCGTATCTGCTTAGGAAGTTGCCTGTGCTTTGTGGGCTCTCTAGAGAGAGATGTGCATCTCCCAGTGCCATTGCTTGTCTGCAGCTGGGTATAAATGAACTTTTTGATAGGTGGCTTTCCGTACCAGCTAATTCAGCAGAAGAATTTTTAAAAAACAACCCTAAAATAACTTTGCCTTTTTTGAGGGGGAGACAAAGATGTACAGAAATACTTCACTAAGAATTAAATTAGTTTTATTTCAATCTTCTAGTGCTCTTTAGAGGTCAGTTAAACATACTTCTTTTAAGACTGACCTTTTCAAGAAATTCCCTTCCTCTTCTTCTATCCTTCCTACCCAAACATTGTCCTTAGGATCCTAATATTACTAAAACACTTCAATTAAAAATACCTACATGTATTAATAAACTTGGAGCTTCACTTACATTAATTTGAAAGTTTTCTATGACAATGGTGATGTAAGAATTGGTACTACAAATATGTAAGAAAAGTAGCTCTTAAATGAAGGAACACTCATTTCTCTATAGGACAGCATGCCTCATCCTTTAATTTATGCTATAATGCTTGGTCTCTTTCCTGGTTTGTTTGGTGTTTTCTGGTTTTTATTATTTAGTGTTGAAGTGAAATGGAAGTAGCTTCTTCTTGTTGTAAGCTATATATGGCAAAGACATAGGAACCATCTCCTGCTGCTGTTGGGTCAAATTAGCAATTGAATTATAGGATAAGAGGATGAGAACATTCTGGATTTGTGACTCTGTACACCTCCCTGTCCACTTCTCCTTTGTTTTTCTTATGATAATCTCAACAACAAAGCATCAGGTATGTCTTGGCTATTCCTGCTTGTTGTCATCTCAGCTAAGATCAGCGCCATGGCTGATTTTGAAACAGGTATCAGGCTTGCTTCTGGTTGAAAGAAATCATGTGAGTATTGGCTAAATTATATGAATATTATACATATTGGAGCGTGTAGCATGAATCATGAAATGTTCCTGTTTTTCAGATTCTGTGTTCAATTAGACAATTTTTTTTTTCCAAAAATTAGCTGCAGAGAGTAGTGTGCCTCAGTAAAGACACCAAAACATACAGGAATTGCAAAGGGAAGAGATGATCCCCCATCACAAATCTGTGTACACTCCAGCATGGCCTAGGCTAGGAGCTTGTTTAAATATTGTCATATCCAAATAGATTGGTATTACCTCCTCCGTTAACGCTGTATATCAGGGGTCTAAAAGGTGTTTACAGAGCACAGATCTGTTTTCTAGACAAAACCTCAAAATATTTGTACATTCTAATTTCATAGCCCCTGGATCATGAAGATAACCCTTCAAACCCAAGCTGGAGTGTAAATTAATATAATGAGGCCTTCCTTAGCTTGCAGGGTCAGCTCAGTTTCTCAAGATTATTTCCAACCCTTTGCTGCTCAGGGTTGGTTTTGCTAACCAGCAGTGTCACAGAGTTGACAAGACTGTTCAGTTCTGCTGCTTCTATTCAAAAACCCGTGGGAGGCTGCACGGCTGATGAGAATATCAATTTTGCGTTGCTGCTTAGAAAAGCCAAGGGCAGAGGTACAGAGGAGGTACAGCTACACTGGTATTTCTGAAAAGTGCTTAATAATAGGAGGAAACTGGAAAGATTATTTAGATTAGCCTTGAAGGGTTTTAAAAAGAAGAAATTTTAAAGTGTTATTTCCCACCCAGCAATCTGTCAAAACTGGCCAATTAATGGAAGTATAGTGACTGTTTAGCAGTAAAAAAGCCTGTTTATGCAAATCTTTTAAAAATTGATACAAATTGGGTCATCTAGGAAGAAGGAAATGGACTCTAAGAAATCTGAATAACCTTGAAGATATTTTGAGTAGTGACATAACTTCCTTCCTCCATTAGGTCACTGGGTGCAGCAGAACTCAAGGTTATACAGGCCTGAGCTGGTTTGCATAAACATGGACTTAATGCTTGTGTTTAATGCAGTTTTTTCTTAAAAGACAGGTTTGAATTGTAAAGCTTTTTCTGTGTTCACCATTCACTTCAGTACAAGTGAAAAAGAAACAGCGTCCATTGTCTGAGAGCTGATTTGTGGTTCATTTTCTCTTGTAAATTAAGTTTTTTAATCTATAAACTGACAAAAAAATTCAGTCTAATAGGTGGCAGCTCTCAGGCTCAGTTCCTAGATACTGAAGTTAAAATAGCAAGTTTTTAAAACTTGAACTCTAGATTGCTGAGTGTCCTGTGTGTGCTCTTTGGAATATTGTTGATTTTAATAAGTGGAGTCTTGGTAAAGTTGATCTCACAGTGGCAACCTGATTGAGGCATAAAGGCTGGAGCAGAGGCGAGACCTTGAACAAGTGCTCTGGAAGTGGTTTCTTTGATCACTTCGTGTTGATATCACTCAGTTTTGGTTTGTTTTCAAACCTGCTCTTCACTGACTTGGATGGGCATTGAGTAAGCCTGATGAGCTTTATCATTTGTGGCAGTAACGTATCTAAGTGGTGAGAGCCACCTCTCTGCAGGCCCCAGAGGGTTCCTGTGCTCTCCCCTGCCTCGGAAGATGAGTGGGGTTTTGGGAGGTTTTGGCATCTCTATCTGAGGCAGGGTGATGTCTGAGCTTGGGGAGGGATGAGCAGAGCTTGTGTAATCAATACCAGTGTGAAACCTGTGCTCTGGCCTAATTACTCAGTGAAGCACAGCAAAATACTTTTTCACTAGTCATCAATTGTGTGCTTATTGTTTGGGGTTATGTTTGTTGGGTTTACATAATTTTGATTTATGCTGGTTTTTTGTTTTGTTTTTATTTTTAATCCCAAGAATAAACAGAGAAAGCAGAGGTACTTTATGAGATTAAAAAGGCTTTATCTACAGAAGATCCTTAGAATAAATAGGAAAATGGTAGTGTTTTGTAGTGCTGGTGTTTCAAGTTATATATAGGCTTTTTTTTTAAATTCACGATCTTAAAAAAACCCTGTGGATATAAGGTTGTAACACAGATGTGTAGAAGGAGCTGATTTTTCATGTTAGAAGAAACTGGGAATTTTTTTTCTTACTAATCTAATAAATTCGAGTCTGATATGAACTACAGAAGAACAACAAGCCCATTTTTCATATTTTTTTTTCCTCCAGAGGTGCATTACGGGCCTTAGGATTGATTTGCAAACTCAGTAGGTGCTCAGAGGATGATTGGAGTGGCCTGGCCTGCCATAGCTATCCTGAGAGACAGAAGTCTAGCGGGTTTAACCCTTGTTACATCCGTTTAGTTAGAAAATGTTTTCACTTTTAGCTCATCATAAATAAATACATTTGAATTATTTAGGGGTAAAATGTACATAAAGAAGGCACTGTCCTCTAAATCAGACTCATTGTGTGGTAATTCTTGCACTTAGTTAAAAATACAGACGTGCTTTGAAAAGTTGTAATAGGCCACAGGGCTTACGTCTGTCAAAGCTGAGGTTGTCTGTAGTCTTGTGCAGAAATTCAAATTCTTATTTTGGTGTGAATATGTCTGTATAGCTTCCACCTACCTTGTTGTCAGAGGGTTAAGCTAAATTTGAACGAGACTCTTGGTAGGTGTCTTTCTATCCACACACGAGCTTGCACTGTGACACCACAGGCACAGTGACTTTTTCTCTGTGCCGTGTAAGCATTTCTGCTAAATAAAACACCTTTTTCTCATCTAGTGGTTGGTGGCAAAGCCTAGAACTGCTCCTGGGTGCATCCTGCCTCTGGAATAATGCTGAGCTGGGCTCCCAGTGTCTGCTCTGCCCCAGGTGGGGACTGAGCCCTGCTCTTACACTCGCTGTGGGGCTGTGGAACGTGGAATGATCAAGGCAACATAAAAACTGCAGGCTGTGGGGGCTCAGGTGAGCTCTGCTGGTCTGGCCGTGTCCCACCTGAGGGAAGGGTGTCCCCAGGTGCTGGTCTGGCTGTGTCCCACCTGAGGGAATGGTGTCCCGTGTCCCCAGGTGCTGGTCTGGCTGTGTCCCACCTGAGGGAATGGTGTCCCGTGTCCCCAGGTGCTGGTCTGGCCGTGTCACACCTGGGGGAAGGGTGTCCCGTGTCCCCAGGTGCTGGTCTGGCCGTGTCACACCTGGGGGAAGGGTGTCCCGTGTCCCCAGGTGCTGGTCCTTGCGCTGCTCTCTGCTGTGCATCAGCTGGCTCACGGCTGCACTCACTGAGGCTGTGAATGCCAGGAGGGGCTTTGTTGCTGAGCGAGGGCAGCACTTGGCCGTGAGGAGCCTCTCGGCCATGAGGAGAGGCTCAAAGCCCCCCTTGCTGTGCTGGGGCGGGCAGCGGGCTCTGTGCCCTGCATGCCCAGCTGGAGAGGGCACCAGTGCCGCCCTGTCCCGGCCACCCGGGCACACACGGCCTGCAGCTTAAACTTCTACATTTCCAGCTAACAAGGTAAAAGGATCGATGGCAGCTGCTCGTGCCCAACGCTGTTTCCAGCCTGCCGCGAGAGGGTGCCCCAATGCCTTCTTTTATCCATTGCTAAAAGGTTTTTCCACTGGGAAAAGCGCGGTGTGTTATTTAACGTTACTGTGTTACAGGGCAGTGTTTGAAGTAAGTGTTGGGTTATGAAAACGGGCAGCATCCACACAGCAAAAGGCAGATGTGGCTGTATTAAGATGTAACAACACGTGTTTATTTTGCTTTTGCCGTTAAGAGCTGGGCTGCTTCCTTTTTAGTTGTTTTGTTTCTGTTGGGTTTTATCCTAGTTAACTTCATCTGCCAGCAAGGGAAGTTTCCCAGCTTGTTTATGTGCAAGTATGCAGACAGCTTTCGTGCATGGAAGGACATTAAATGTGATACTTTTGCTAGGTAATCTGAGCACTCAAATTAAGAGTCACTTCTCATTGCTTCTGTGCACTTCTCATCTGTAAAATTGCAATAACGCTTGCTTGCTTTATGGAGCTATTTAGACTTAATTTTGGCATAAACAAACATAGGAAAGCTGGCTGCAGGCTAAATTAAATGTTCAGCCATACAATCTTGTCTCATCCTGTAGGCTTTGGAGAAATGTGTTAGTTGTGGCTCTAGCCTGTATTTCAAAACACTTGTAGCCTGGTAATAGCTCCAAGGGAAGGGTAATGTTTGTGTTAATTGTTGGACTTGAAAAGGAAGCTCAAAGCACTGTGCTTTGCTGAATGTTATCGCTCAAAAATCCATGAAGAGACTGAAGCTACGGTGAATTAACACCAGAGAGAGAGCTGTAGAGTAATGTCTTCGGCTGTTCAGCAGTAGAGCAATACAAAGGGAATTGCAGTAAGCATTCATGCACTTGGGCTGTTGGCCGGGAGACAGGGTCTCTGCAGAGAGTCCCAAAGCCGGTGTTCAGGGCATATAATTACCAAAAAATAAGATCACCTGACACTAGAGTGATGTTAGCCATTGACTGCTGAGCTGTGGGGGAGTTGTTACATTAAACTGGGATGCATTTGTGTTTTTCTGAAAGTCACTTATTCCCTTTAATACAAGCCAGTGAAAGGCCATGTTGAAAGAAATACATTATTCAGTCCTAAAACAGACTCCTAGACAGGAGATATGAAAACCCGTTTAAAATACAACCAAGGCAGACTTTCTGTCTTGCATACTGCCATGCCAAAGCAAAGGCATGGCTTCTGGTGTGCTGTAGATGTCCTTTTATTCTCCCACAAACGTTCCTAACTTGCTACAAAGTTGAGATTGTAGGTGCATTTCAGGCCTTGGCATCTGGTTTGTTACATCCCTCCATTTGTTTTTCCTCTCATAGAAACACTCTTCATCACATGGTTACCCCCTGAGCTGCAGGGAGGTGGGCTTGTGGTTTTCGAAACCTAATAAAAGCTATTACAGAAACAGCATCTCTGTTTGTTACTAGAGAAGTAGGCTTTAGTACAAAGAATTAACTGTTCTGGTACACCAAATTGAAGGTTGCAACTCCAAAGATTGCTCTGGTGCTTTTAGAAATTAGATAATGGTCCTATGTGTTGGGAACAAGTGTCATTCCATGGACAATACTGTGTGAAATGAGAGTGTCTGAGGCTTAAGGGGAAACAAAATTGAATGTCCAGGAATTGGTGCTGGTGACTGAGTAGGAAGAACAATTTCCCTTCCCCAGAGCATTTAGCATTCTTACTCGGCTGGTGTCTTATTTGGAGCCATATCTGTTCTGAAAATGAGACAGGTGATGCACAATGTCTTTCCCTCTGACTGTTTGATCTTAGTTTGTTCCCAAATTCCTTGCCTTTGCTGACAAAGGATGTCAGCTCTAGAACCAGGAATACAGACATGCAGGAATTGGGGAAAATAGTTTCTCCCTGTGAAGGTACCATCTCATATATAGAGGTAGATATAGATATAGGCATGAGTAAAAATCCCTGCAGTTAGAAAAACTATTTTCCATAGCAGTTAGCTGTTTAATCTAATATTTTTCTGCACTGGCAGAGTAGTAAGTTTATAAAAGGAAGACTGTTTTGTCATACAGATAAGTGAGGCGTGAGCATACAAGATGGTTTATGCAACAGGGCTCTAGCAGACCTATGGATGCAGCACCCTTTCCACAGGCCCATGCTCTCTTTTCCAAGTTTGACTGCAGAGGCTTTCTAGTATGCTTTGCACTGGTTTTTTTTTTACCTTTTTTGATGCTTGAACTCAAAGCTATTTGTTTTAATCCTACTTCATTAGTGTGAGTAAGAGTAGGCATTTTTATTCAGAGAACACCAGTAGTTGGGACAGTAGCTGTTTTCAGAGTCTTTTATGACTTTGATTGAAAGTGTTATTTATTAGTTAGACACTGTGAGGGTTTTGTAATGAAAGCTCTGAGTATTGCACTTTAGGAAGGGTCACTGATCAACACCAGTTTGAGTTCTGCTCTGCCATAGCTTCCAGATATTTAGGAAATGACTTTTGCTTTGCTTTAGACCTCCTTCATAGCACAAATTTATCCTACTACTCTGTAGGGCTGTCAAAAGAATAAAATACCAAAACTGCAAGACACTTGATATATCAAGTGCTACAAAAATATCCTGTGTAGTATCAAGTCATAATATTAGCATGCCCTAACTGAGAATGTTGTGTAGGCTGTGAATTTAATGTGTCTGAGAATAGGCATTTACTGCTGGGTAGAGCATGGTTAGCAGCAGTGAGGGGAGTCACACACAAGGCCAGTATGTTCTCAGCAGAAGGCTGGGATTTAATACGTCCTCTTGCTCTTCCATCCTTTAATTGCTAATAAAAGGTTTCAGCAAAAATTGTGAATCTTACTGTTTAGTTACCTGAGTGGGGGAGATGGTTGCCTACTAGAGGGTTTAGAAATAAATCTTACTAGAATGCATATCCTCAGTGGAAAATTGCTTTTTTTTGTGACAAGAGGCAGATTGTTGGCTCTTGTCGCAAATCTGGAAAGCAGCGATCCAGATTTAGAAAAACCTCATGGTTTGGGATGAAATACTCGTGCTGCTGTTTCCTGACTGCCTCTTGACTAAAAGAACAGGCACATCACCGGATGGGCATGTGTGTCCTCTCAACGCTGTAAGGTAGCACTCGTGCAACTTTAAATCTGAAAAAGAAGTGCCTGCACACCTCATTCCAAAGGGGAATGCCAGGTCCTTGGAGCGTGCCTCCAGGGACAGCTGCACAGTCAGCATGCGTGTCTGCCCGGGTCTGTGCTCCCCACAGTGATCCCCACCCCAGAGCTCCAGACAAAAACAGGACGTGGATCTCAACAGCTGCAGAAGGTTCCACTTATGAATCTCAATTAGGATTAGGAGTTGTTGGAGGTGTTTCTTTTCATAATTCTCTAGTGATGGTTGTAAGGGCTCCATATCCCAGTTCAGGCTGTCAGGGTAATGCTAATGTCTTTATAGGGGAGGAGTTCTGGTGGTCTGAGCCACATCCCACATCCCTCAAAAAATTAATATTGCTTATATGGACCATAGTGTTTTTCTGTGCCCTACCAGGGTGCTCTTAGTTCTCCTTCCTCTTTTCCCCTGCCCAAGTTACACGTTTTTGCACATGCTGATTTTTCCAGTTGTATTTTTTTCTTTGAGAGGAGTGTACCACCCTTACATAATATACTGCTCTTTTAACATTGGCAAAGCTCCCACTAAAACTGGTTTGAGACCTCCACACCCAGACCTGATTATTTTTCCTTGCCAGTTTAAAGGAACAACCTGTATTTTATGTATTTGTCTTAGATTACAGCAGCCACCTTCACACACTAAAAGCAAAGCCAGGACTGTCAGTTTCCCTGTTAATCTATTTTACCTGTTGTTGTGTAGGATGCCCTACCCTTGCTTTAGAAACAGAATCATTAGACTCCATATATTTTGAGTCATTTAGTTTCAACCCTGCTTCTGCAGCATCTATCTCTTGTGTCTAAAGTGATTTCCCCTCAATGAGGCCAACAGTAGCAATACCGGTAGTATGAACTAGTATGAATAATCTGCCTGCAGTATTCACAATATATAATTTCCAAAAGATTCACCAGGAATTTTGAAAGTAAGAATAGTAGCTTTTTCTTTTTTTTCCTATGATGGGGGACAGTTATAAGTTGATCTAGGAAATACCTGATCTTGAAGTAAACTTTTACAGGATGTAGCCTACTTGTATCCTGGTCATCTGAATGGCAATGTGATAAGGGTGAATGGATGGAAACCTGTCAAAAGAGACCCAGAGAGTCTAGTTCTGCCAGTGAATCTGTTAGTCTAGTTTTGTAGTAATTAGGAATGAAGTTGTTACCTTGGTAATCTTTCACTGCATTTTCATTAGACCCAGTTCAGACGTAGAAGTTTTACTGAACAGTCATGTTTGACGTTGCTGGGAAGAGGACACACCATCCCAGATTAGTCAGTCCTTCTGAGGGCTGATTCCACTTGCTGTATTTGATCACAGCAGTTTGATGTTTGCCATTACTCAGTCCCTGGCGTCAGAACCCAAGGTGTGACCCTGCATGTTTAATTTACTGATCTTTTTAGTGGAAAAAAAAATTTAAAATCTTGCTCTATGCAGGTCCCTGCTGGATGTTCTCCAGGCTCTCATTTTTTGTGTATCAGTCATCGATTTTGGTGCTGTTCAGAGGTTTTCCCTTTTTGGGGCACTCTTCATGACCTTAAGGGGTGTTGGTCCCACAACCTCTGCTGATGCATCATGCTGGAACTTCAGCATCCTTGCTGGAGGAATTTAGTGTGCTGGGTGCTTCCAGGTTTCCAGATTTCAGCTTTTGGGTCAGTTTTTCGGGGACTGACCATAGAGGCTTTTAAAAAATTTAACGTGGTTATGCACATGTGGTTTATCTTAGACTCAAAGAGACTCGGGTCTCAAAGCTGTAATATGTCCATGTTTCCTTTCCTCGCTGTTTTTGGCAGTTTTGGCACTTGCTCAGTCCTATAACCTATCCAGGAGGTTGTTACTTCTAAGCAGCAGCTCTGTTATATTGACTTTTTAAGTGCTTAAAGTAGCTTGAAAGTAGTGAGAAGACTGTTTCTGGCAGTGATGCAGATGAGCAGGAAACATGTCATTAAATCTAAAGACCCTTCAAATAACTTTCAAATATTAATTAGCTCCTGTTTCTGTTAAGTCCTTCTAAGCTGAAAACCCATTTTAAACCTCAAGCAGAGCAGCTTTCAGTCAGGAGTTAATGGGATCTGCCTCTGGATGCTCCATAGCTTGCCAAGGAGCAGCTCTTGGGCTGAGGCATGTCTTTGCCTCAAGGGTACTTTTTCCAAAGAAATTTGCAAGTGAAGTAACACATCACAGCAGGATGGAATTCCAAAAGAGAAATGCCCTGAAAGGCAGGTTTAGTGGCATCTCCAGAAGCTGGCAGTGACTGACTGTCTTGTAGTAGTGCTAAATAAGAGGTGTCCATAAGGATGGGATAGAGAAGCCCTTGGCTGGAAACAGGATCTACACGGGATGTAAATGTTCTGCTTTCTAACTACTCTGCTGAGGAGAGCTATGGTCATTTAAATGTCTTCAAAGTACAGGATTGCCATAGGTGACTGCTGTTAATAGTAGAAATGCAACTGAAAGATCTCCCAAGCTGCCAAAAGCTTTGGTGTGGTTTTAATTTCCAGTACCTGGACAGAAGGCAGAAGACAGATGCCTTTGCTGTAAGAGGCTAAGTCAGAGCTGAGTACAAGTTCACCATGAGTTTTGGTTGCTTGGGTAGCTGATTTGGAGTAGGTTTGTACTCTGAGAGGCTCAAGAGAGAATGTTTTGAGGGGAGCATGTGGGGGACTGCCTGTTGTCTTGGTGTTTCCAACTTCAGGACAGCACCTGGTGTGCTGCTACAGCCCAGCAGTGAGCCCTGATCCCAGAGGAAGCACTTTGTGCTGGGTTCCTGCAGGGATACAATACAGCCCTGTGTAATCCAAGCAGTCAGCTGTCTGACAACCAATACAGACCAGCAACAACTGGGAATGTTTTTCTGTGGAGTGGGAGGAAGAAGGAATGATGTGGAACTCTGTCAAATTAGAAAAAAGAAAATATCTTAATTGAACAAGAGAAAGGGACCTTTCTTGGCCTTTCAGACCAGAAGATGTGGGGATGCTGCAAGCTGGCATAGCCAGACTTTGGTCTCAATTTCCGTTCAAAATTCACATTTCATAAAACAACACTCGTAAATGAAGCAGTCTTACATAGCTCCCTGGAGCCAGCTGTGTGGCACAACTGGCAAAAGTCTTGCCATGAAACCAAATGTAGCAACGTCCTTTTGTCAGAGACCTTCTTGGCTCTGTGGAAAAGCATCTTGCTGTCCCCAGTAAAATCCACAAAAACCGATGCTGGGGATGGATGCAATTTAGGAACTAACCAGTGCTTTCCAGAGCGAGAGGAAACGAACCTCTGAGTGAGCCTCAGTGTTACACCTCCCACTGGGAATTTCCAGCCCTTTCCCTCTTCCTTCCTCCCTCAGAATATATATGGTAAATACACTAAATTAAGCACTGGGGGAGGTGGCACCCGAAGGCAGAAGCTGTAGCAGAGGCTGAGTGGCCCTAGTTAAAAGCAGCTGACAATACCCTGACCAATCCTTGGAGCATCCCAGTCATGCCACCGTGCTGGCAGCAGGGAGATGTCTCAGACAGCTATGCCGGTATTGAGTGGGAGGAAGGCTCCTTAAATAACTGCCAGTAGGTCCTATTCCCCCAGTGTGTCAACGCTGAGTTGTTGTTTTATTCTCTGAACAGGAAAAATTAGTCAAGTAATTGTGTGGCAAGCAAGTGACAGAAATGAAATAATGTTTTTTGCTTTTTCTAGCTGCTGGATCTGTTTTAGCACACAGCATATACTTCCCTTGTCATTTCACATTTCTATTCAAAAACCTCCAAGCAGCGGATGAAAACCAGAACAAAAGAGGAATAGATTTGGCTAAAATCAGGGGAGTAGCATCCTATTGAACCTCGTCACTGACTACTCCAAAAGAACACTTGTCTATGTTTTGGATTTGGAGAACCTGCATTTTGAGGGGGCTAAGGCAGCATTGGTCCCCTCCCCATCATTGTTAATCTTTTCATGTGGTTAAATTACAGTTCATAACCCAGTCTTGAAAAGCCTTACTCTTAACATACCTTACACTGGCTGCCTCTTCTTATTCCAGGTGAATAGCAGGTGTTGTGGTGCTGAATCAGTAACACAGGCTTTCATTTGGTTAGTATTGTCTCACAGCCCGTTGTGATCCTAGATAAATCCAAACAACTGTTTTCCTCTTTCGTATTTCCCCAGCACAAGGAGGGCATGTTGGCAATGGTATAGAAAAATGAGCTATTAGTATTCGGGTTAGCACTGTAAATTGGCAACAGATCTCAGCTCTTTTGGGAATTTGTCCTTTGACAAATTGTTAGAGAAATCTGAAATTGTAGCTACCTCCCTTACGATGTTTGTCTGTCTATAGACCAGATTCTGTCCTTGCTAGTCAGACCTTGGTAGCCAAATTGAAGGTTAGTCTAAGAATTTTCCACGCAATTTCTGCTTTTTGAAATGGCAGTCATGAACCTAGGCAAAAGATGTGGCCTAATGTTTCTGGGGAATTAAGTCACTCATTTCCACACTGTTGTACTTTGTTTGCATTTCTGTACTGCTCTGAAAACAAATTAGTAGAAAAAACATCATCTGCAGGATGTTTTTGCTCTGTTGGCATCCAGGCACAGTCAAGTTTTCCTTCTCCTCGGTTATTTCTCCCTCGAGCAAATGATACTTTCTTTGACCAGTCTTCTAGTTCAACAGTCTTCTAGTCTCCTTTGCAAGGTAATTTTTGTCTTTTTTTTTCTAAGTGCTCCTCACCTTAGGATAGCAATATCTGCTGACTTAACCAGACCATACACTACTAAGCACTGGTTGTAGTATATAACTTGTTAGAAGACCTCTATTTTTTTTTTTAATGAATAGGGTCTAGAAATGAAGCAACTCTCAAACAGGAATAAAGTAGTTTACTCAGCTTTCTGACTTCCCTTCAATTCAACTGGGTTTTTTTAATTAATTTTTTTTAAATTAAAATAATCAAATTTTATTTTTAATTAAAGCTATGAAAAATGATATGAAGAAGAAAACAAATGGCAAGTGGCAAACTTGCTTGCAGGTTAAAGAAACGGTGCAGGATTCAATGTGAGCATGCAGAAGGTGGGACACAGAGGAAAATGATTCTGCCTCTGCATGTGGGGTGTTGAGTTCTGAGCTGCCCCCTGTAACAACAGGGATCAATCTCTGAGCTGTAATAAGATACACCGTGACAACGTTTTGAATTATAGTCCAAAAAGCAGAGCATTAGGAATAGAAAAATCTGTAGTTCTGCTACTGTACAAAGCTATGGTTTGAATCCTGCTTGTAGTTCTGATCTGGTTGTGGGGAGGGGAGTGTGGTAGAGCTGGAAAAACCCGAAGGGGGAATGTTTAAAGGTGCCCAAAGGCAACAACTTCAGACCCGAGAGAAACTCTTCAGCCTGGAGGAGAGGTGGCTAGAATGAGATAAGGGCTTATAAAAATCACAAGTAGCAGAGAAAGCACCTACAGGTACTGATCATCTGGGTTTTGCCCTGTGTAGACTGGGGATCATCACATGAAACTAGGAGATGTCCTGTCCAGAACCAGTCAGAGCCTTGTTCTACAAGGTGCTGTGACCTCTTGGTACCCTGGCAGCAGGATTTTGTTTATGTATGAGGTTGGTTTGCAGTACTTCAGGCAACAACTGGACCAGATAAGGCCTGTCAGGAAGTTTAACTGCAACAACATGAGCTCTGGCTCAGAAACACCTCGAGCTACCACGTGTTGGAGGCTTGGACAGTTTTCTGGAATAATATGATGACCCTTACCCAAGGCAGGATGCTGGGCTGTGAGTGACCCAGGACAGTGGTTGCTGTGTGCCTGAAGAACCCCAGTTGTCAGCTGGCTGCCTTGCTTTGGACATTCTTAAGTGTTCTGCTAAATCCAAGGGGCAGGACTGGTTTTTCCTGTCACACTTGCTTTAAATATTCTATAGTTTTGATGTTAACAATCAAAAAGAACGGTACTTCTAAAAGATAGTCCACAACTTCGCTGTAAATGTGAAGCATCTTTAGTAGCAGACAGATAAAATGCATGTTTCTGTCTTAGCTGCATAAAATTCCATCAAGTTTAATACATTGGCTAGTCTTAACTCTCTTCAAGTAATTAAAAAAAATAAATTGTTTCTTCTATTATTCTGTCTTAAAATATCTGATCTACTGAATAATACCCATTACAAACCTACTAAACTATATAAACATTTTCAATCCAGCTCCACTTAACTTATTCACAATTTTGTCCATTTGCTTGCTGTTATCTTTCTTTGTAATAAAACTGATTTTATTTCTATATCAGCAAGTCAAACAGTGACCTTTTTGTAGCTTTAAGTACTTTTAGGAGTATTGAACCTGCTCAGTCTTACAGTAGCTTCTTTTCCTTCCAAGCTGTATTAATTCTGCCTTAACCCAGAAAGGATTTTCCAAAGACATTATTTCAGTGAGTACATTCTTGACTTAATACCAAATTCAGACGTGGAGGGCTGAACACTGCAGTTAGATCTGGAAAAGCAAATGTGGTGACAGAGCCTGAAAATGCTCCCTCTGGAGAGGCTGGGGCTCGAGTTACCCTGGTCCCTGAGCAGCTGCTGGGCAGCGCTGCTGAATGAGCCCCTTGTCTGCTCACTGGAGCCAATGACAAGTGTCTGCCTTTCGCCTACAGGAAGTGGCTCCACAGCCGGAGCTAAGTTTAGTGCCATGGATTTGCTCCCTCTGACTTCACATTCCCGCTGCCCCCAAAAAGGAATCAGCCCAGGGGGCTGAGAACTGAACCTCCCTCAGCCAGGGCTCAGCTGGATGGCAGGGGCTTTCCACCTTAGGAGTTTTCCCTGGTTCCCAAGCTAACAACACGGCATGCAATTTTTGGGCAAGTATTCATGCTAAAGCTCGGCTTTTCTTGGAGGAAAGGGAACGCTTGTTTATTTTCTGAGACAAATGTATTTTGAAGGAGGCAAGATCACAAGGGTATTTTAGTCAAATGAAGTGAATACTCTAAAAAGGAGCCCCCTTCTTTGTTCAAGAGAAGAAGATGGCTGTGGATGATGATTTGAACAGCATGTTGGTTGCTGACAAATGAGGTTGACAGTTTTGTGATTTATTTTTAGCTGGAGAATTTTTTTTAAAACAGAAGTACTGTGTAGCCTTGGCAGTTGCTGCACATTCGGTGTGGGTGGATGGAACTGAGAAATTGCATCTGTGCTAACAAGCGTTTTGGGATTCCATTAAAAATTTAAACTCATGTACTGGAAACTGAAGCTGTATCAGCTCACCTGGGGAGCTCTGCCCTCCGAATATCCTCCACAAGGTAAGCAGTGCTGCCTGTCCAAGGCACTTGCAAAAATATTTGGGCCTCAAGATGAGACATCAACTCAAATTTGGGCTGTTCGATTGACATTTCCTTTCTCTCCTGAGGTTACAAGTCAATGAGTTAATCTCTACCCTCTCCTTCCAAGTTTTCTCTCTAACTAAAAAGGCTAAAAATAAATTTCAAAAAGGCAGCTGAGAAACAGTTTAATGTAGTCATTGATCCAGGTGCTGAGTCTAAGGAGAGTACCTAATACTGTAAGGCTTCTAAGATGTGATTATGTCACTGGGAAAGCAGCTTGGACATTTGTATCATGTTAGCTCAAAGCTCTGATCAGTTAGTGCTTTACATCTGCAAAATAAACCTCTCTCCAGCTACACTTCATGAGTGCAGGTATTTCTGGCTTCTTCAGGGACTGGCTGAGCCATGATTTCTCAAGCAGTCTTTTTGCGGAAGAGCTCTTACTTCAAATGTTTGTGTTAACACTGCGAGTAAATAAGAACCCGTTTGATTTGCTTAGAAGTAGATGATACCTGGCTTTGATGTGGCCATGAGTAACGACTCCTCAGGAATTCTGTTGGAGTGAAGTGTAATCCCCATTAAGCAACTTCTCTCCTGAAGTACTGATTAAAAAAAGTGCTAAATGACTTGCTGTAAGCTGTCATATGTTTGGCCATCCCACCTTTCCTGGAGCAGGACTGGGTGACCTAATCCTCCTCACCCTTCACACTGGAGAGGTTTACTGGAACTTGCCAGGACAGAGGAAGAATGCCAAACAGACTTTTTGGTCTACAGTTCCCAGTTACCTTCGAAATCTGTGTCCCTTCATAGCCCTCCTTTCCCTAAAGCTGGCCCTGTGGGAGTAGTTGCTGTCCACTGTAGGCAGCATTCAGAGGAAGAGAGAGTGGAGCTCCAGTACTCAATGGAAAGAGGTATGTGATACAGAGCATTTGCAGCTGCTGGGCTCTGCTTGTTCCTACACAACTGCATTTGCAAAGCTGACTGGCTCTATAGGAGCTGAGCAAATCCTTGGCAATTAAGGGAACAGACTCTTTGATTCAGGGTTTTGCAAGAAGGTTACATTTGTAATTTTTTGTTCTAAGAACCTTTTTGTTTTTAATTTTAATTACATTAAAATCTCTCTTCAGGAAAGTGGTTTTTTCCTTATCTATTGTGCTGTTGGGTTTTGGTTCCTCACCCAGAGGCACATTCAAACAAGTCAGACTTGAACTGTGACTGGTCCTGTGCTTCTGACCAATACCTGTGACAAGATACATCTGTTGTACCTTCTAACAGCTGTTAGGTCCAGCTCTCTTGTGCTCACATGGGCTCCTCACCCTGAAGTCTATTTTAAATGCATCTAAAACCCTGCAGCATTTTGCTGGCTGCACTTACCAGAATTGCCTTCCTGACAGAGTTCTGTGAAAATCTTAGAAGTAGTGAGAGCCACACTGTTGGTTAACAGTGTTGTACTGAACATGATCTGTACTTCATCTACTTGGAAATTCTCTCTTAAACCAGCAAATGCTTCTGTAGATGGTTCAGTCACAGTCTATACTTTGATCTATGAAGAGATTTACGTGTCTTGCTTTCAAGGAATGAATGAAGATTTTCAAATGAAGGCTTGGGAGTTTAAGCTTCATTTATTTCAGACTGGATTCTGCAACAAAAAGCTGCTTCACCAGAAATTACTTGAAGAAGAAATAGGGAAGCACTGCATTGTGTTGGTAATTGGAGAAATGTGTCACTGACATCTGAGCAAAGAAATGGGCTGAGGGACACCTCTGTTTGATTGCATTAATAACAAAGGGAGGGGATAACTGGTACCAGGGACACAGAAGACAGGCAGTTTGTCTAAAATCTTAGCACAGCTAACCCCTTGTAATGTTCAGGTAGACAGACAATGTCTTGAATTCTTCATATACTAGTGGAACTAAATCAGTTGAGATCAATTTGTCTCTCTCCTTTTACCAGTTAGAATTCAGTAACACCAAAAGCCCAAACCTTGGCTTCCCCTGGATTTTTATATCAAGCTAGCCAAGAAGCACCTCTTCTAGGCAAAGACCCACTGCTTTAACCCCTGTATCATATCAGCACTTCATCATGTTGCAAAGTGAATCTGTTTGCAAGAGATGAAGCGTATGGAGAGCTCTTTCTCCATGTATTTCTCACTCTGAAACCAAAGATCACTTTTATCTATGTCAGATATATTTTGATAATTGAGGCATGACAGTGCTGCCAGCTTGGCTTGAAATATTTCCTTTTATATGATGTGAGCTGTTCATGATGCAATTTTGTGACTGACTCTGAAGTCTCCTCCCTTTCTGTCTCTCCCAGCCCGGTACCATAAATAGAAACCTCCTCCTTGCCCATCCCAAGTTCTTGGCTTGGAGCTGTATTTCTTGGCTTTCCTCGGTGGGTTGTTTACAATACTTAAACCTTGCCCCACTCTGTGGGAGGCCCAAGGACTAACTATGGGTCTGTCCTTCGCTCTAGCAAACCACGTTATTAAGAGGCTGGTTGCTTGTAGGAGAGGAACACCTAGGAATGGCATTTAGTTAGTGCCTGCACTTTATCAAAGCCATATGTGAGCTGTCTGACCCCTTTAAACCAGTGTTTTTTGTGGCCACATGGGTGTCAGCAGAAAGACTAGGTGGTCCATTTAGGTAAAGGCTGCAGTCTATTACAGGGTAAAGGAAGTTCACAGGTCTGCTTCAATACTACCACATTATTAGACAGCAGAAACTTGGCCTGTTCGGCACTGGTTGCTTTTCAGTATGTAGCTTGTCTTGAGTATTTTTGGTTAGCAGGAAGCACTGAGACTTGGCTTCAGAAGCAAAGCTGCTGTAGGACTTGATACTGTTCCAATCGTGTCAGCAAAATAGGAAACCCACTTGCTGCTGTGTTATCAGTTTTGTTTCCTTGTATTCATTAAGGCAGAAATCCTCCCACTAACAAGCCAGTTAAAGATCTGAAGGTCCAGTGGTGTAATGTATATTTTGAAGGTGCAGTGGAAAATACCAATTACACCAGCACTCATTAGGTACTTGATGGTCTACTTTCCATGAGTTGATGACCAATGCCTGATTCTTTGTTAGTCTTAAAAGCAAGCAAAGAAAATGAGTCTGTCTGTAAAAAAGCATCATCATTTGGAGCATATTTAGTTTAAAGGCTCAAGAGTGAAAATAAAGTGAGATATGTGGCATATGCAGGGATCTCGGTGGCTTTGTATTTGAGTTGTCCCTATGTGAAAAAATACACACAAGTCTACACCCTGTGGGTTTTGTTGTAAAACACCAACGTATCAGATTGAGACTGTATGCAATAACCAGTATTTACTCTATAATCCTTTCTTTGTCTCTCTCCCTTCCATTGACAAACCAGACACTTTGGCCTATGACCAACAACACCAAATCCATTTCAGGGCTGTATTTTCATTAACACATTATTTTCTTTGATTAAGAGACATTAAGAGACATTGAAATTCAGAGTACAGCAAGTTTTTTAGAAGCTCCCTGAACTATACATTACAAAGTAGCATAGTCAGCAAGATTTCCTTTTATTCAACTTTTCCCCACTGCTGGAAGAACTAGAAAAATGCTTCTAAATGGATGACTTAAGTTGTACAGGAAGGGTAACCACTCTCAGGAAACAGCTTTGAAGGGCACCACAGGGAATAGAGTAAAGAGCTGGGAAGAACTGCTGTGCCTGAAAGGTGGATTCTTCCACTGAGGAAGTTGAGTGTACCAGAATTAAGATTTTATATCGTGCACTTACTGTGGAGGGCACAGGAACAGGATGCAGATGTGGTGGACACAGATGTCAAGGTGATGGCCTGCAGCATAAAATAACTATCTAGGAAAAGCAGTTTTAAGAGAGATTATGCTCATCTAGAAGCCAGAAAGATGCTTGATTTTATTCTGCCTGGGTGCGTTTGACAGGACCTTATGAACTGCTGTGCACTCTGTGTCCTTTCCACTGGAGAACACCTTCAGGAGGGTGTCTGGAAAGGGTGCAGGCACAGGATTACTCAAACAGCAAGAATGTTTCTCACCCATAGTGCCGGTGCTGGCAACTACACAATTCCTGTCAGGGGCTCTTAACACACCAGCCAGCCATGAGGCTTTGGCTGCAGCCCTTCTGACAGAGGCTAAAATTGATGGGGTAAGAAGGGGTGTGTGCAAGATACATTATTAATCCAACTTAACTTTCTGCTAATCCTTCTTTGTTCCAAATACCAGTTACTCATCCGTTGTATTTTAACTAAGAAGTAAATGTGTTACTTTAGCTAAGGTTAGTAACTACCACAGCTGAGGCTAATCTAGCCACAAATCCATACATAGCCTGCCCTTTCCTGGTACCCTTTTAGGTAAGGGTGATTGTCACAAATCTCATCCATGTCTTTCTGAAGCTGTGCTGTCTGTCTTTCTCCACAAATTCTGATTATTCTTTGCGTATTAACAGATATGCTAAGCTTAGTAGAGATGCCAGGGTAATTCAGAATACTTGGAGCAAATGCAAGCTGAGAAAACAGTAGACTGCGAGAAGTAAAAGAAAGAGGAACAGAGAGAAACCTTCACTTGAGAGCTCCTGGGCTGTCTCAGCCTCTGACCACTGGGTAGTATACTGCAGGATTCACTGAGCTTGGTTTTGGAAGAGGACAAAAAGAGGTCACCCCTTTGTCAGAACTTTAAGAACAACAGTATTTGGGTGTCCTAAGTTAATTCTTTGCCTAGTTAATTTTCCACAAATGTTAGGTGTTGGTTGCAGGGGAAGTAACTCTTGTCAGAACCCACATGGGAAAGGCAACTCCTCATCATCACAGCATATCCACTCTATATACTGTACAGTTCTATATACTCTTTTTCTACATCCACAGCCTTGTAAAACACAAACATTTGGAATAAGCCAAATGTTGCTTACCTTTGGTCTGGTTTGAGTTGTCATCACACAGTGATGTTGCCCCTCTCACAGACTGGTGAAGTTCACAGATTATAGAAGTGCTGTTTTCTTGCCTCACTGGGCCACAGCAGCTTCTCTCCCCCTACAAAGGCCTAAGCCACTGACTTCCCTGTCCTTGCTCCCTTTTATACCCCCCTGTGGGCCCACCACCCTCCCAGATGTGAGACTGCCATGGTGAGTGCTGGTTTGTTAACCTTTCCATGGCCACCTGGCAGGAGGAGCCTGTCCTGCTACAGGGCAGCTCTGCTGGAAACCCAGGGCTTTTAAAGAATTCATCAAACAAATCTGGGGCTTTTGAGAGGCACTTTGATGGGGCCCTTGTGGAAAGCTGTCCAGAGTGTTACTAAATAAGCAAATATGCAGCTCAGAGTGGATGCACTGTGCTGGTCTTGCTTTCTGTGTCTTTCTGAATTCCTGACATGTCCAAAAGCGCTCACGTGCTCAGTGTTTGTACCTCTCTGAGATGTGTATTTTCACTAACATCCTTTCCTGTTGATTCACGTAAGTAGTGCTCCAGCAGCGGTATGTGGAGTGGAAAAGTGAATCAATCTGGGCGGTCCCCTTAATGGGTGATCTGTTTTGTAATTTGTGCAAAGGAATTTCTCTAAGGAAACTGTTTGCTTTCTTCCCAAACACTTTGTTACCTAACGCTTAGTGGAACAAGACTCTGTCTCTACAGCTCATCTCAAAGTTGTTTCAACTTGCAGCCCAGTCCCCACATCCTCTGTGTGTTCAGCAGTCCCTGGAAAGCTCCACCCTCCCATCCAGTTAATAACCACGTTAACCCAGGGCTTGATTTTCCCAGTCTCTCCTTCGCCCGCCGGGCAGCGCTTCCTTTCCCCTCGGCCCCGGCCTTGCGAGCAGCGATTGCTGTGTGTGGAGCCTTTGTGCTCAGCCCAGGACTCGTGGTGCCAAGCAGCCTCTGTGCTTGCTGGAAGCATAGCATGAGTGTGGGGACAGTCCTCTTCCAGTCCAGCAGCTATGGCAAGGAGGGCAGACTGCTCTGCTGCCTCGGCGAGGGCGCCTCCGAGCCCGGCACGCGCTTCACAGGTAGGATGCTCGGGGGTGTAATCCTGTCCTATCCCTTTCCTGGCTTTCTCCAAGTGCTTCAAGGAGGATGGGCTCCTTTCAAGTCTGTCTTTGTCTTGTAGTACGAGACCAGCCACAGGCAGATGTGAGATTGCTGGCTTTTATTGGGATTTTAGGATTATTGAAATGCTTCTTTTCTATGAACAGTTACACAGTATTTCAGAAATAGAGACCACTTCAGCACTTAACGTGACTCTAAAATTTAAAATGTAGCGTATTCTACCTGCTGCTCTGAGACCAAAGAGATTGGTGATTGGAGTGTTGGCAGCAAGGGTGAGGGACAAAATATCCCTTACGTGTTGGCTGGATAGGAAAGCATTCATATCCGGAGAGAAGCAAATTGTATTGTGGGAATAAAGAAAAGGAAGGAGATGGATGAAGCGTAACCTCCTTGTGTGACTGTATATTACTTGTTCACTAAGTGATGATGTAAGTTTTCCATTGCACAGGAAATGAAAGTGATAATACAAGATTTATGATTAGCCTTGAACAGGAGCTGATATAAAACAGAATTTCCCAGCTCATTTCCTGACTTTTGGTGTGGACAGAGCTCGCAAACTATTCAGCTGGAGGGGCATCATTGGTGACATGCTTTGGTTATCTCTGTGACGATCATGTTGCATTTATGTGATGGATGGTGTAGATCCCACACTGTATGGAACAGCGTGGGCTGTTATGGAAATATAACCTGCAAGAAATACTTTTATATCCCGGTAAAAACCCCTTTAGGTGTTGGGTAACCTTTACAGTTATTTAAGCATTCAAGTCACTGTAACATGAAAGTGAAGGAAGTTAGTGAGACATGAACTCTTAAAAGCATTTGATTTTTAGGTAATGTGATTTTTAGGTAAGCACTGTGGCTAAGTGATTGAAGCTTCTCATCAAACATTAACTTCTGCTGGCTTTTTTGTACATCAAGTGGGTGTTAAGAACATGTGCCAGCCTCCCAGGCATTCCCAAGAAAGTGGTAGGAGTCCCACATCTGCTTTGACTCCCCGCTGCCAGTCCAGCAGCGCCCCACACGTGTTTCCATGTGGGCAGAGCTCCTGGTGCTGAACAGGTGGCATTTCTGCTGGCTTTGCCTTGCCTGCAGTGGGCTCAGCTGGGCACAGGGAGTATCTCTGCAGCTGGGCTGGCACTGGGCTGCTTTGGGCTATCCGTGGGTGCATGGATAAACACTTCACCTTGTGCTGTCTGTGGAGCAGGGCTTGGTGCTCAGTGCGTGAGCTTTTCTGGCTGGAGAAAGGAACTTAAAGGATGCTTTGATTTAGAATAAATGTTATAATTTTGTTTAAAGCCTTTCACTGGTTGGCAGATACATAATTGAAAGTAAGAAGGTAATGAACACCATTAAGGTGTTTTGGAGCTGAAAGGTTGGGTATTTTTTGGAAACTGCCTACCTTTCTGTTTGCTCTCTAGCAGAGATGTGTAAGTCAGGGTTCTCATACAGCACATTTGTCTTTGCTTAAGGCATTGAAACACTCATAACACAAGTCACTGTAGGAGCATAAAGAATGTATTATTTAATTAAATATTAATTTTTACTCCAAAAAGAGAGCTGGATTTAGGAACTGGTGTTCTTTCCTGGAGCTTAACAACCCAACACACGTATGCGCACATCCAGCCCTAAGAAAACACGGTGGGATGTTGGCAGCCATGCTGTAATGTGGGTGGCTGAGCACTGGGATTTCTTATTTTCCATGATAGCATCCAGTCTGATGCATTAACATCTTGTAAAACTAATTGCAGTTGAGAGTTAGGAATAAGAAGTGTATGTAAATATTGCATCTGCAGGCAGTGCAATCAATAAACTGACATTTTGGTGGCTTAGTCTGTAGTCTCTTCTTTTTGTGCTAGGAGAACCTTGACAAAAGGCTACTTTTAGGTTAAGTAATTGCAAGATGAACAGGTTATGCAAGCAGTAGAACTCTGAATAATTACCAGAGACGCCACTTAGCTACGTTTAAAATGGAAACAGAACAAACCTCAACCACTTACTTTCTCATATAACTACAATACAGTTTAAAAATTATGTTATAGGCTGGAAACCCCCCTTAGTCCTCATTTTCCAGGCTTGAGCTCTGTCCTGTGACACAGATTTGGCATATTACTGTGCCTGTTACTTGGCACAGGCTTCTTCCTGTTTTGTGTCTCGCTGACTTCCCAGTTTTCCTGTCCTGTGTTGCATTTGAGCTCTTTGTTCCTTTTTCAGGTGCCTTATAGACCAGCTCTTGCTCATGAGTGTAAATCTCAGGGGCCTGTGGGGAAGAGGGGAGGTGTAGCCACACACACATTCTCTGGCAGTGTCTGCTTAAAAACATCCCAAGCCTGACTTCTCAGCCCCTGAGAAATGGGCCAAAGCAATGACTGTAAAGCAAAGAAAGCCTCAGATTTTTTTAGAGAGAACTTTTTATGTTTAGTGCATTTAATGAAATCTCTTTACAGTGTACATTTCCCTAAGGAAGTTCAACAAGAGAATTCAGAAATAGATATTGGGACAGGGGCTTAGATCCATGCTATCAGAGAAAAAGTATATAACTTTACACCTTCATATGTTTTTGCTCCCTCGAGCAGCCCCCATGTATGAAACCACACCATCACTCTTTTTCTTGTCTTAATATTGGAATTTACTCTACTACATGTTCCTGGAAAACTTCTCTGTGAGTTAGAAAGCCAGTGATGGTCTTGACATAGCATTAGCATGAAGTGTTCAGACAGTTTTGCTTCATACTACAGTTCTTCCTAAAACCCTATGGATTGGTTTTAATCATCACAAGAACTGTGGGGTCATTTTTCTTTTGTTTATAAAACATGTCTGATTCCTCCTCCCACTCCCTTGTAGTGACAATTTGCATCAGTTGTCCCTTGAAATGGCAAAACAGAACTGCTGCTGCTGAATACCCAGCATCACCTGTACTACCTTCTGTCCCTGTCAGTTTTTCACCTCTGTGTATACAGTCTTGAAATGTATTACAAATCACTGGCATTCCTGTTAGTACTAAACAAGTTACTATCCCAACGTACACATCTCATTTGTGTCATAATTCAGTCTTAACCTGTATTTGTAATGTTGGTTTCAGATCCAGGCTGTCTACGTCCACCATAGAAACAATAAGGACAAAACAATAACATCTTGTGATTGAAAGGTTTCCTTCACTACTTCATGTACTTTTAAAAAGTGCTTTTAATTGTGCACTTATTTTTTATCTATGAATGCTTAAATAATCTCAAATAGAGGTGTAGATAAATAAAAGTATATATAATATAATAAATATTAAATAGAAATTTTATATCCATAGCTTGCTACTTGGCTTATAGGCAGTTAATCACCTTTTTGAGCAGTTGGACTCCATGATCCTTGTGAGTCCCTTCCAACTCAGGATAGTCCCTGCTTCTATAATTTACTGTTGTACACAAAGTAATTGCCCTTC
>VZRV01007235.1:140998-192704 GCA_013398115.1 Falcunculus frontatus | reverse complement strand
GGGGGGGGGGAACAGACAGTCTGTCCCTCGTGGTGCTGGAGGGACACCTGCCGGCCAGTTCTGCTGGGACAGGCACGGTCCAGCCCACTCCTGTGCCAGGCTCTCCGCAGCACTGGCCCTGAGAGATCCTGCTGTAGGAGGGGCAGAGGGAAATGGGTACATCATAGATGGTAACAGAACTCGGCAATTTCAGCTGGGGGCAGAACCAAGAATTAAGCATTGCACAGACAATTTCTGATTCTGGTCAGTACATATGTCAGAACCGCTAAATCATATGCCATTTAAGGCTTCAAGGAAACAAACCTCATCCCTCCAAGAAAATAAAGTCTTCCTAGTCTAATAAGCAAGAGTACAAGAAGCTTTTTCAGTTCATCACTCTCACTGCACTAAATCAGTGAGCAGTATCCTAGGTATTCTGTCTGAGCCTTTGCTTCATAAATACTTCATATGTAGCAGTTTAATTATGAGATGATTTTAACGTTAAGCTACAAACGCAGGCTCAGCTGATGCCGAGTTCCTCCTTCAGGGAGACCCAGTAGCTTGCACTGAGCTTATTTGGGTTTTTTTCTTTCTGGTCACAGGTGAGAAGTTGCGAGTCCTGGGTTACAACCAGAATGGTGAGTGGAGTGAGGTACGTTCGAAGAATGGGCAGGGCTGGGTACCAAGCAACTACATCACTCCGGTGAACAGCCTGGAGAAGCACTCGTGGTACCACGGGCCGGTGTCCCGCAGTGCAGCAGAGTACCTGCTGAGCAGCCTCATCAACGGCAGCTTCCTGGTGCGGGAGAGCGAGAGCAGCCCAGGGCAGTTGTCCATCTCGCTCAGGTACGAAGGACGCGTCTACCACTACAGGATCAACACCACCTCAGATGGCAAGGTAAGGACCTCTGGACAGTGCTGCGAGGAGAGGAGATGAGGATACTCATTGAGAGTACTCAATCTCAAGTTGCAGACTGTTAAGGGAGGGGGTTGTGTGACCGAACAGGTATTAATATGAAACAGTATAAATATAAACAGTATTAATATAAAAGACCACGTGTGCCAAGGGTTGGGTGTAACTCCCCAAACAGCACTTTGGAAGACGTGCAGACAGTTCTTGTCTGGGCTGAAAGTAGCTGGGTAGCAAGGCAGCTGTGGTTGGAGGTGGTGGTAGCCCTCCACTAATCCCCTTAGAAGCAGCAGAGCTTTGGTAAGTCAGGATTTTTAACCAAGATCAAGTAGTGGTATTTGTGTTGAGAGATGCAGAAATAGGCCTTGTGCTTGACTAAGAGTTCCAGTTTCTAGTCCTATGAAGCACGAGGCAGGAGACAGCACTGCTCTTAAGTGATGGCTTATATGTAGTTGCCTTCCATAGGTGAAAACCCCACAGATTAATAGTTATTCGCCCAACAAGAAGAGAATAGATACTCTAAAATCCCGGTTTTTTGGTTTCTAAAAAAACCATTAAAATGTTTGAACTGTACCTGTTTTCCAACATTACTGAAAACTTCCAGCTGCCTTCATTTAAGCAGATTCCTGTTTCTTGCTGAACAGGTCTATGTGACAGCAGAAAGCCGTTTCAGCACCCTGGCAGAGCTCGTGCACCATCACTCGACGGTGGCAGATGGCCTGGTAACAACTCTGCACTACCCAGCACCCAAGTGCAATAAGCCCACTGTGTATGGAGTGTCCCCCATCCATGACAAGTGGGAGATGGAGCGCACCGACATCACCATGAAGCACAAGCTCGGGGGAGGGCAGTATGGAGAGGTCTACGTGGGGGTCTGGAAGAAGTACAATCTCACAGTTGCTGTGAAAACGTTAAAGGTGAATTTTCAGATTGCAGGCACTGTTCATTTGGTCACCATTTATGACACGAGTAGGGAAATTGTAATGTTCCCATCTACACCTAATGATACGAACATCAGAAAATGGACTGTGCTGATCTGCATAAAACCCATTCTTGGGAGTAGCCTTGCAGATCAAACCTACACCAGTGCACGTGGCTTAGAAACAAATTGGAATTTTGGCCCAGTAGGACTTGCATGTCCAAGTCAGACCAGTAGAACAGGTTATAAGCCGTTTTACAGATTGGTTTGTATAAATAGTTACAAACCATTACAACTTCCCTTCCTCCAGAGGAGCTGTGGAGGCTTTAAGAAATCAAAGGTGTAGAAAATACCTTCTGTAAGCTGTCCTCCACTCCTGGAAAAATTCAGCATCTCCATTTCTCTTTCTTTTCAAAATCTTGTGTTTGTTTCAACATTAACAACTGCAATTCTAAGTGTCCCCCGAGTAACTTAATTTTTATAGCTATACAGGGGAACTAAGTCAGTGATCCTTAGAGTCTTCCTCTCACCAGCCACAACAGGTACCAAATGAGCAAGGCTGGCACTGCTGGGGGGCTGCAGCCCGGTCCCTGCAGGACAGCCAGGCAGCTGTTCAGGGCTGCTACAGTTTGCTTTGGCAAAAGCTGAAACAGCAGAATGGAGACACAGATGCCATCATTTATATTCAACCTGAATGTGTGGTGTTAACCATGAAGATAAATGTTTTCTTCTTTTGCCTGTCTATCTAGGAAGATACCATGGAGGTGGAAGAGTTCTTGAAAGAAGCTGCTGTGATGAAGGAGATCAAGCACCCAAATCTAGTGCAGTTGTTAGGTCAGTGAAATGCCTTGCTCTTTCTGTTCTTACTTAGTCTTCATTGTGGCAGAAACTTGCCTGGTTTAAATGCAGTGGCAGCTTTCCTGTATTTGTGTAACTTTATGAATCAGATCAGGTTATGGGGTGGTATTTTTGACAGCTTTATATAATATTGGAGCTAAGAGACACTAATTTTAAATAAAACATCAAATACAGTCACTTACATTAGTAGACAACTTTGCTGTTGAGGCATGACTGTTACATAAAAGTTTGCAATATCATCCTCCTGCTGGTTTGTGTCCTTGGCCTTAGACATGCTCCAGGGTTCACTTATCAGGTTCAGATTCCTTCTCTGCTGTGTTAAATCAGATTTACAAAATCATTTTCCGTGACTTATTTTTCTGGGAGAAAAGAACAAAATTGTAAGAGAATTCAAAGTGAAAGGAAAAAATTTGTGTGGAAGCACAGCAAATACCATTCTCCATACTTGTCAAATCAGAGACATTTACAGAAAAGGCTGCACTGAAGAGAACAAATTAGTCCATAATTAAGCACAAGACACCAGATTGCTGCTGCTGTGAGGGACTCTGTGTATCACCAAGTAAGTACATGAGATCAAACAGCTCAGGACTGGAAGAAATCCACAGGATTTACATCTTGGCTCTGCCCTGTTGTGTCACTGGCAGATGCATGATATGATCATCATTATTAAATAGTTTGCATAGCTGTTAAATCTACATGCACAAGGATTCTTAAGGAGACACCCTAAACCTTTACTAGTGTTTAATTGCCTCTGGATTTCTGGTGCTTTCAGGAGCAGAGCTGTCAAGCCAAGCCTAGGATGAAAGGAGAAACGTGAAGAATGTGAAGGCTTTTACTAATGGCAACTGTTCTGTATCCATTAAAACAAAAGGGCACAGCTGAAGTGTGTGCCAGCCCTGTCTGGTTCCAGGAGCAGAGACTTGGAGATTTGTCATCAGAGAGCTGCGTTTTTGCTCTTGCTGATGCACAGTGCAGTTGTGCTTTACTCCTGCATGTATGTAAGGCCCTCAGCAGAGCTGCAGGGGGATCCCAGAGCTGTGACAAGAGTATCCTGTTGCCCTCCTCCTCTGCCTTTACATGTTTTGCACAGTGACTGTAGCAAGCAGTCATCCCAGGAATGTGTGAGAATGCTGCTCTAGGAGCAGGTTCCACTGTGCTGATTCCTTACCCAGCACATGGGAGTGCTTCACATTGCTCTGGGGTGACATTTCAGTCTGGAAATCTTGTCAGCTGACAGGTACCTGCTTCCAGTTGGCCACTCTTCAGCTTTATGAAGACAGGGAGGGGAAGAAAAGCAAATTGTGTTCAAAATTCTCCTTTTTCATTCTGTAGCCTTTCAAAGAACAGAACTACTGCTTCAGGTATATTATATAGGAATAGTGGTGCTTTCATAGACATGTTTCTCTCTATCCATAAAGTGAATGGACAGAAAAATAGACAGAAGCCCTGAGTTTTAAGTTGGGCTGCACTGAGCTGGGTCTTGTACCTGGAAGTCTTCACTTTCCCAGAGAAACACTCACCAGTACAAAATGCAATAAATGGCTGTTAAATCAGGAATGGAGGTGAGAAAGGAAAGCTTTATTCACACGCTGCCTTTTTCCCTGGCAGGTGTGTGCACCCTGGAGCCCCCCTTCTACATCGTGACGGAGTACATGCCCTACGGGAACCTGCTCGACTACCTGCGGGAGTGCAACCGCGAGGAGGTCAGCGCTGTCGTACTGCTCTACATGGCCACCCAGATCTCCTCTGCCATGGAGTACCTGGAGAAGAAGAATTTCATTCACAGGTGGGTGAAGTCACGTGGAGCTGGTACAGTTTCAGATTGCAATGGTAAACAGGCCACCAGCGTGGTGGACCAGGAATTCCAGCTTTTGGGGAGGTTTCTTCCTGAGTTAGGATTCACACTGGCTTATCCATTGGCTGTGTTGGCTTCAACACTGCCTTGCAATACCTTCTCCCCGGGACTTTCATGGCAATCTTGTGCCCAAGTGCCTGGCAACAGCTGGTGTTGACCTGTACCCTCTGTGTGCAGACAGTGTCCACCCAAAGTCCTGTTTAAATCCAGATAAAGCCGTGCCATAAACCTGTTACCAGTGTGTGATGAGCTGCTGATCCCATCCTGTCCTCAGGAAATGTAAACTTGGCACCATAACAGCCATCATTGCTGAAAACTTAATAGAATTTAAAGAATTCATTCTGATCTTGATTTACCTCATTGCTCCTAAGAATAAGTCCACTCAGTTTCTGACACTGTTCAGAGCAAAGCTCACCTTGCCTTTACCTGCTGTACACAGAGAGCGCTTCCCGATCCTGGAGAGTGGGGCTCCAAAACTGCATTCCGAAGCCCTGCTGCTGCTGCAGTGGTGTCCTTTTTTCCTTTGTGCAGGGACCTGGCAGCACGGAACTGCTTAGTTGGAGAAAACCACGTGGTGAAGGTGGCTGACTTTGGCTTAAGTCGACTCATGACTGGTGATACCTACACAGCCCATGCTGGGGCCAAGTTCCCTATCAAATGGACAGCTCCTGAGAGCCTGGCCTACAACACCTTTTCAATCAAATCAGATGTGTGGGGTAAGAAAACTCCCCTTCAGTGTCCTTTTCTTGTTTGTTTTGGTTTTTCTGCCAGCCCAGACAATAACTTGCTTTCTGGCCTGGGCAGAAACCTTTGTGAAGACGGTCACATGCCAGGTCACCACTTCATGAAACAATAGCATTTTTAGCATGTGATGTCTCCACCTAGACTGGCCTGAAATATCTGCAAGCAAACAATGCTGCCTCAAGCTGCAGTGAAGGCAGCTTGTAATGAACAAGTAATGAACAACACAAGGGCAGACTTACAACCAGGAATTATATTTTCCTTCTTTTGCAGCCTTTGGCGTGCTGTTATGGGAAATTGCTACCTATGGGATGTCGCCATACCCAGGCATTGACCTCTCTCAGGTGTATGATCTGCTGGAAAAGGGCTATCGGATGGAGCAGCCAGAGGGGTGCCCTCCCAAGGTGTATGAACTGATGAGGGCCTGTGAGTATCTTCTTCCAGTTTTGGGGAGGAAGCCTGGGAAGGTGGGACGAATCTATAATTAACAGCCCGTCAGTCTCCAGCAATACCTGATCCCCAGCATGCCAAAGTCAGGTGGGCTTCGGTTATGAAACTAAGAAGGTGGGGAATGAGGAGGGATATTTCTGCTTAAAAAACCTTCAGGAAGCTGACGGAAGCCCAAAAGCTGGGAATTCATGTAATCCTAATGCAAAACAAGCAGAATGCCAGTCACTTTCCAGACCCTGTGGTGATACCAGCAGACAGTGCTTCCAGAATACATTCCTCTAGTGCAGATTTCTAACTACAGAAATTACACTTTCCATCATGATACTCTTCTGTAACTTTCCAAGCTCCATCTAGGATCAAGGCACTCCTCCTCTTTCCCCCATAGGGTGCACACATCCTTCTTTTGGAGGGGTCTGCCTGAATCTGAGTATTAAGAGCATGTGAGCAGGATGTTGCCTCGAGCTTTACATTCTCAGTTATCTTAGTGACTGGGCTAGATGTGTTCAGTCCAAGCAGCCAGGGTAGCAAATAGGGAATTGTCCTTTGCCCAAAAAAATCAGAAAGGGGGATAGGGAGATCAGGAAAACCTGTAGAGTTGGCAGAGACCGGGAGTTTTAGAATTGGTTCCTTCATCTCGAGATTTGTTTGCTGGGATACAGGAGGGTGACTGACTGCTGCCATGGATCAGTACCTGTGAATGATTCTAAAGCCTCTTCAACAGTAGGTCAGAGTCTGACTACTTTCTGTCTCCTTGGACAGAAGAAAAATGAATCTCCCCGTTTCAGATACTGAGACTTAACCCTGCTTTCTGACATTGCAGGCTGGAAGTGGAACCCACCAGACCGACCTTCCTTTGCTGAGACCCACCAGGCTTTTGAAACCATGTTCCACGACTCGAGCATCTCAGAGGGTGAGAGCTGCTGTTGTTTTGTTCCTGAAACAGCACTGGAGGTTACCCCCAGAGTGCTGTGTCTCACGGATTGGCCCTTAAGGCTCATCTGCTGGCAGTGGGGTTGAGATGGAGCTCCATCCCTTATTTATTCTTTTAGCCATAATTGGGGTAAATATGTTCTCTTACTTGCTGCACAAATACTGAATAAACTTCAGACACATTCCAGTGCAGGGGACGGTGTCATTTCTTTTGAGCACTAAGATGCCAAAGAGCTGATTTAAAGAATATTGTCTCCTCTATCAGAGGAAACCTCTTGTTTTCCAGGCTGAAGAGTGAGGAATAGTGAGTGATGGAGAGAGAGAAAGATGTATGCTTATCACAGTCCCTTGCTGACTGCAGCAATTAGGTCATGAAATATTATTCTACCAGCCTCCACTTTTTAAAAAGTGTGCTTTAATCTCTGGATTTTCTGCTTAGCTACTTCTAGGAGCAAATCTGTGCAGCTCAAGTCTGAATTGTAATCTATCAGGAGGTAAATACTGGTGAGGAATGTGATACTATTCAGCAGACAAGCAGAAATGTCAGAGCCTTCTGCTCAGGTTTCAAATTAAATATGCAACTGATCCATCAACTTCCCTAGTACAGAACAAACACACCAGATGGAATTTTACCAGTGAGGATCTATAACAGGCACATCCAGCGGCCACACAAATGCCAAGCTGGGTGTGGCCAGGAGGTTGTGGGGCTTTTTCTGTGTTTGTTTTCTTTTTCCTTTTGTTGACCTATGTCTTCATTTCTAATAGGGGAATGCAGTGCTTTGCCTCAAGCAAAGCAGCTTAGGTCCAGATCCAGAGAGGACACAACTTTGGGGGTGCATCAGTAGGAGGCACCTTGATTAAAAACAGGTGAATGCACCCAGTGCTGCCTTTAGCTCTTGAGCAGCCCTTAATAGACCCCCCTGTACAGATCATCCTACCACTGCTTATTTTTTTGGCTGAATTTATAAAGGTGTAAATGAGTTTGAAATCATTATGAAAAACATCTGACCCTGAAGACCTCTAGACTTGAACAAAGACTCAGTCTATAAATTATGTATTTCTCAGTCATGGATCTCTTCCTGCCAGTCTGTGTTTGCAATAAGGACCCAGTTGTTTTTTTTTTTCCTCTTCCTTTGCTGGTCTCTGTTCTGACTGATCCCTGTTTTTCCTTACAGAGGTAGCAGAGGAGCTTGGAAGAACAGCCTCATCCTCATCCATAGTTCCTTACTTGCCCCGCTTACCCATGCTTCCCTCCAAGACAAGAACCCTGAAGAAGCAGGCAGAGAACAAGGAGAACATTGAAGGAACGCAGGACACTGTGGAGCACTCAGCATCCAGCTCAGCACCAGGTATGGGCACTGGGACAGTGGCAGTGAGTCCACGTGTTCTGGGTGGGAATTCCCAGAGAAACAGAGAACAACATGACAGCAGCTTTGTGCTGTTGTGTCATGAGTGCTGTTGGCCCAATTATTTACTAGCAAATAGAAGCACTGCAGCTTTTTCAATGTTCTTGTAGTAAATCCTGTTGTATTTTTTCTTTCAAATTTGGTTTTGCTGCTCTTTTTTAAATGACAGGTTCAAAACTAAAGTTAACAATGCAGCAAGAGATTTTCTCCTGTACTTAATGTGTTTGGAAAGGAGCGAAAAATTACAGGAAGGGAGTAATAAACTGAAACAAAAGAGCAACTCTTTTCTGATCTCTCTCCAAAGTGGCCTCCTCAGTGTAGAAAACAGACAAGTCACATGCAGAAAAAAAGTAAAGAAAAAATAATAAAATAAAGAAAAAATAATAAAATACAAGTTCTTGCTTCTTCTCTCACTCTGTCTCTGCAGCACCTGGGCAGGTAAATACACCAAGCCCACGAAGCCCTGTGCAGGACAGGGAGGTGGAAATGGAAGTAGATTGTGCAGATTGACACCTGTTTCTTCTGCCCAGGTTTCATCAGAAGCACACAGCCGACAGGCGGGTCCCCCGCACTGCCCCGCAAGCAGAGGGACAAGTCCCCCAGCAGCCTCCTGGAGGATGCCAAAGAGACCACGTTCACCAGGGACAGGAAAGGGGGCTTCTTCAGCTCCTTTATGAAGAAGAGGAATGCTCCCACGCCTCCCAAGCGCAGCAGTTCCTTCCGGGAGATGGAGAACCAGCCCCACAAGAAATATGAGCTGACGGGTAACTTTTCCTCTGTTGCCTCCTTGCAGCACGTGGACGGGTTCTCCTTTGCTCCCGCGCAGCAGGACTTGAGCCTGGCACCCCCCAAGTGCTACGGAGGGGGCTTTGTGCAGAGGACCTTCTATAGCGAGGATGGCACTGGGCCCAGCAGTGCTGGGGGTGTGAACACTGGTGGAGGGTGGTCGGGCATCACTGGCTTCTTTACGCCACGCTTGATTAAAAAGACACTGGGTTTACGAGCAGGAAAACCCACTGGCAGTGAAGAAGCTTCAAAGCCTTTTCCAAGGTCAAACTCTACATCTTCCATGTCCTCAGGGCTTCCAGAGCAGGATAGGATGGCAATGACCCTTCCCAGAAATTCCCAGAGGTCAAAAATTCAGCTGGAACGGACCGTGTCCACCTCCTCTCAGCCCGATGAGAGCACAGGGAGGGCCAGTGACCTGATTCCCAAAAGGTTTGAAGAAGGCCCTGCTTTGACCAGAGAGAGACCAAAAGCAAAACTCTTGCCGAGGGGTGCCACAGCACTCCCTTTCCGAACTCCCTCTGCAGTGGAAGAAAAGGAGGGTCCAGGGCTAGTGGCAGCTCCTAAGGGCAAAGAAAAAAACAGTGGCCCACGACAAGGGGCCCTTGAGGATGGCGAGAGGCCGGGGTGGTCATCTCCAGTAAAGGCTGCAGCAATACTTCCAACCACTCATAACCACAAAGTGCCCGTCCTAATCTCACCCACTCTAAAACACACTCCAGCAGATGTGCAGCTCATTGGCACAGACTCTCAGGGTAATAAATTTAAGCTCTTATCTGAGCATCAGGTCACTTCTTCCGGCGACAGGGACCGGCCCAGACGGGTAAAACCAAAGTGTGCTCCGCCTCCACCACCAGTGATGCGGCTCCTCCAACAGCCAGCTGCCTGCTCAGATGCAGCAGAAGAGCTGAGCGGCGCGGTGGGAGCGCAGCACGGACTGGAATCGAGCGAAGGGAGTAAGAAGGCAGCAGCAGCAGCAGCACCTGTTGGTGGAAAATCTGGGAGGCCCGCGATGCCTCCGCCTCAAGTGCCTCTGTCATCGTCTTCCACCTCCCCAGTGAAAATGGCCAACGGCACGGCTGGCGCCAAGGTAGCGCTGAGAAAGACCAAGCAGGCGTCTGAGAAGATCTCCTCCGACAAGATCAGCAAGGAGGCGCTGCTGGAGTGCGCGGATCTGCTCTCGAGCGCCATCGCCGAGCCCACGCCCAACAGCCAGCTGGTGGACACGGGGCACCAGCTGCTGGATTACTGCTCAGGCTACGTGGACTGCATCCCACACACGCGCAACAAATTTGCCTTCCGGGAAGCTGTGAGCAAACTGGAACTCAGCCTGCAGGAGCTGCAGGTGTCCTCGACAGCTGCTGGTGTCCCTGGGGCAAACCCCGTCCTTAATAACTTATTGTCATGTGTCCAAGAAATCAGTGATGTGGTGCAAAGGTAGCTACTGTCAATCTGGGTAAGAGAAACACACGGGGAGGGGGGGACTGTTTTTCTGTACTGATGCTTTCAAAAGGAAAGACTGATACTTGAGTATGTGAAGTACCTCAGATCACTGAGTTCTCCTCACGTTTACAGGTTCATCTCAAAAAATTGGGGATGGAGAGGGTAGATTAAAGCTGTAAGATGCAGAATATCAAGAATCTGTCCCTACCTAGTCAGGCTGATCTGCTTGGTATGGCAAGGGAAGGAAGTTCCTTCTCCTTCCTTGGAGAGGCGGGAGAACCGATGGCAGGTTCTCCCTCTGGGCAGGATGTGGTAACAGCCGGAGCCCTGGGGTGGCTGCAGCTGCTTGGCTCTTCAGACCCTGCCCTGGCTGCACTCAGGTGTGTTTCACTGTCCTGACGAGGCCAAGGAAAGGCACTGGGGCTCTGCTGGTACCGGCTGGAGGGGCTCTGGAGGGGGGCCTTGTGCAGCTGGGGGAGAGGTCTAATGCACTGAGAGTATTCAGAGCTGCTGGAGGTGGATACACTGGTCTGGATGGCTTAACTTCCACAGCGCTGTTGCTGCTGTAATGAGAACTGCAAGATTAGTAAATATATGAAATTGTCCCTTTTCCCTCCTGTCCACCCCATCTGCCATGTTCTCATCATCATTGTGTTGGAAGCATCAGGGATGCTGGGCAGACTTACCACTGGAATACCCCCTTCCCACCACGCAGCCTTCACTCAGCTGATACCTATTTCTAGTGGTCTAGCACAGGTGCTGCTTGATGGTCATTTTTGAGTAGTTTGGGGCTCTTGCACAACTTGCCAGTGTTGTTGTTGGGGTGGGTGGGTTCTTTCTTTTTTTAAACTCTAGATTAACTTGTTGCCAGGTTGACTCCCCAGTTCAGTTTGATCACCGTGAGGGCCCACGGTAGGTGAGGCAGAGCCTCTGCCCCCTGGCTGTTCTCCACATTCCTTGAGCAGTCACAGCACTGCAGGGCCAGCTGGAGATCCAGAAAGTACAGCCCAGCCTGGCCACCCCATGTCCCTACTGCTGCAGGATTCCCTGGACCTGTCCCTAACCCTGCACACTGCCAGATTCCTGGGATTTGTTCTGGTGCTTACCTCTCTCACAGGCTTCCAGCTCCCCTGCATCCCAAGGTGATAAAGTATGGCAGCACACAGGGAAACACCTCCATGTATTTATTCCTGTACTTTAAAGGCCAGACCAGAATCCCACGCTGTGGCGTAGGGAACGTGCACATAACCTGTGCACTCCTCTGCCTGAGGCATGGCAACAAAAGCTGTGGCTCTGCCTTGAAGGGCTCCCACTGGGTCCCTGATGCCTTCTAACAAACCCAGAATGAGAGCAGCCGAGTGGTTGACGTTGTCATCCTTGGTCCTGGTGCTGTTTGCGGATGGCTGTGGCCTCAAAAAGCTGGTCTCTGTCTACGCACAACTGCCGAGGGTGTAAATGTACTGGCGAGGAGGAAGAGCTCAGTTGCTGGTTTTGAGAGGAAAGGAAACGGGCCAAAAACCTGGCTCCAGATACACGTTGCCTGCATGCTGCTGCTCACTTCACACTGCTGGTGATAGAGGATCTCACTTGCTTTGCACCTTAAGTCTTTGATTTTTGGCTCAAACGCTTTTTAAACTTGTTTTTCAAGTGTGACCATGCTGCTTTTAGTCTGAGAATTTAGAGTGGAGCTGTGGCACAGGTATGACTTCAGAAGATGGGCACCTCCGTTGTCTAAAAGCACATGTTGGTGCTTGGAAGCAGGCTAGGGGTGTCAGCAAGTGTCCCTGTTTTTTCCACAGAGCATAGCAAGACAGGCCTGGAAAAATCTTTAGAAATGGGCTGTTGTCTGAGAATCCTCGTTTCATTACTGGTCTGAGCTAAGCAAAGTTGTGTCAGGGTGTGTGGAGGCACAGCAGAGGAGCAGCATGTGGGGTACCATGGACCAGTGAGCTTCCATGGCCCAGGAAGTTAAAGGGTGGGGGAAAAAAAGAGCCAAGCAAGCCCTTGTGCTGGCAAGTCCTGAATCCCCTGCAGCCCCCAGGGCTCTCCCAAGGCTCCTCCGCAGCCACATCAGGCAGGGCACCACCCCCTTATCTCATAGACTTTACTGAGGGCTTCTGTGGTTTACCTTATCTCTTTCAGTCATCTTTATGGAAGGTGTGCATCCAAACTAACTGCCTTTGGAAAGGTGACGTGCAAAGGGAAGGTGGCTTGTGGCATTGCTTCACATGGCCTGTCAAACAATCAGAAGGATTTAGAAGGTGGGGGGCTCTCTTCAGGGCAGAAGGGCAGGTCTTGCATGCCCTGGCAGACAATCACATGGTTCCAGCGCTGGACTGCTGCTCAGCCTGGGACAAACAGGCTGGAACTGAAGGGATTCCCAAGGGAAAGGAATTTTAACCACATTTTAAAGCTTAGCCCAATTCTGATGAATGTTTTGAAAGAAGTCTTTTTTTTTTCCTTGAATGCCAGTCTTCCAGAAAAGTTCCAGCAAAAGTGATGGAATGGCAGTATGGAATGTGTAACTACTAGAACTGCCCCCTTCCAGCCCTTTCTGAAGAAAGCAGCTGTGTCCCAATGAACACTGGCCATCCCCACTTCCTTTCCCCACTTCCTGGATGCCCCCCATTTTCTCCTGGCCCCCACAGGGGAGATGGGCACTGGGACAGGGCAGAGTCACAGAATGGCTGAGGTTGGAGGGACCATTGGAGACCACCTGGTCCAAACGCTCCACCCCAGCAGGGCCACCTGGAGCCACCCGTGAGAACCGTGTCCAGGCAGCTTTTGGGCATCTCCAAGCACGGAGACTCCACAACCTCTGTGCCCAACACAGGAGCCCTCCTGGGGTGGAAAAACAAAGGCCAGTGGAATTTGGGGATTTGCCTGTTGTCACTCGCATGGGAAGTGTTTTCTCTTCTCTTACCTATCATCTAACATCAGGGAGGCAGATTGTGGCAGAGGTAGTGCTGACTTGACAGGCTTTTTCCCCCTAAACTGAAGGCTGCAGAATTGCTGGGACTTCTGCTGCCCTACGGTGTTTTATTCCCAAACTGCAGTGTCCCCCTGCCCCCTGGCAGGACAGCAAAAGGATCCTATCTGGGAAAGCTCGTTCTGCTGTAAATCACCATCCAGTTGTTCTTCCTTCCACAGCTACTCCTAAAACTTTGACCATTCCCTCTCCCTTTAGCTAGGTCTGGCTTTCTCTTCAGCCTTAAAGGTCTCCACTGTGGCAAATTTTCTGCTTTCAGCCCGGCACTGGATGTGCAAAGGAATGTGTGGGTGGTGACACCCCATTACTTGTCCCAGTGAAGAGCACTTCATGCTCCATGGTTTGGGGCAGGGGACGAGGCATAAATCCTGTTGTTTCTGCTCCTCAGCACTGTCAGACAGCCGTGGGGCCCGGCTGGAGCTGGGCTCTCTCACTTGCACTACTATGGGCCAGAATTTAAAGCAGTCGTCTTTGCCACAGGGATGGCACCCACGGGCCTGGTGACACCAAGCACAAAGCACGTGCTCACAGAGTGAGCTCGGTGGGGCACTTTCTCTTCCTACCACTGTGGGAATTTGCTGACTCACAGGTGCAATTCTCTCTTCTTCCTGCACTGTACACCCTTCTTAACCCCCAGGTGGTGCACTCGATTTAGTCATGTTCTTCATTAGCGTGGACAGGGGTGGAGCTGAGCCAAGAGTCTGGGTCTTGGGACTGCACCAAATTGAGCCACTGGGAAAGGGGAATTGAAGGGAGCAGCGTTGCTGATGCAGAACACAGCAGGGAGGGAGGGAGGGAGGAAGGAAGGGAGGGCTGTGCTTGTCCTCCTCAGGACGCTTCTCCTGGGTGCCACTGGCCCCGTGTCTGTGAGACACAGCCAAACACAAGCGTTGAAATCTGCCAGGGTGCTTTCGGCAGGAGCTGTGGGGCACGGGGAACCAAAGCCCCCAGTGGAGTCAGAGCAGCCTGTCCCCAGCAGGCAGAGGTGTGGGGTGGGTTGTGCTGTGCAGCCGCAGAGCAACCCCAGCCCTCGTGTCCCACCGCGTACCTGAGGCAGACTTTTCCTCTGGGGCACCCGCAGCGCTGACAGGCACGAGCGACTCCAGAAGTGGTGGTTACCAAGCCATCGGGCTGCTGCCTCCTTGTGTAACACCCTCAGCTCGGCCTTGCTGCTCATCAGGAGCAGGCAGGGAGACGGAAAAGCAGCAACTGCAGCGCGGGTGGAAAGCTCCCAGGGCACTGTCCAGCATGGCTGGGTGCTGCGGCTGTGCTGCACATCCCTGGAGCGCGGAACAAAGCCCTCAGCCCGTTCTCTGGTGGCAGGAAACGAGAGCTTCTGGGCCTCGGACTTGTTTCTCACAGCTCCATTCTCTCAGCAATGTCCGTACCAAAGGAGCTCATTCTTCCCCATGTGTGTTGTGCACGGCAGGTGGAGCCCACCCGGCTCACGTGGCACTGTTTGTACTGGTAGTGAACTCGTTGAGGGCAGGAATGGATTGAAATGAAACACGTTAATCACCAATCACTCTTAGCAGTGTTGTCAACTGTTTTTGTTTTTTAATTGTTATTGTAATATATTTTGGTTGTTTTTCTAATTTAATTCTCTCACTATCGTCTGACTGTGAACTGCGAACAGTGTTAAACTTGATGTAAATAAGGCCCTTGGAAGGGCCTCTTTGCCTGTCGTTCCACAAAGTTTTGCCAATTTGCATTTTGTTTTAAATAAAGGTTGCAATATTTTATTGGCAGAAACTACTTGAGTAGATGCTTTTTTTTCCCCCCGTAATGAATATTTGAAGTGGCTCAGCCCTAACCAGAAGCTCGTTCATTTGGGTAGAAAAAAATGTTATAAACCTGTTTTAAAAAGAGAAATAATTAATCCCACCAGGTTGCAAATAAAAAGCAGTATCTTTATTTATGCGGTATCTGTTTAGAACCAAACTGTTGCCCCAGCATGGTCAGAGAGCAGCTCTTGCTGTTGTGGGGCTGATCAAAGCTCACCCCGGTGTGACACACGCCCTTGTGACCCGGCAGAGCACAGCTCCTGCCTCGCCCTCCTCGGTGTCACCCCAGCCTGTGTCAGCCTAACCCAAACAGCTCAACACTTCTTTACATTTAGAAAAAATCCCAGGTTATCCTGGCTTACACACAGCCTTCAGCAAACAGCTTGCTGAGCTTTCTGCCGGGGTGACCAAAAACAGCCCAAGTAGTGTCCTGTGAGGCAGTGGCCTGTGAGGCCTTTCTTCCCCAGCTGCCACTCCTGGGTCCATTGCCCCCGATGTTTCCCAGGTTTCTGACACCTGAGATTAACCATAAACCAAGTCTCAGAAGTGCCTGCTCACACGCGCTGGCACAGCCCGAAGGTCCAACTCCACACAGCGGCCGAGTTGGCTGAGCAGCAGGAAAGCAGCTGGCTCACCTCTGCCTTGGACTGGGAGGCCTCGTTAGATAACGGAGCCAGGGTGCCCAGGGGACGCAGGGACTCGGAGTCTGCAGGGCCAGGACGTGTCTGGTCAATCTTTCCCAGAGGCCGCTGCTCATCGCTGGCACCGCCAAACGGGTCAAAGCTTAAAATAGATCAAAGGTCCCCCGTGGGGGTGGCCGGGAAGCCAAGCCCTGTCCTTGGCATGTGCTGTTCACTCCTTGCCAGCACAGCCCTGTTGGAAGGGAGTTTTGACCCAGAGGTCACAAAGTGATTCCCGTAACACTGTTGAAATTTTTTGGAGCTGCTGTAACACACTTATCACCTGGCGAGTACCCAGACAGCAAACAGCCCCTTGGAATAATAATAATAATGCTGATAGCAGCCAAAAAACCACAGCATGAAATGTACTGAGGAGAAAAACGAAAAAAGGAAGGAAAAAACCAAGCTTTTACTGCATCCATGAAAAGTCACATTCACCTGCAGCCTGATGCTTCAGCCACCATCGTCCTCGCCTGCCCTTTGCCCTCGGCAGAAGGATTCTCTCCCCTTTTTGGTTTTGCAGAGAAGGGAACAGGCTCTTCACCAACCCACTTAGGAACATGATTGCAACAGAAGTTCCCCTCACCCCGGCAGCTGCTTCCATACAACGGAAGACTCCCATGAGACGGACACTCTGAAGTGAGAGCTATGGATTTGGCATCTCCAGAGGAGATTATTCAATCATTTTCTCCCTGCCCAGACTACGATCCTGGCCCATGTGTCCCTTAGAAAGGCATGAGAGCAAGAGGGGAAAAACTCAACTCCAGCAAAACAGTTCTGGGTCATCTTGTAAAGTGACAGAGAAAACTGGGATGGGGATGTGGCTTTGGCCACAGTGTCAACAGGACCAGCCTGTCCAAGGCCTCCCTTCGCCACACAGCAACAAACCAGGGACTTGGACATTCCCAGTCCCCACTCACATGGAACAGCATCTGTCAGCAGAACCACATCAGGCTACTCCCAGCCAAAAGAAGGGACTTGAAACACCAGACAGACTCCAAATGCAGCCAAGCACAGGCTTTCCCCACATCCCAGGAGTAAGGGATGCATCTCCTGCCCTGCAACAGCTCTGGGAGTTACGGGGGGTTCAGTCTCTTTTAAGACCCTGTGCAAGTGCCATCTGCTTGCCTGACCCTGTGCAACGAGAGCAGCTCCCAGAGCACAGAACCACCTTCAGCACACGCGTGGTCCCACCTGGCGTTCAAGGCAGGAAGTAATTGATGCGCTGGGGCACGGATTTGCAGCCCTGTGCAGAGAAAAGCTTCTCCTCTTTGGGGACAAACACCATCATCTGGGCCACCTTGTCGAGCGTTGCCTCGGTGTAGGGAAGGCCACGGGCCAGGAAGGCGTCGCGCGCGCAGAGCTTCACGTGGTGGTACTCCAGAGGCAGGAACGGCACCACGACACTGATGAGCTTCTCTCGGAGGAGGTGGCTGTGGGCATAACTGTCCTCTGCAGAAAACACAAGACAAGGCAAACTCAGAAGCTTCACCTGAGAGCACCGTCCCTCTGCGAGGCCGGGCTTGGCTGCGAGGGGCTCATTCAGCCGTGTGTGCTAGGCCCCCCCAGTGCAGAGCTGCTCAGCACCGAGCCTGAGCACAGAGCATCTCTAGGAATCGCATCAAGAGACGCCTGGAGCCCCAGAGAAGCCTCGGTACTGCCCTGTGGCCTTGGGCTGCCTGTTGCCCCCTGCCATTTTCAGGGCTGAGGGGGGCCAGAAGGACTCTTGGCTCCCTCCCCACATGCCTTGGCTCATGGGGACCAAGAATGGGACTCTCCTTGCCAACAAGGCCGGGCTGGGCTGGGGTGGGGGCTTGTCCCCCACGCACAGCCCTGTGTGGCACACAGGATGGGACGGGGCAGAGGGGCAGCTTTGCAGGCAGCTGCCCACAGCCCCCCATGAGCAAGCCCAGCCCTTACCTGCAGCCTCCTGCAGCTCCAGCTGCAGCCGCTGCTCCAGGAGCTCCATGGAGATCTCCTCCCGTGCCCGGCCAGCTCGCCAGAAATCCAGGGCGACCTCGTTGATGGTGTTGCCACCAAGATTACTGCAGACACAGAGGGAAGTCACTCAAGATTTCCCCCAGAGCTGAACTGCTGAGAGCTGCCAGCAGCTTCCCTGCAGACAGGCCCCGGCAGTTCTGTTGGCAACAGAGGATTTGCTGTCTAGGATAAGCACGTGGAGAGCCAGCCTTCCTCCCAAAGAGCCCCTTTCCATAGGCATGGATAGGCAGCTGTCTGCCATCTACCAGCTCAGACCCAGGGGCAGCAGATGCCTCCATCTCCCTCGGTCCCCTGTCCTGGCTTGGGAGGCCATCGACCTCGCAGGTGACACTTGGCTCCACACCAAATGCTGAATAAGCCACCACAAAGTCCAAGTTAAAGGGCACAGCACACAGCAGGAGTCCCACTGGAAGTAAAGGTCTGGGGCAGGGATTCAAGTGGCAGCCCAGGAACTGGCAAAGCATCCTCTGCCCATGGGGCAAAGCAGCAGCACAGTTCCCACCTAAGGATTCCTCTGGACACCCATGGGAGCAGCTCTGTTGTGGGGATTGCAAGGTCCTGGCAAGCTGTTGAGGGTGTGAGGACAGCCCTTCACCCTGGAAAGCAGGTCTGGGAAAGGTGGCCCCCCCAAGTGTCCCCCTCAGGTGAGGGGTTTGCCCCCAGCCCTGAATGCCCCAGTGAACTGGGAACCAGCTGGATGCCGAGCTCGTGTGGGTGGGAGGCAGAGAGGCAGTGGGAGACACAGACCTTGCACCCCATCCTCATGTCAGAGGCTCTGGACCCCAGATGGAAGGCAGGGAAAATTAAGAAGCCACCACCGATTCCCACCACCCCACCTGCCCCTTGTTAGAGGGAAAGCAGCTTGTACTGATCCTGCTCCCAGCAAACCACCGGACAAGCAGCCCCTTCTGACCGAGGACAGGCAGCCAGCCCTACCCCAGCCCCAGCCCCCACACCTGGGCAGAGCTACAGGGCCGTGCCGGTGTCCCTAGGAGCCCTGGAGCAGAGCCACCCCTCCTGAAGCAGGTCAGTGTCACGCTGCCACCAGCAGTGATGAAACCCCTGGCATCACACACGGCTGCAGTTCAAGGCAGCCTGCTCCCCTGTGCTTGGTGGCACAAGCTGGGCTGACACGCTGTCCGTTCCTGACCTTTGTGGGTTGCCAGGCAGGATTTGAGGTCAGCCCCATGCATGGCAGCACGTCCACGCGGTGCTGAGCAACAGGGCACGACCTGCCCCTTCCACCATGGCCCCTGCCAGAGGCTCACACAGGTGAGACCTGACTGTGGTCAGTCCCTCACGCCCTGGGCACACACACAGGTCCTCCACAGGCAGGGAAACCTCTCCGAGGGAGCCACCAAGCCTGCAGGGTACAACACTTGCCGGGATGGTGGGAGGTGGAGGAGGAGTGCTCTGCTCGCCTCCAGCCAGTGGGAACAGCTCCTGCCAGAGCCAAGCTGAAGGCTGCAATCCCTACATTGAAAGGGGCCCAAGATGAAGGTCTCTCATTCTTTAGGGGCTGCTTTAGACAGGTGTCTGCCTCACATCTTGGTTTTGAGATGTATCATTTCTCCCTCCAGCTGCATCCCACCCAGAGACAGTGCTGGGGTGCATGTGTGCCCAGCTCCTGGGAGAGGAACCAACTAAACCAGGCTGTGCTGGTGCCAGGATCAGCCTCACAGCGCCTCAGGCTGCAGCCACAGCCAGGCAGCTCCTAACAGTGCACAGAAACTTCCCACTGAGGCCTTCAGCTCCAGCTTTGCTCCCTGGAGTGTGACATCTCCTGCTCACTGGGCAGGGTGACACCACGTCAACTGACTCTGCTTCGTTGCCTCAAAGTCTAGACACTGGCTCAGGTGTCTCACCTCAGCTGGACCTCAGCTCCTCCTGCCAACACCCTGTTCCCAGGGAGGATGCCCAGCATCCACAGGTAAAACTGAACATGGAGGCAACCATCACGAGGGGAGGAAGAATCTGTGCCCTCCCCTGCAGCCTGAGCCCCTGGTATCACACACCTCAGGGGACAAACACCACCACTTGGTTCCTCCCCATCCCTTCAGGGGCCCAGAAATCACCTGAGGAAGAGGAAGATGGATCTCTGGTGATCTGCCTGGCCCTTGCTGTCGTGGTGAGCCATGAAGGGCCGGATGGCATCCAGGAGGCTGGAATGCAGCTTCTCAGCCTCATCGAAGATGAACAGGGCCTGCCTGCAGCGCCACAGGGTCTCGCTAAGCTGCCTCTGCAGCTGGGCCTGCAGCACGGAGGAGTGTCAGGAGCCCCAGGATGCCCTGGGATAACCCAGCCAAGCACCAGGGCTGCTCCGTCTCCTCCCACTCGGCAGGAGAGGGCAGAGAACAGGGAGAGCAAAGGCAGGAGAATGAGTGAGGCAAGATAAAATAGTTTAATAAGTGAAGGAAAGAGGAAAGAGAGAAATCGAGTGGTGCAAAGGCAGCCACCCACCCTGATGCCCAGCCAGTCTCTGAGCAATGGCTTCCCGCCCCCAAACCACCTCCCTGCAGCTTTTATCCCTGAGCGTGACAGTAAATGACAGGGAACATCCCTTTGGTCACTAGGGCTCAGCTCTTTGGTGTGTCCCAAACTTCTCATACACCGCCAGCCTCTGAGCTCAGGGGCACGGTGGGAGACGGGGGAAGCCTGGAGGCTGCGCAAGCCCTGCTCGGCAGTGACCAGGACAGCGCCGTGTGAGCCACACTGTCACTCACAAACCCGAGCCACAGCCCCACATGGGCTGCTGGGAAGGACACGAACTGCAGCCCAGCCCAGCACACTGCACCATCCGTATTGTTGGCTCTCACCTTGTAGGAGTCCACGTAGTTGTGGTGTGGGAAGTGCAGGAGGGAGACGAACACCCGGACACACTCACTCTTCAGCCCGTCCCGGTACAGGTGGCTGGCCACCAGCCGAGCCACGAAGTTCTTCCCCGTGCCGGACCAGCCGTGGAAGGACAGCACCAGTGCCTTCTGGGGCCGTGGGCTCTGCAGGAACCCCTGCAGTGCCTGGACCACCACCTCCTTGGCCAGGTGCTGCCCGTGGAGCTGCCTGCTGAGGTCTGCCTCCAGCCCTGCAGAGAGAGAGCACGAGCTCAGCCTTGAACTGCCAGCACAGCTGCTGCAGGTGGGAATAAGGAGAAAACGTGGCAGGGCTGCCTGGCCGAGAGAACTCTGAAGTGGCATTAAAGCCACAGGCTGCCTGTGCCCTGCCTACATCAGGCTCTGGCCCCAAAAAGACACAAATCTTACACTGACTCCTTTTTTTCCTTTAGGAAGAGGCAGAGGTGTTTGGCAGCTGCAGAGAGCACTGATGCCCAAAGGCCCTCCCACACTCCCAGCACAGGGTTTGCATACCAAGAGTCTCAGGGACAGCAAAACACAAAGACTCATGGCTTACACACAGGTCTCAGTGTCCCCTCCCGACCTAGGGCAGGGTCCTGGGCCAGTCTGGCTCCCACCGCCTGTGCCTGGAAGCTATGGAATGCAGGCAGGGCTCACGGCAAGCTGGAGCAGACATGCTGGGCAGTAAGGAACAAACTCTCCTTGGTCTCACAACTCCAGATGGGACACAGGACTCAGCTCAGCCTCTCACTCTCCCACAGCTCAGCACCCTCCTCAGAAAATCCCTTTACTCATATCACTTTTCCGAATACACTTAAACAGGAAAAAACCCCTCGAAACAAGCCACACACGCAGCACTGCCCCTACCTGTGATGTTGTTGATTATCCTGCAGTCTCCTGTCTCACAGCACTTGCCGAAGCTGCAGTACCAGGCAGAGAGGATCTCCAGGTAGTCCTGGCCCACCAGAGGAAAGCCCCAGCCTGGAAAGGGCAGCAGTCTGAGCAGAGAGGTTCCAGGAAAGTGGGTTTTTTTGCATTTTCAGCAGACGCTCAGCTGAGCCCTGACACGGGCAGCCCTTTCCCAGGAGCACGGACTCAGCCATGCCGCTGCGGGCAGCCCTGGCTGTGGGGAGGGACGGTGGGCTCGGAACTGGCAGCAGCTGGTTCCACATGGCTCCGAGTGCCCAAGACGTGCAAGTGCACTGCCCTCATCCCGGGCTATGCCAGGGACGGAGGTGCCCGGGGCAGCGACCCTCGGGAAGGGAAGGCAGCGCCACGGGAGCCGCGGGCACAGCAGCGTGTCCGGCCCTGCTGCTCCTTCCCGGGCACGGCACAGGGAGAGAAAAGAGCAAGGTGCTTACTTGGGATGGGACTGGACCCTCGTTCTTGCTCCTTCTCCTTCTCCTCCTCCTCCTCGCAGCCCTCCTGCCACACCTTGCAGGCCACGTACCGCCAATACCGCTTGGAGAGAGCGCCCACAGCTTCCAAAGGCTTCTTCACGGCTTCGTACCTCGCCCTGCCCCACGGTCCCCCCTCCGAGACGGCTCCCTGCTCCTCTGCCCAGGGCCCCCGGGGCGCTGGCGGTGTCCCGGGGCTGCCCGAGCCCTCCAGGAGCAGCAGCAGCACCAGCACGCAGCAGCCGAGGCCCCGGCGGGCCGGGAGCGTGCCCCGGCCCATGGCGGTGCCGGCTCCGGCTCCGGCGCGGCCCTTGCTGGGCCCCGCGGCCCGGCCCGAGCTGGGCTCTCTGCCTGCTGCGAGGGGTACTGCCGGGAGCAGCTGCGGCCGTCCCAGCCGCCGGGACACGGCAAAACCCAACCCCGGGCCCGAGCGGAGGCACCCGGAACCCTCCGGCCCCGCCCCGGGCCCGGCCAGCCCCGGCTGCGAGGGGAGGGAGCTGGAGAGATCCCAGGGAGGCTCCGGACACCGCGAGCAGCTGCTCCCGCAGCACCAGCGACGAGTGCCCGGGGAAGGTAAATAATCTGCTTTTTAAGTAGCCCAGCGGCTCGGCTGAGGTTTTGCAGCCACAAACGCAAGAGAAAATGGCAGCTGTTCGTCAGTGTCCTTTCCAAGGGGACAGAAAAATGCCAGGGAGCGGTGGGAGGGAGCAGGCAGCACACGGAGCAGCACGGCTGCCCGATGTGTTCGCTGCCTGCCGGGCTCCCAGCTCGGCTCTGCGATCAGAGCTCTGCGACACGCGGCCGTGCTGCTGGCAGCGGGACAGGCGCTGTGTGACACTGCCTGTGCCACTCCTCAGCCACCCGCGATGGGCATCTCCGCACGCCAGCACATCCCAACACGGCGACACGCAGGGTGGGCTCTGCTCAAGCCTGGAGAAGAAATATCCAGACGGGCACAGAACCACCCCAAAATCGCCCGTGAGAACGGAGGGACAGGTCACTGCCACCACTGAGCTCATCACCAACATCCAGTCTCTCCAACCAGTTGTAAACCCCCTCCAGGCCAGGGGAGCAGCAGCTGCAGTCCTTAGGGCTGGCTCAGGATCCCACGGAATTCCTGGCTTTCATGTTGGAAAGGGGTACACACACACGCTCAGCTGTAGGGGGGAAGATTTAAAGAGTGGGTAATTCCCATGTAACTTGCATTTTACCTTAAGCTGTACCCACTGGCGGCTTACTGTAAGAGAGTGACACCTCTGCAATGACTGAGCAGCAGGATGAGTCCACCCACGGCACGTCCTAACTGAGATCAAGGCCAAAATGCTTTGGAAATTGAAAGGATTTCAAGGTTTTCCCACATGATCAGAAAAATGTAAGAAGGATCATAAATATAATTAATCGAGCCTGGTAATCCCCTGGTCCAGGTGGATGGGACAGAGTGCATCACCAACTACAGGTGCCTGCAAATATTACACAGCAGCATTAAAAATAGTGGGCCTAACAAAACGGCCCCTTCTAGCAACAAAAACAGTGAGGCTGAAACCTGAGCACCAGTTGCAACAACTTAAACAGAACTCAAAATAGTGCATCAAAGAAAAATATTAAAAATCAAACTTTCTGTAGCCATAGCAAATTAAACCGCTGTCAGCCTTTCTGAACACTAGCTGAGGCACCTGAAGCATCTATACACATTTACAAAAAAATTCATAGTTGGAACATTCAAACTTTGCCCACCCCAGGTAACTGCTCTAGCTGAAAAGGGCTTATTAAAAGGGACAGATGCCATGAAAAATAAATGCTTATGTGTTCCAAAGGAAAAAAAGAAAATTCTGAAGGATAAACTGTCCAACACTGCACCAGCTCGTGGCATAATTCCTGCGATGCCAGCCCTGCCCAAGTGCAGCACACGGTAAGAGCCAGAAGGAAAAACAGAACAAGTTCTTTAGGAGGCCCTGGCACAGGGTGCCCAGAGCTGTGGCTGCCCCATCCCTGGAAGTGGCCAAGGCCAGGTAGGATGGGGCTTGGAACAGCCTGGGATAGTGGAAGGTGTCCCTGCTCATGGCAGGGGGTTGGAACAAGATGATTTTTAAGGTCCTTTCCAACCCCAATCATTCTGGGATTCTGTGATCCTAACTATTCCCTGTCTGAGCTGGCCCTGCAGGTACCAAGTCATTGGAGTGTTTGGAGTGCAGGAATTGCCCTCCTTGAATAATTCAATTCCCTGTGTGGGCCCTCAGGGAGGAAATTATCCTCATGATTAGAAGGGAACCTGCAGGAGACTGGCAGAGATCCCAGAGCATGATGCTGAGCAGACCTCGCTCATACCTGCTGTGGGTTAGGAGGCACATGGGTTTTTTCTTTCCTCTGCTGAAACCCCGACTGCAGTTTGCTAATCTTGAGGCAAGCCTGGCAGCAGAGGCATCTGCAGGGACCCGCACAGCCCCAGAGATGATGGGAGGATGCTCAGCTTGTCACTCGTGCCTGGTTACTCCAAGCAGTCAGTCCCGGCGAGCACCTGGTTAAAACTCCCCCGCCTCGGCTCGGCTCAGCTCAGGTGCTGTCTGAAGAGAAAACAGCACCACAAGAAATGGTTCTGCCTGGCTTATTCCACACCCCAGTGCAGCTGGGGACAAGCAAACACTCAGAAGGAAAATCCAGAATTTCATTTATGGGCTGTCTAGGGAAATGCCATGCACCCATCTCTGAGGTTTTTCCCCATTTCCATACAGCAATTCCTTCAGCACATCCATCCCTGCACTCTGACAGACGGCAGGGGGAGAAGAGCCTCTCTCCAGAGCTCAGTGTAACACAGCTATGGATTAGATCACTAAATTAAAGAAAGAACTAGAATAAAGGGTATGAGAGGAGTCCTTTCCCCTCCTTCCTCCATTTTTCTCCCCACAAAGTCCCATCTATCCCCAGTCTCTTAAAATTATTGAGATTCTACAAAGAAAGAACAAAGCATCAGACCCACACTTGGGCTATATGAACTAAGGACTTATTTTCACCTCTTATTTTTAGATTCAATAAAAAAATTGTAGGGAAAGGATTTGAGGACTTCAGGGGAAGTGCTTATTTTCAACCCCCTTTGATTCTCCATTGGCTCAAAGTTGTTTGTGTTCATTCTTTTGTAAAAGTACATTCATTACATAATCAGAAACACTAAAATCTCCCACTTATACAAATTCTCACTCTGTTACTGTGGCCAACCACTCCAAAAATAACGCAGCAGCAGCACAACAAAGTGCTTGGAACAACAGCTCTCCAAACTGCCACTTTCTGCCTTTTTAAAAGCATCTATAGCTGTTCAACTGTTCATACACAAGCAAGAATCCTGTCCCGCTCCCTGAGCAAACTGGCACCTCAAAAACAGAGATGGAGGAAAGAAAAAGTTACTGTCACCACACAATGCTAGGAAACAAAAAACTCCAGAACATCCTCCCCCACAAAACCCTCAAAATAAACCCCAGAAAGCAGTTCTTACAGAATTCAACAATGCTGGAACCCAAAGTTTCAAGCGAGGAACTCTAGTTTAAAGAAAAGCAGGTTTCACACCACCAGTTGATGCCACAGAGCAGGTCAAAGATCCCTGAATTCAGAACTGCTTCACCTCCTGCCTCTGAAACACTCACTGCATCAAGGAACTCTGCTACAGCCTGAGTACAGCTCTGCTCTCAGGGGGAGCAGAGTCACCTGCCCCATCTCAGTAAAAGCTTAGCAAAGGCAGCCACGATCCCCTGGCAGCCCTAGAGACACCTCCTGCTACCCTGTATCCATCCCTCGCTCCACAGAACCAGCTCCGGGACACTGCCAAGGGCTCAGCCCAGTGCTCAGCAGATGCAGGGCCATGGGATGCACGGGCAGAAGCCCACTTCAGTCTTGGTTTTACTTCTGTATCCCTTTGGGACACTCTTTCTTCCTTCCCAACAAGGCTCTTGCAAACAAGCTGCACGTCTGACCCCATTTCTGGGTATACATGAGCGGAGTAAATGCCACTGCCAACCATTAGCAGAGGAGTAACTGGGAGACAGCAGCAGCAAAGCACTTCACACATTCAGCCCACCACACGCTGCAACTGGCGAGAGACACACGGGGAGGGAGACAGAGACTTAAGCAATCCATCAACGTTGCTTTATTAAAATCTTTATTCACACAATGTTGCTTTATGTGGGATCTGACCCCGGGGGGTAGCAGTAGAAAGTCATGATTGCGTTCAGTTTGCTTATTAGCAACTCCATTTGTGCAGCAGCTCCCAGGGGCCTCCTCTGGCAGATCCGAGAGGGGGGTCTGTTTCCAGCATCTTGCTCCAGCTGCTGCAGTAAATAAATTACTTTCTTAATAAATTAGTACTTTTGAGTTGAAGTTTGTTTGGCAAGACACACTCCAGTTCATCAGCTGCTGGAAGAGGAGCTGACTCGAGTGTCTCCTCCCGCTGATGGCTGACTCGGGAAGGAGGTGGTAAATAGCAGATGGCTGATGAGGCTCTCTTTAATTAGTTCTTGATTTCTGTGCTTCCAGCGCTCTGATCTCACTGATGACCTCGACACAAGCAGTGTGTAACACCTGGGGCCAGCGGGTGACACGTGCACAGTGAGCAGGAATCAGAAGGTGGCACGAGAACCTCCTCGACAGAGCACCTGCCTTGCAAACAGCGTTATCTTTCAGAGGTTCCAGCAGACCCTATTGGCACGGGGATGCTGCTCCTCATTTCCTTTGCAATGGTTACAATTTAAAATCTCTCGGGGTTCTGTATTAAAGCAAAACGACCATCACTGCCAAAAGGGCAGAAATTGTCACAAGTCCAAAACCAGATCTTTCTGATTTTGGTTTAAGAGAGGAATTTATATTTCTTTCCTGCTGCAGAACACCAATCTTTAGTAGTGTTTACAGCAACCAGAAGCATCAATATCACAAATAAAAAAACAACTCCAAAAAACAACCATTTCTTGCTTCCTTCTACTGATAATGCTGGACTTCATGCCCTTTGTCCACAAGTAAACCAAAAAAACCCAATACCCTGCTTTAAATCTTTGACATTTATACTGGGGAAAAAACTTATCCCCAGGTTCCATCTGACAGCAAAAGCTTTAGCTTAGAGCAATATGTAAGTCCTCAACACTAATTTAATTTCGAAGACTGAAAGGCCTTTTTTTGAACCCATTATTAAATCAAATGTAAGCATCAAGACTCATCATATAGAAATCAAAAGATTAAGAGCTCATGATTAAGCTCAAAGAGAAGAATATGCTTTTAGAAACGCTACAAGTCACCACCATGTGCTTCATCATCTCCCCTTTGGGTAAATCATCTGAAATTTCCTGGGAAACAGCTTAAACCAGCACTTGCTCCTGCCCCACAGGCACCACACACAGCTTCTAAAGCGTGTTATCAGGTGATAGAGGCACAAGCTTCACAGTATCCTCAAAGCTGGCTGGTCACCATCCTGACCAGGAACTCCAGTAAATGACTCCAGATCCCATCCATCACCTCATTGCTCTGGGTTGCATCTGTGATGTGGCCAAGTCCAGAAGAGAGCAAGCATAATATAAAGTCCAATCTCAGGTAAACAGTCACATTCTGCTTTCAAGATACTCTGCTCATGCAATGAGAAAAAGACTTCACCAAAACAAACCAATACCTGCATTTTTCAGATAAACTCTCTCCCTGACACCTCCTGGATCAGGTGTGGCCAAGGTGCAAGAACAGGAAACAGCTCTTTACCTGCCTGACACACTGCAGGTAGAGAAATCCTGACAGCAAAATCAAGGCAAAGGGCTCAAACTGACATTTTGGTGCTCTTGCTCTCAAGTCCAGTAACCTGTAATCATCTCAGGAAGGGAGTTCTTTCCTTACATTAAGGACCATGCTGGCTGAACACTGATGCAATGCTGTTCAATCTGGAAACAGTGATGAAGCTGCTTCTCTTCTGGAGACACAAACTGAGACCTGCCCCAAGGTGATCAGTTTTATGACACAAGCTCATTGGCAGCACAGGCTGCAGTGCTGAAGGACAACAGGACTAGCACAAGATGAGTGCTGCAAGCCTGCCCTAAAAAGCCAATTCTTCTCTATCCATGGCAAAAGCATTAGTGAGGAGCCCAGAATGACCATCCCAGGCAGAACATCGCAGTGGGGGTTGCAGGAAGCAGCTGGGGAAGGCAGAAAACCTCCTGGAAGTGGGCACAGCTTCTGAGCTCAGCCACAGCCAGACCAGGTGAATGTGGGACCCAAACACTGGTGTTCCAAGAACAGCAGTGCTGAGCTGTGGGCACGGGGAGCAGCAGGGAGCTCAGGTGAGATGAAGAAGACAGACCACAGCTCAGGGTTGTCTGCACATCTCAGGTTACTGCTGGTAACTGGGCAAGTCCAGTAAACACCTCTTCCCCCAGTCCCACGTGCCCAGAGGCTCCACAGCACTCAGGGCTCACAGTGAAGCAAAGTGACCTCACTATACAGAACTGCTTCCAAGGACACATCCTGTCCTCCTCAGCTACAAGAGAATGAAAATTTGGTTATAATGGACACAGGACTGCAAGGGTATTTTCTCTACTCAGACCTTGCCAGATTCCTTAAGAAACAAGTGACAAGACACATGGAAACTTCCTATAACCCCTTAATTATCAAGTGCTGTATAACCACCCTGTCCTCTCCTAAATCTCCAACCCTGTGGATAAATCTTTGATAGGACTTCAGCAAAAACACTGAAGTATTATCACATACGAGGCAACCCCCCTTCCCAGCCTTTTATCAAGGAAAAGCCAAGTGAGCAGCAGAGGTCTCCTCTCCCACCCCTCAGACAAGCAGAAGAACATCCCATCCCGGGGGGGGGGTGGCACAACTCTCCAGTCTAATCGTTATTTTATTCACCCCTTGCTTGTTCTCTAGAGAAGCAGTAAAATGCCCAACCAGCTCAGAGCTGATTGTGAACAACCCTGAATCAGCCAAACTCGCCAGAGCACAGGGGGAAGAGAAGGGGAGAGGCCTGTCCTGTCCATCTGTGGTTGTCCCCTCCAGATTCAGTCCACAGAGGAGTGTGTGTGCCCCCCGCCCCCGCTCCAGCCCCCAGAGCCATCTGTGTCCAGCGCGATGCCCACTGCCGGCAATGGACACGCCACGGCGGCCACCATCCACTGCGGGCTGAGCCATGCCGGGCCCTTCCCACCTCTCACTGCTGCCAGCCCAAGGAAAAAGCCAGGGTCACCTCCCTTCCTCTGGCTTGGGAGCTTTCCTGTTCATGTCAGTCCATCTTGGCCACAGCCCTTCTGAACTGATTGTGCTGTTTTTCTATAGCTTTTTTGTTTGTTTGTTTTCAAAAAAAGGAGTTTCGTCTCGTGTTCTGCTACGATTACAAGTGAGACAGAGTCATCCTGTCTTCCACCAGCACAACATCTGGCCCAAACTGGTCTGTGCACTGCTTCACTGTAGCCAGGATGCTGAGGAGCCGCTGATCCAGGGCGTCCAGGTGAGGGTCGGAGAGCACAGGTGAGATGGGGTCATGTGACATGGCAGTTTTTAAGGCAGACTTCAGGACTCCGTTCTTCAGGTAATTCAGCCTGTTCCAGGTAGAAACCCGGATGCTGCAAAAGAAACAAACACACGTCATCATCCCAGGGTCCCGCTGCATCCCATTGGAATCCCGGAGCCAGCCTCCTGAGGGAGCCTGGCACATCAAGGATGGAGACTCATTGCAGAGTTTGGGACGGTAGGGTCCAGCTGAAACTGCATCACAGACAGGATCTAATGAAACTTGAAAACGGAAGGTGATGAAGAATCAATCCAGTGTGACGTAACTCCTGGTACACAGGAACACTTCCAGCTGTGAGCACAGAAGCTCTTCAGTCCTGACGCCTCCCAGACACAGTTTGGAGAGGAAAGGAAAGGAAGGAAAATCAACACATTCAAACAAAACTCGGGTCACCTCAGGAAGAGCATCACTGACCAATAATGAATCTCAAAGGACAAAAGGCAGCTGACCAAACTTCCAAGAAAGAGAACACAGCAGTGACCTTTCCTCTTCACTGGCCACTGAACTTGTTCGTGTCAGCCCATCTCAACTCATACATTCTGTGAAGTCTCTTGGGATTCTCCCCCAAATCTTTCAGGGCCAAATCTTGAGCACTCCTGGTCTAAACTCTTGGGTTTGATGGCCTCTAATAAAACCAGCAAAACAAGCAAGTGTTGTAACAAACCTAGAGTTAAAACAATTACGCAAATGAATTCTTATATGGCATTTGCCCGGTGCCAGAAAGAAGGGATATCTGAAAAGCAGGAAGTTGCAAAGTCTCTTACAGAGATAAACTTCTCCTCTGGTTGCATTTGGGAGAATCTAGATGACAAAGACTCCAGAAGAATCTCAGTAAAGCAGGAAATTAAACATACATTTAAAATTAATGTATGAAAACTAAAGAATTTGAAAATTCTTTAACTGTTCTCCATCTGACTTTTAAAAGGATCTTGCAGAACATAGGCCAGGTGTACTGCAGCATGCAGGGAGCTCTGCTTAGTGCGAGCAGGATGAGAGCTCAGGCTTTCTGCGAAGTTCCCAGGTTTCAAAGGTCCCACGGCATTTGGAAGACAGACCCTTTCAAGGACAAGCTTCAAGGACAAGCTCCATTTGGAAGGTTTAAAGGAGTTAATGTTGCAGTATCAGAGTCAGGAAATGGATATATCAGTATTTTTCTTCCTGGAAATTTTCATAGAATCCCAAAATGGCTTGGACTGGAAGGGACCTTAAAGAACATCTCATTCCACCCCCATGCCATGGGCAGGGACACCTTCCACTATCCCAGCTTGTTCTGAGCCCTGTCCAACCTGGCCTTGGACACTCCCAGGGATCCAGGGGCAGCCACAGCTTCTCTGGGCACCCTGTGCCAGGGCCTCACCACAGAGAAGAATTCCTTCCCAATATCCCATCTATCCCTGCCCTCTGGCAGTGGGAGCCATTCCCTTGGTCCTGTCACTCCAGGCCCTTGTCCTCAGACCCTTCCCAGCTCTCTCCGAGCCCCTTTAGCACTGGAAGGGGCTCTGAGGTCTCCCCAGGGCCTTCTCTTCTCCAGGTTGAACACCCCCAGCTCTCTCAGGCTGCTCCAGAGGAGAGGTGCTCCAGCCCTTGGAGCATCTATTTCCTAATGAGAAGGAGCAATGGCCTGGTAAGAGAGAGGACACAGAACAGAAATCAAAAAGTCACAGCCTCTGAAAATAAAACCACAGCTTACTAGGCCAAAGCAGAAACAGAACTCTGCAAAGAAACTACAAACTTCACTTGAGTGAACTGCCCGCCCTGAGCAGGGCTGCAGTTTTCTTTAGAAACCATCTCTGAAATGATTAAATTGCCAGACATGTTGGATCCTTTGCTTCTGTCAGGGAGAACTCAGCCTGGGATGTGGACTTTGATTTGTCAGGAGCTGGATGGGGACAGCTGCAGATGCAAAGTGCCTGTCACCCTGACTATGGATGGATCTGAAGCAGTGACCTGGAGGCAAGCCCACTTTCTGCAGCTAACCCTCTGACGTACTGCCTTCCTGAAAATGGATTCCTCAGCTTCTTGGGCAATGACAATCCATCAAACACACAGTATCTCAAAAAAGTACAGCACTGTGGACCTGAGCAAATATTTTCAGGTTGCCAGAAGGCTCCCAAGTTAATGATATTGCAAACCTAGGGACAGCAATTACATAAGTAAAGTGAACAGCACCCCTGGGCTTCACTTACATGCAGCACTGATAGAGAGGAGCCAAGATGCTTCTTTCATCCAGGGCAGGGTTTCCAAAGCTGAAAAGCAAAATTAAAACCAAGTGAACCAGCTGAACTCCTAATGTTGTTCTCAACATAAAGAGCTTTGTAAAGAATTCAAAGAAATCAATACTAGGCAATTTCATGCTCCAAGAGATCAAATAATTTAAATTAAAATATAAACAGGCCATGACCAATCACAGATATAACTCTCCACAGCATCAGCTAAGCAGGTAAACAGAAGCAGCACCAGCATAGCCAGTTCTTTATCAGACCAAGGCACCTTAGAAAAGCATTTCAGGGGAGTTTAGGAGTGATGCAGAGGTAAGGAATAACTGGTGTTCTGGGCATGGAGGATGGGAGCTTTCTGACACAGCTGGGCAGGGAAGGAACCAAACAGCAGCAACCATTAGACCAACAGTTCACTAACAAGATGATCAACTGAAACATTTCATGCCTACACTTTCTAAGGAAGCCAGAAGGCTTCCATAGTATTTCAAGCTTTATCTAAACATATGCTGGATTTATTTTTCACAGTTTCACCTTCCTCATAATGCTGTTTTCAACAAAGAACCTTCCCCTCAATAAAGATAAGTTGCTGTAGGGGCCTGGCATTACGCTGCCCAAATAATTGTTATTAGTAGCTTTAAAACTGGAATAAGCTCCCAGGGAAGTGGTCATGGCACCAAGGAGCACGTGCTCTTACTCATACGGTTTAGTTTTAGGTAGTCCTGTAAGAAACAAGGAGTCGGTGTTGATCATCCTTATAGGTCCCTTCCAAATTGAGATCTACCATGGTTCTATGAAAAACTGTCCCCTACTCATTATTTCAAAGGAGCTGAAAGACATTTTACATTTTATTAAGTGATTAAATAAATCACTTAAATTTTCAAGAAAACAATTTCCTGTGAGCTTGCAAAGCCCCACCAGAAATATTTTCATAATGTTATAGGGACGTACCATAACAAAGGGACTTGACCTTCAAACACTGCACTCACTTCCAGTGATGGATCCATCACCCTCCTTCCTCCTAGCACAAAGGCAGTGAGGAACAGAACGAGCATTTCTGCCAAATTAACCTAAAGCAGCAGTAATGAAGCAGTCCCAAGGTGGAATGCATCCTGCTGTCATACTGGACTATTACTGAACAGGCTGATGACAGCAAGGAAGGATGCAAGGAGGGACAGAATCCACAGATTATATGACAGATAACTGGGAAAAGAAAGGTAACCACAAGCCTTCCAAGGATCTCCAAGGTCTCAAGTGCTGTGTACACTTGGTACAAGTGGTGTGCAAAGCCAGAGCAGAGCTGCCATAGAACTGCTGGTCCTTCACAGAAGGGGAAACTCACTGCCACTGCACATGGGAGTGCCCACCAGAAAAAGAAATAATCCTGAATTGCTGGACTAAAGTATGAGAAAGACAAGTAGATGACCTTTATGCTTTTAAGAAAAATTAATCAAATTGTTATGATTTAAACAAGGCTGTGTCTTCAATATGATTTTTAACCTAAACTATTGCAAAGACAGAAGAACTCACATTCTAAACGCATTTTTAAAACATTTTTATTTGGGCAAGAGCTAATGTCCACATTTAGAACATCATCATATTTTGCTTTTGGTATCACTTCTACCTCCATTTGAGACTTTTAACCTTTCAAAGCCAGAGTAAGTATATCCAGAAGGCAGGGAATGCCAAATTATTCAGAAACACATTTTGAAAAGATCTGCTTTTATTACAGCACTCACTAATAGTGACTGGGGATTAATAAAAAAGCATAAGTTTTCAATCTTCCATTAATTAAAAGCCTAAAAGGACAGGGCTTTTCTGGGGATAGGAGGAGAGACTTGAGCAAGCCTTTGGAAGTTCCTTTGGGAAATAGTGTGTTAATTGGGGAGTTTCTGTAGCTTGAGTAAGACTTTGCCAAGACAGAAGAGTATCTGGAGCACAGAGCAGAATCACAGAGTCCTAGAATGGTTTGGGTTGGAAGAGTTGGGTTAAAGCTCATCTTGTTCCACCCCCCTGCCATGGGCAGGGACACCTCCCACTATCCCAGGTTGCTCCAAGCCCTGTCCAACATAGCCTTGGACACTTCCAAGGATGGGGCAGCCACAGCTGCGCTGGGCACCCTGTGCCAGGGCCTCCCCTCCCTCACAGGGAAGAATTTCTTCCTAAGATCTGATTGAAATCTACTTTCTTTCAGTTTGAATCCGTCCCCCCCTTGTCCTGTCAGCACTGCAGCCTTTGAAGGACCCTAAGATTTGGAGAGTAATTTCTGATAAAAAGGAAAGACTATTACAAAAGATATTAAAGAATCAGTTAGCGAGAGAAAGAAAACAGAGAGAGACAGAGCAGGTAGGTGTGTGCCCTTGTGCTCTGGGCTGCCAGGCCAACAGGGCTCTCCCCAGGCTCACCTTTTGGCATTGTCCAGCAGGATGAGCATACTGGCTCCCTCGTCGTCCTGGAAGCTCTCGTAGTGGTGCCGGTCGGCGTTGCCGATCAAGTAGTCGAAGATGGCCGTGTCAATGATGTCGAGCAGGCGGGGGCCCGAGTCGTACGGGGACGTTTTCTTCACGGCATCGCAGTAGCTCTCATCATACTCCCACCTGCAGCCAGAGAGGAGCAATCAGCCCTTCAGGGAACCGTCGCTGCACAGCAACAGCACTGACAGCTGCCCTTCAGTCACCTTCGAGTGCACCGAGGAAAGGGGAGCACCCCGGGAGAAGAGCTTGCCAACAGTGTTTTGTAAAAAGAGTAAACATTAACATCCTGCACTAACATCCCAGCATATGGAGCAAGCTGCAGTTTCAGTTCAAAGATACACAAAGATCATCTTCCTATGGAAAACAAAGTCAGAGTTTGCTTCCTCACAACTCCACGGTGGCCGGGCTGCCTCAAGGGAAGATTCCTGCCATGCCTTGCCTCCCTCAACTTCCCAAGCAACACCTTCAGTACCCGGTCTGTTTCCATTGCCTTGAGCTGTTTCCATCTGGCTTTCCAGCCATCCTCTTCTTTTTTCTTTCCATTGCAAATATCCTCATCGTGGTTAGTAATGAGCCCCTCTGTCCCCAGGAGAAGGGCTTCACTGTGTTCATTCTCCTTCACTCACAGCTGCCTCTTTCCTCCCCACTTCCTCTGCAGAGTATCTCGCCTTCTTCTCCACTGACAAGATTTCAAGCTTCCCTCTTACCTCCTTCTCCTTCTACACATAATCTTGTAACACAGGTGTCATGTCTCAGTTCTCCAAAGCTAGGATTTTAAATTTTCCCATTTTCTTCTTTACAGCTTTCAAAGCTATTCAACACCACCAAAACAGCCAAATCTCTGGTGTATATCCTTTCCATCTGTCAACCTAAATAACAAGGACATCTTCCATGTAAGGACTGAAACAATCCTTCACAAAACAGCAGTTAAATTGGAAATGCCTTAAACCATCTGTGATTTGGAAACAGAGATGGAGGAAACACACGCTGGAGAGACTTGCTGACATGCTGAAAACTGCAGATAGTCATAAAAGTAGGAAGATCAGTATTTAATTCCTGTAACTGCCACATATCTCACTTCATCTTCTAGTGGTCTGGAGCCAGAGGTCCCAATATCCCATCTTTCCTCCAGGTATCCAAATCAGAGAGGTTAAAAATATTTCTGCTCAATGTTTTTGCTAACAGGTCACACACATTCCTCAAATGCTGTGCCTAAATCCCCCTAGGAAGAGGGCTCTTTGCACCAAGGTCCAGCTCACGCTCAACTCTTAGCACAAATCCACACAGCAACAGTCTCAGAACCTCTTGTGCTGGATACATTTCTTATGTTGCATCCTACTCTCCCCTCAAGTGTTTCTTTTTCTCTCATTTTCCTTCAGAGCAGCACTTAATCTCCTTGCTCCAGTTTTTCTGATGTACTATGCTCTCTCCTCGCTCCAGTTTTTCTGATGTACTATGCTCTCTCCTCTCATTTTCCATGCAGTCTTTCAAGAGAGACTTTTATCCAACACTCATTTCTGATCATTTATATTGTATTAGCACAGGCCTTGGAAGGTCAGGGATTTTATCTATTACACCTCCATTAAAAATTACGTACACTAATGTGCCTGTATGAATTATGTTCCAAAGGTCAGCTCAGAACAGCAGCTAGAGCAGGAAAAAATTCTTACAGAGTTCTTTTTCGACAATTACCAGGCACAGAAAAAGGAGAGCATGATACCAAGAGCATTTAATTCTGATCTCTCAAAGTGAAATGTGCAGCATGACAGGGTGAAAAACACCAGAACCCTGTAACCTCATCTGAAGGAGGCAAGCGTGAGTTTAAATACACCAAATACCAAATCAGCACAGGAATCAAGGTAAATCCCACTGTAAGCAGGCAGGGTTTGATGAACAGCAACCTCTCAATAGGAGGAACACCTCCATGAAATTCATCCCACTCATTACTGCAATGTACTATGTACTGAACACAGCTGATTCGGACCTGCTGGGAAAGAGAAAACATCTGCTGCTCAAAATTCAATCTGTGCATTTTATACTCTAAAACAATCCAAGAGAGCCTTTGGATTAGATTCTTTCTGAAAACAATCGCATCATTGGAAATCAATGGATACTTTGGATCAAGGACTAAAAATCTTTTCTAATCACTTTCAAGTTCAAGACAGATTTGGAAAATTTTACTAAGCTCAAACCCATTTGTTCTGGTCATGGCAAAAACATCCCCACCTGAGGAACTCATCAGATGTGTTCCATCTATTGTAGAATGCTGCTTAAAGAAGGACAAATGTGGGATTTAGCATTCTTTACATGCTGAGCATGGTCACCAAATACTGATGGCATTCAAAGCAAAGGACTTTCCAGGGCCTAGCTCAAGTTAAACCAGTTCCACTCTGAAAACAAACTACAAGGATCATGAAATTAGGTCTAGCACAGTGGTACCACATTTCAGGGGCCACAGAGGGGCACAGTATCAACAGAAGGTCCAGTGGCACAAGAGAAGAGTCTTGGTTTGCCCACAGACAAGATTTTCAGAGCTTGGAGTGACTGCAACATGGAGTTCTGTTCCAGCCAAGAGACAGGAAAAGGACGTTGCTTAATATCGTGGAAAACAACAAAGAATTTTTTTCTTGCTCATTTTAATTTAAATTTTATTCTGGACTTCTCGGCTCCTACTGCTGTGCTAAGAAAGCTGGCCGGCACAACTGCAGGTTTTGAAAGCACTTGGCGCTCTTTAGTTAACCACTGTATTGGCAAGGGTCACTTCAGTGCAAACGATCATCTCTGAGGAATAACCCTGCCACGCCCTCGTACCTGGCCAGTTTGCCCTCCCGGTATGTCCTGCCCCAGGGGTGCCGGTGTTTCTGCAGGGGCCAAACGTCCGGCAGCCACAGGGTCACCGAGCCCTCCATGATGTCCCCGTCTGCACAGGCTGGCTCTGTTTCCCGGCAGTAGTAGCACTTCCCATAGAAGCAAGTGTTATTGCCTGAAAAAGAAAAATGAAGAGGGATCAAAACAGCAGAACTTAACCCAAAGAATCTGACTGAAATTCAGGAGCGTGTTGTTGCAGCAGAGTCTTCCCCACAAAAGGATTTCACTGCACTTGTCCTCTCTGAGAGGGAGAGGCTCAAAGGAGATTACACAGACATCCACTCATTCAGAGCAATTAATGTCTAATACGAAAAGGAGAGAGCAATTATATTTTCTAATGACTTTATCACTCTGAGAATTAATACAACATTGCACTATCAACAAGTTTTTGTGATCCTTTCCTAGTCCCTAGACTTTGCAATGTTAACACTGCTTGTTTTTCACATTTCATACTTCATACGTCAGATTTCCCACTTATTTGAAAAAGTTGACCAAAAAGAGGTAAGTGAAAAGAGACATAGCAGAACTCAAAGGGATTTGGTGCCGAGACCTGCCACATGTCTCAGCTACTTGAGCTGACTCGGCAGAGCAGACAGAAACAAGGATCATTCTCACATGATCTAGGAATGCAGATCTGTCAAAGCTTCATCAGTGCCTTCTGACAGGAGAGGAGCAACAAAACCCTGCAGCCTTTAGTCCACTAACACTGATGCATCCCGTAGCATCGAGTAATCTGGAACAGCCTGCATTAATAGTGTTAGCTTACCCTTTTCTCTTTTCCCCTTTTTAACCCGCCTTTGCTTGATCCTCACCAAGTTAAATCCAGTTCCATGCTCACAGATGCTCTTCCAAAATACTCAACTATGTCCCACTTGGCTGTGATTACTCTCTGTCCTTTCTTCCTTTGGTTCTACATCCAATGTCCTCCCCAGACCAGGCCCAGCTCTCCAAAAGCCATGTTTTTCCCTTTGCATCCTTACACATCCCCACCTCTCAACCAGCACTCCTTTGGAGCCCTCCATCCAGACCCAGCTCCTGTGCTCCCAGTATCCCATCAGACAACCTGAGCATGTCAGAGATCGTTACCAACACAGAGCTTGCAGACCAGACCTCTTATTTGTATGGGAAGCCTGCAGATCTCTCTTCCCATCCAGGGCCTGCAGCAGGTCTAGCAAGAGACAGAATTCTTTGAGATTCTAGCTGCAACTCCAGCAAACCTGCACTGAGTATGCATGAATTCTTTCTTCTTCAAAACCTCAGGAACTTGGTCAAATCTGGCCTGACAAAAGACTGTAACCTCCTCCACAGATCCACCCGTTTCTTTAGTTCCTGCTTTGCAGAACAACAGTTCCAAGGAATCTGAGGAGGAGCAATGAAAATTTCTGGAGCCATTCTTCTCAAGTCAGCACTGCTGCTAGAAAACAGCTTAGTTATCTTGGCTGAAATTGGAAAGCATCAAGCCTGCCTGAGGGAGGCACCCTATGTGAATGCCAAGAGAGCCTGGCAAGGCTGAGCTGGAACTTTCATCTGGAAGTTCCACCTTGTAAGAGGCAGTGTCAGGCAGCAGGTGAGACTTCCAGCAGTGCTGCTAACAGGAACGGTACCAGCTGCAAGGAACAACCATCTCTGGAGCCTTCCGATTAGAAAAGGAAACAAACAAACAAAAGAGTAGTAATTGGATGGTTTATGAAAGCCTGAAGGAGTTAAGGCTGCAGCATAAGTAATTTCTTGGTGCTTAATGACCACCTGGTAGGAGTTCACATTAATAGCTTCTATTATGTGCCCTTCACAGCATTATTACTGTAAACAACACAGGGAAGTTCTGCCGTGTTTGGTTGTAAATGCTCTGCAGGCTCTGATGCAGCACAAACAACATCTAATACCAAACAGTGTGTCAGCTCTATAAGTTATCCCAAATCACCACTCTCTTCACATTAAATACAATTTTATTTTTTTCCTTTTCAGGTCTAATCACAGACTTTTCTAACCATCCCTGACAGCAGAGAGAAAATTCTTACTCAGAAAATAAAAATCCCATCTGTAACAGCAGCATGAGGGAATACAGAGCAGCAGTTACAGAGGGAAAACTACTTGAAGAAAACCAAGTCCTCCTCCCCCGCCAAATGGAGTTATCCAAGATCTCTCCTGGCACAGAAAGCGCTTCCTGCATCATGGTTAACTGTTCTATAGCTGTGTCAGCTTCCCACGACTCTTTTTTCCCATTAAGCATTTTTCCTTTCCTGGGCAGCACAGTCCATGGGATCCACTTACCCACAGTCATGAAGGTGCTCAGGAGCTGCTCCGTGGCCACTGGTTTGATCTCTGTGCGCAGATTCACAAACCTGCCAACCACCAGTGGGGCTCGGCGGAAACCCAGGATTCTGATTTGGGGTGAAAAAACACGACCTCAGAATTTGCAACATAGGCAGCAGTTCAAAATGAAAACAAAAAAAATCCACAATCTCTGTCAGAGATGACAGAGACCAAAGAGTTAAGTTGAAGCCCTGCAGCAACCTCCTCTCTTCTCCAAGGCAAAGTGAGGAAACTTGTTTTTCTTATGGGCCTGGATGTTAAACTTGCTTTATAGGCCATCAGCGACACTCCTTTATTAAAGCATTTGCAGCAGAGCAACGGAGGATGCCCCATGCTCCAGCTCTCACAACTCAGACCTCACACTAGGAATACCCATCATGTGCCTGAAGCAGGCTGAAGCAGTAAAACCAGATGGCCCATGGGCTGGTCACCTGGAAAGATCATTTATAATTTGTGGGAACCACTATCCATTAAAATGTTATGCTTAAGCCTAATTCAATTACACTTGAAAGCAACTGATCCAAGAGTTGTTTTGTTTGGCATGAGAAAGGAGAAGGGAATAGAGAAGGTAGAACAAAAGTGAATGCCTGAGAGTGCCTGGAAAAATAGAGGTGGGAAGAACAACCATAAAACTTGCAGTTACAAGATCCAGGTTCCACTCCCACACCTGCCACAGCCTTTGCTCTGTGACCACAAATGACTTGGGTATTTGTAATGGAATTTTAAAAGTGCTTAAAAAAGTACAAAGATCAAAAGAGTGTCAGCCCCAACTCTCTTAATGCACTTTTGACACCCTTTGATAGTCTTTGCATTGCAGAAAAGAGCCTGAAAAGGCTCTTCTGGAAAACGGACAACTGACATTCTGCAGAAGTATTGGGAGAGTCACTCCAAAACCTGAAAAGGATTTGTTTCAGATATTCCATGAGTAAATTCCCTTCCGTAAGTATACAATAACTCTAAGAAAGGGCACCACAAAATGTCTGTCTGAACAAGCCATGTGCATAAGGACAAAATCCACAGCCAATCCCAAGCTATGCACAGCCTGAGCAAAAGCAGGTGTTCCTAGAAAACAAGCACTGAGCTGAGACGTGGAAAACCTATCCCTGTATTTTCAGAGCCACAGCTGAGAGGCCACGATCCTCGAAGGCACAGCCTTGCCATTGGTGGTAAACACACCAAATGATCCAGGATCCTTCCTGAAACAACGGCATCCCTGGGCAAAACATGGAACTGTCACCATTCAACACAAGGGCACAGATCGCAGTTCTGTGGCAGGTAGGTTCTGCAAGGTATTCCTGAAGAATAAAGAGGTGCAGAGCCACAGAGAAAGGCCAGAGAAAAAAGCACAAAATCATGACCAAATGGACAGCAAAGAAGATGTAAGTGGGATTTGGACACTGGAAAGAGGCTTTGATTGAACGTTCAGGGAAACTGAAGCCTGTGTGCTTCTTGAAAGCACAAATGGACTGACACGTGGCTATATTATCTTTTTTTGGTCTTAATATACCCTGATTTTGGCCCACCAGCACAAGCTGGCTGCAGCAGCAATGGGTGTTACTCAACTAGTAATCACAAACCTTACTAGAATTACTGATTTCCACTGCCTGTGCAATGAGTTCCACAGGTGAATCAGGACTAACCAACATCTCTGCCACCACCTATGAGTTTGTCACAGTGATAAGGCTCTTATTTATGTTCTGAGAAACTTCAGTTTAAGTTCAATCATTCTGTCCTTTGTTGTATTTGTCTCTCCTTACTCCTTTTCTCAAGATTTTATGTCTCTTCACCTCCAAATCTTCCTATAATGAGGCAACAGAGATTGTGCTCGTTTATTCTATGTGAAATTGCAGCCCTAACAGCATTTCATAAACATTGACATTCAGTGTCTGGTGTTTTCTGTCCCAATCTTTGCACATCCTACAATTTTTGTTTTTTCCTGTAATTGCACCTCCAGCACAGGTCCACAAAACCACCGGGATACCCCAAGCACAATTAGTATATGAATAGCTGGTTTTCCTCTAGGATGCACTGATTCATATTTAGTCTAGACTACACTGTTAGTCTAGACATTAGTCTTGACTTTTTAGTGAACTGGACATGAACTTAGCACATGCATTTAGTATTTCAGACTCTTCCACAGCATTTGGCTAAGCTCTTTCTCCCCTGTAATATTAACCAGAGTGGTTTTAGGGCTCACTCTCCTTTCCAAACTTTTCACAAATATCTAAAATGCTACACTCTTGAACAGATCTTAGAAATGAAGTTTCACAGAATAAGCTAATTCTTATTTTGGCTTCAATGTGGTATACTGGCAAGTTAGAGGTAGCCCACATCTGAGGTGTATTCTTCAAAGAACTGCTTTTTTCCTGGTATTTTCCAAAGACAATAAAACCAGCCAAAGCAATAATTCCATACCTATCCAAGTGAAAGGCTGCCACCTCTGCGTTGTGTCTGTCGTAGCCAGCGTAGGGTTCTCCTTCCACTATATAATCCCTGGCATATCTGTAATTGAAATAAGTCACATGAAGTGAATCTATGTAGAATTCCCATCAATTTTGCTGTTCAGAGTAACAATTAAATAACAGTGCTAAGTTAAAAAGTCTCTGGGTCACTTTCCAAGTGATTGCCTGTGGGAGAGGGGAAAAACATCAATGAGATTAAAGTGTCCAGACTGTTGAAGTGGTAAATTAAGAGGAAAGGTCAGTGATGTACAGTGCTCTCCAGAGCTTGGGAAGCAGTTCACATTCCAACTAATAAATTTTAACCCAACCACATGCCAAGTCACATCTTAGAACAAAGAGCCCAGACCCTGCTATGGAAGAGGGGGCTATTTATACTGGAAAGCAGCAATTCCACAGACAATTTTGGGGTTAGAAAGGATTTTACATTAACATGAAAATACAATCTGATATTGTGGAAGAGATGGCAAATGCAATCTTTAGTAGATAGAAAATCAGCAAGCGTAAACCTGAAGACAATACTGGGTATAAACAGAGCCTTTATTCTGGCGGAGAAAAGACATAATGAACAGCAAAAAATAGAAATTAGGCACTCAGTGCAACAACAATGGTGTTTTTCGGTGAAGTGGAAGGCTTTTTGCTCCCTTTTTTATCTTTCAATAGATGTTACTTAGTCAAGGCAGCAATTTCTGTTTCCTGACATTTGGATCAGTGTAGATACTGCTTCAGCACCATGCTGCAGCTGAGTGTGAAATACCACAGTCAATACCGAGCAAATGGGTGAAATGCAACACGTTTTCAAATAGAATAAGGCCAAATTAGGTTACCTATTTTCTCATTTCCATCTGTGTATCAAACTATGTAAACTGGATTATTTCCAGCAGAATTTGTGTTCAAGCAGGAGCAACAACAGTGTAAGAGAAGGCACAGAGCTCTACTTTGATGTTTCAGCCTTGCTCAGGGAGGATGTGGGGTGAGACGACAGTCCATTTCCCCAGCCTGAGCAAATGCTTCAGCTTCTCTGCAAGGCAGCTCAAAAGAGAATTCACCAGTGCAGAATTCCTGCCAAATGGGAGCTTTCACCAAATCAGCATCTTATGTCACATATACCACCAGATGTGATGATAGCAACTGCTATTTGTTAAGAAATTAGGCTGAATTTCAAGTAATTTTGAAGCAAGACAGCTAATCCTCAGAACATGTCCTCAAAGGCAGGTCTTTGGTATGTACTTACAGCAGGCTTTTGGAAACATGGTCACATTTTGAAAGGTGCAGAGCTAAAATTTATTAGTAAATCCCAACCAAACTCTTTGTTCGCATGCGCAGTAGGCATCTAGTCCTTTCCAGAGCAAAAATAATGAGGGAATTCCTTCTTCCCCAGCCGGTCAGTTTGCTCAGAGCTGGTTTTAGCAACAACTTTGACAGACCTTTCAGGTCCAAAGCTAGTTAAACAGACTCTCTTGCAGTGCCAGAACAGGACTCTGCCCACAAGCCTGGCTACTCAGCAGTCACAAACAGAACAGGGGTCTACCAGGACCGCCAAGGCCATCCTCTCTAGTGCTCCTACAAACATTCCCAGCAGCACATGTCCTTGCTGGAGCACAGTGCCTGTGTTTGCCTGCACGGACAGGGCATTACAGACCGCACCCTAACGCTTGGTGGAACCCCTGACTGCACTCGCTGACACGGAAGGCACTGTGGCAATGCTGTGTCCCCTCGGTGCCTTCACTGCAGGGGACGCCTCTCGTACCACCAGGACTTCCATGTGCAAGGCTCACACTGCCTGGGCCCACGGGGCAGGAACTGGCTGGACAGAAACAGGACTGTGAGCTCAAGCGCAGGGCAGATTTTTTTCTCACTCTCTAACCATAGAGTCACAGACTGGTATGGGCTGAAGAACATTTCATTCCAATTCTGCTGCCATGGGCAGGGACACCTTCCACTATCCCAGGCTGCTCCAAGCCCCGTCTAGCCTGGCCTTTGAACACTTCCAGGGATGGGGCAAACCACAGCTTCTCTGGGCACCCTGTGCCAGGGCCTCAGCACCCTCACAGGGAAGAATTTCTTCCCAATATCCCATCTATACCTGCCCTCTGTCAGTGGGAAGCCATTCCCCTTGGTCCTGTCACTGCAGGCCCTTGTCCCCAGTCCCTCTCCATCTCTCTTGAGCCCCTTTAGACATAGGAAGGGGCTCTAAACTCTCCCTGGAACCTTCTCTTTTCCAGGCTGAACACCCCCAGCTCTCTCAGCCTGTCTCCAAGCAGAGGTGCTCCAACCCTCAGAGCATCTTTGTGGCCTCTGCACTCACTCATTAACAGGACAGGAAACCTTAATGCCTGCTTAGCCCAAAATCTGTTTCTGTGATGACACTTCTCATTTGCAGTGAAATCTCCTAAAACACACCTGCCTTACTTTTTAACATCTCCTTTTCCCCAAAGACACACAGTTCAAAAACCTTTACAGCCAAGACTTCAGAAACATTCAATCATGTTAAATTTTTCTGAGGATCACTGTAAACTGAGGCCACACCAAGGAAGTATCACTACCCTCCCATTCTTATGTTGCTCCTCCAGTACTCACTGCTGGCAGACAGGAGGCTCAGGGGCTCTCATTCTGACCTACCCAAACCATTTTTACAGCCTACATTCAACTACATCAGACACACAGATTTGCTTTTAAGACCACTGCCAACTTTCCTTCCTTCCCTGTTCTTGAACTGCACCCTCTCCCGGCAGTCTCACACAACAAGGAGGCAAAGCTTGTCTCCAAACTGCCAGAAGGTGCACTTCCACAGTCAGGAAGACACGACTCAGAAACATCACGTGTAACCAGCATTCCTTCAGGACTGAACCCAGTGATTATTCTTTTAACCTAAGACTGGCTGTATTGAGTATCAAGGCTGTACAGCCTGAGAGACAGCTGGCACAGCAACAATGTTACTAGAGCACCAGCAAGGCTCTATCCTGTCTGTCTCAAAAATAACAGGATGGCCTTTCCATTCACAGAAAAATTGGTAACTTAAACGTTAATGTGACAACATGGAGAAAAAAGTTTACATAAATAACGCAGTTATGAATGCAGTCACTGAAAGCAGTGTTTACCTTTTGGGTTTGAAGACGACCTTCTGTCCTCCTTCAAGTATCAGCAAAGCTTTCAGTTGCGTCCCTTTGTACCCCACATCAGCTTTGATGATCTTCTTGGTGGTCATGGCGTGCATGACAGCCCCCAGCTCGGGGGTGTCCTCGGGGTACACCTCGCGGGGCACCACCCACTGCGCCGCAATCTCCCAGGGTGACTGCAGCGTGTGCTCCAGGCGCGGGTCCAGCGCCACGCGCAGCCCCGCCAGCATCCGCTGGAAGGCGCGCTGGTCCTCCCGGTTGGCGGCCGACGTGTCCAGGTTGTCGATGAGGAAAACCTTGGTGAAAATGAAGATGACGAGGAGGATGGCCAACAGCACAACTCGCTGCTTCAGCTTCATGGTGCCCTTCAGCCCTTCTCCCCTGACCCTTTCTTCCACGTGTCACAGGAAGTCTGTTGGAGATCAGGGTGAGGAAGGGGATGTTAGTTGATGCATTTCATGCCTAACTTGCATTGTCAAAGATGTCTCACCACTGAAGCATCTCCTGGTACCCCTAAAAATAAACAAAACACAAACTTACAATCCTGCAGATCCCACCAAACTCAAAATTGAGTTTATGCTTGGAACGTAAGCCTGCATTTGTGGAAACTTGTATCCTAAAGCCTGAACACTTTTGTTAAAACACACGGGGTTTGCTGCCTTCCTGCAGCCTTTCTGTGATCTGCATGGAAGGGGAAATTGCCACGTAGCATCTCTGCACAGCTGAAATCAGAACAGATGCAACCACCACGGGCAAGACTTTTGCAGGGAACTGTAGTTTAATGTGATTGCTCCAATTTCACATGCACTCTTCCACTAGTAGGAGATCCCATGATTGCTGGTGTCCTAAAGACCCATCCCTCCAGAAAAGCTTCCAGGCATATTTTAAGACAGCTCATAACAGTGAGAACAGCTGCACAGCCCACTTTCCTGAAGGTACAGGACATAAGGACAGGATAGACTTAATTGTTTATTGCCTTTCATTTGCTGCCACTATAATTTACTCAGCTTTTTTTCCATTCTTAAAAACATATGAGCTGGGGTGGGGGATGACATCTTTACTTCCTTGCGGTTAACTAAGTACCTTCTGCACTCAACTGTAAAACCCATAACCAGAGAAAATATACAGAGTGTCTGCAACCTCAACCAAATTAACTAGAAAAAATATCCCAGACCACTAACCCTCGCCTGTTCTCAGCAACCTCACCTACAACAGGTAAAGCCACATCCGTTTCTATATTTACAGTGAGCTGCAAGACACATCTGGCCCCTCAATAAGCCTTGGCCAGGGCAGCGTTCGCATGTAAGGACCAGAGAATGCACCATCAACTGTATTCAGTTACGAGGACAGAAATCACCTTCCTAATCTTAGCTGAAGCTGAACCCCAGAAAGGGGACACGAGGCACACCTCTGAGGAGCGCTGGGAGCCAGCAGGAATTTCTTTTTGCACCAGCCATGCTGATCAGGCAAACCCTGAAGAACACCCTGAGCTGCGGGAGGACTGCCACAGATAAGCCTTCTCATGCGATTTAACAGTGAGTGTATAAACCAGCCATTATTAATCATGTCACTGGAAAAAACGAGCTGCACAGGCTCATTTACCAGCAGCAACCACAGGACAGCCAGGCCATGCCTGGCAAGGCACACACAGGTCACAGCCATCTTCGGAGCAAGCCATCAGGCTGGCACAGTGTAACAGCATTAGTAGAAAAGGACATGTGTTGGGGAAGATGAAACAGACATGCAAGCCCACACAGGGCTCCACGGCACCTTCAACAAATTTACATGAGGTCTGGAGCACATCCATCCAGCTACATGGCTCTCCCACATCCCTGTTAGCACTCACAGCAGGATAAGAGACCCCAGGAAGGGCAAAGGGTAGAAGCCTCAGGGATGCTTCAGACTAGAACTGTGGTCCCCTGTTAACCGTGTAATACTGATTTTAATCCACTGGAAAATAAGCACTTGTGCTCATACCGAAAGAGAACAAATCAGATGTTTATATGGAAATTAGAGCATGTTATTATTCTTCATCTAGTTCTGTTTTGGCAGCCTGTTCTTCTCCAGACAGCACTGCCACCTGCACATTACCCACTGCAAGCACGAGAATGAGAAGCACAGACAAGGAAGATGCACCTGACCCAAAAGCTCTCATTCCTGCAGATACATACTCACCCAGGAAGACATTCTTAAATAATAATCATATTATTCTTAAACTTAAGCAGATAAGCTTAAGACTGCACCTGTACCCTCTCATTGTAACTGCATAATTCACCTCTTTAAAACTAATAATTCTGAATCATTTTGAGCACTGCTGTTATCAAGATCTGCTTCCACTCATTTTTAAAATCCATTAGAGTTTGTAAGGAGTTAGGCAGAAGAACACAGGTCATTTCAGAACAGTTACTCCTTGCTATGAGATGTGTATACGTGTACACATACATTTAAAGAAAGCCTCGCAGCCCAGTGCTGGCTGACTAAAGCACAGGGCAGGGTGTTCCACACCTCTGGAGCTCAAGACGAGCACTCACTTTTCTAGACTGATTTCCACGAATGCTGAGTTTCTTTAGGGATATCCTTCTTGGGAGTGGGGGGAAGATACAACTACAGTCACTTAAATTAAAGGCCATTTACGTCATTTATCTTTTGTGATGGCTTTGAAACTAATTTTGGCTGAAACCCTCCAATGAGGCAAATAGAATTTACAAAAATAAATAAAATAAAATATTTAACTATTTGCTGGTGAGTCGGCTCTCACTTCTTAGTGACATCTGAGGACATGAGTCATTGGCTGCTTTCCTCCAACAAACACTAAGGCATCCCTGAGGTTGCCATGCAATCAATTTCCCAGTGCTCCATGCACAGCCTGCACTTTGCTCCTTGGTGCCAACATTACAGTCTCTGCTCTACAAGCCGAGGGAATTGAATCCTTTTATGAACAAGTTTACCATGGACAGCAAGAACTTGAGTTTACTGTTTTAAATTGAAGATGGCAAGGGTGACAGCATTGAGGTGATGTAAGAAAATATTTATGCAGTTTTGAAAGGAAGTAATTTGAAGAAGACAAGTCTTTGGCAAAGCCTTGGACTGGAAAGGAAGATTATGAGAACTCCAGAAGTGTCAAGCTGGTCCTGGAATGAGGTCAGAGATGAGAAAAGTGAAATAACAATACATCACCAAAATTTTAAAAAGGAAAAAATACGGTGAGCTGTGAGCAGAACTCCGTGGAACGAAGGGCAGAAGGGTCTTGGACAATGACAAAAGTAAACCCAGCTAAAAAGAGAAAACCAGCCAGAAATAAACAGCCCGAGCAGCTTTTTAACGCTGTAGTCAACTGCAAGGTTTGCATAAGAAATGCTTCTTGTTTTTCACTACCTCTCTGGGGTATTTCCTGATCAATTCTTTCTCTTATTACAACCAGGTCTATATTCTCAGCAAGTATGAGTCTTCCAACTCAATATACAAATAACAGCATCTCCTCAGCATCGTGGTGGGGTCACTATGCACACAAACACGTGAATTAAAGCATGTCTTCTGGCATTAAATACCAACATCAGACCACCTCACTTCCAGTTCAAAAAACAGCATGCAATTTGCCTGTTACAAAAATCACAGCTACTATAAGCAGCCTACAAAGCTAGCAAAAAAATCCCACAAGACATTTTTTATTGGAGTCACAAAATCAATGCCATGCCTCATATCACAATCTTATTTTTATATCATAAAGCCTTTTAGCTGCTATCTCAGAAATACTTGTGTGTACAATTTGCCAGGATTTCATTATGTTCCAAGTCACAAATCAGGTCCGGGGGCAGGCAAAGGTTTAGTTTGGCTGCACAAGTACACAAAAAATCATAGCTCAAACAGACACCGATCTGAAATGGATATGGTGGAAGCAGACTCTACTTCCTGTTTAATGCATGGGGTTTTTCTTATATACACTACACCTTTTGGGATCACCTATCAAAAGGCCTTTAGAAGTTCTCCAGTAAATCCTGGAAAAAGCCTTGAAGAAACATCACACACAGTAGTGACATTTTCCTCTTCCCAAAACGTACTTCAGTCTCACCAGATCAATCTTCCTTCCCATCCTCCCCTCTCTGGCCAGCTCCTTGGTGGCTCATGCCTCCTCTCTCTGTGTGAGCCTTGTTATTCCAGTTTTCACAGGCAGGCTCCCACAGACCTTTCCTTGGATTTCTCAGACTCATTCTGTCACTTCCACTCTCTGCGTGCTGCCTGCCTTGTGTACAAGTTTAGTCATCTAGTGCTCAAGGCTTCCCACATATTTACTTGTCTGCTGTTTCTCTATCTCCTTTCCTGTTAAAACCCTCATTATCTACAGGCAAAATCTGTGACAGTCTACACTCAAACTTTCTACAAACACAACTGCACCCCCGGTTGAGAGCTACAATACAGATAAATATGAAAGACCACAAGCATTTTAACAACTGCAATATCGCTGCCTGCAGCTGCAACAATCAGTAATTGCCTGAAATATTCTCACACAGCTTTGGAAAGAAACAAAATCATTTTGTCCATCTGTCTGCCCACCTTGGCCTGTTACATCCCTTGGTAACTTTAGAATCTGTCACCTGCATTTCTGCCAAATTTGTCAGAGAAATACTTGCACGAGCTTTACAAAAACTGCAGGCCAGACAGAGGACAGAAGCCTTGAGAAGCCAAGGACACCTAGGTAAATATCCTGAATCTTTCCCAGCTGCCAGCACAGCAAACAGGAACACCTGACTCAGCTGGCTGCACAAATAAGGACAGGGCGGATTGGGATACAGGCAGCACCTGGGTGCAGCCCTGGGGAAGGAGAAGCTACCAGGCACTGAGGCCAGTAGGAGCCAGGCAGGAGCTGCTGGGGTAGGATGTGGCAAAAAACTCCTCGGGAAACCAGGCTGCATTAATCCTCCTTGCAAAATGACTTTCCACCAAGCACCGTTTCCTATGGAAACAAAGTTTATATAATCACACTTTTCACTTGGATCCACCAGCTAATTCCAAACACATCTGAAAGGACAGTAGATGTTTTGAAGACAGGGTTTATGTGTTTACTGGAAGCTGGCAGCCGGGGGTGCTGGCAGCCGGGAGGGCTGCAGTGTTGGCTCAACAGTTGTCTGCTTGCCTTGGTCATGTGGGCAACCCATGGGCACAGAGCTGGGACTGGCACAGAGCTGGGAATGCCATGTGGGCAGGGAGGGATTGGGAGCACTGAAATGAGGAATGGTACAGGACAGGGGCAGGAGCCAAGGGTACTGATACAGAGGGGGCTGGGACCTGGTCAGAAGAGAGCCAGAACAACTCTCCCTTGCCCCCATCCCAGTTACTGACATTCCACCTGACCACTGCAAGTCAATGAAGCCAGCTGGAAATGCTTTAGGAAGCCTTGTTCCACTTGGAAATGAAGCCAAGGCAGTGAGAAAATTCTGCAGTTTCCCTTCTCCACTTGACATTCTTATGTTTATTTAGCTCCTACATAAGACCGGCACTAAAAATTTAATTAGGGTCCATGTACCCATCTGGCTTTTAGCAGCAACAAGCCTGTCTCTGCTGTAGGATGGTGCCAATCAGCCTCCCCCAATCCCGAGGAGAGGCAGCGGGATTCTGGTGTCAGAACCGAGGTGATAACTTTGTATGAGGAAACAAAATAAACTTTGTACCACAAATGGGGGCAAATCTTGTGATGACTATGTAGGTCAGCCTTAAGGACACAAGGGGTGCACAGAGTCATCTTCAAATTAAAACAAGACACAAGAATATCTGTTCTGTAGTAAGTACCAGGTGGGATCTGCTCACAATGAATCCACTGCAAGCCTAGGATCTACATCTTACAGTTTACTCTGTTTGCTCAGCCTCTAGAGCACTATGTATTTTGTAGGGCCTCAGAAGGTACAACGAAACAGCTGCAGTGCTTATGCACATCTGTATCCCGAAAGGATCCAAAGACAGATGTCTTTAAAAAGGGTTAAACCCATGGCTTTGACAACCACAGTCAGCGCTTCTATGAACACGCATCGTATTTTTCCACCAGCGGACAATGACCTTCGCCAAGCTGCGACTGGCACTCGGTGAGAGCCCACGGCTGTTCCCAAGGGTTAAGAGACGGCCAGAGAGGCTTCACAGCTGTACGGGGCTCGGTCCCCAGCTCAAAGCGAGCGTCCCGAAGAGGAATGAACGCAGGAGTGCAGATAAAAACTCCTATCTGCCAGAGCTGGGTCCGTGCAGCCCCCGCCGACCACGGGCGAAGCCGGGGGGTGTCCGGGGAGCGGACCCGCGGCTCAGGCCGGACCTGTCGGGAAGGACGTGGAGGTGCTGGAGCGAGTCCAGAGACGGGAACAACGCCGGGGGAGGGTCTGGAGCACAAGTCTAGTGAGGAGAGGCTGAGGGAGCTGAGGGGGCTCCAGGCTTCTCTCAGCCTGGAGAAAAGGAGGCTCGGGGAGACCTTCTCGCTCTCCACAATCCCTGACAGGAGGTTGTGGCCAGGTGAGGTTTGGCTCTTCTCTCAGGTAAAAAGCGACAGGACAAGAGTACAGAGCCTCAAGCTGCGCCAGTGGAGGTTCAGTGGGCTGGACACAGGAATTTTTTCACGATAAAGGGTGATTATGTATTGGAATGGGCTGCCCAGGGAGGCGGCGGAGTCCCCGTCCCTGGAGGTGTTCAGGGAAAGCCTGGACGTGGCACTTGGTGCCATGGTCTGGTTGACGAGGTGTTGTTGGATCACCGCTTGGACTCGACGATCTCGGAGG
>VZRV01007235.1:123743-140696 GCA_013398115.1 Falcunculus frontatus | reverse complement strand
TGGCGGGGGAGCGCCCGCCAATGGGGCGGCGGCGGGGTTAACCCCGGCCTGGCCGCAGCCCGTGCCGCTCCGGGGCTGCGGGAAGAGCCCTGGCTCTAGGGGGACACCGAGGGAATACGCGTTTGTCAAATGCATATGGAAGATACTTAGCTGTGGCTGCGCGCAGCAGCGCTCCGCGGGAGCAGGATGCTGTGGCAACGGGTCCTGTAACAACACGCACCGCCGTCAGAGGCACTTGGCTCCTCTGACTTTGGAGTGATAGAATTATAATTTAGAATTACAACCCTCTTAAACAGTATTATTATACTATATAGCCCTATTACACTACATATTATGACTACATGCAGTCCTGAGCAATACACCTCCTTCTGTAATCTAGCACCAATAAATTGGATGCTATTCAACCATAACATCAATAGAATTTTATCTCTCCCGGTGCTACTACAAATAACATCTTAATTTAATTTTTTCCCCCCACGTTCACACACTCCCAATTTAAAATAACGCTCCGGTGTCAATTCCATCTCGCAGGCACCGCTGGAAGTTGGCAGGGGAATGCGCAGCTGGTGCAATGCCAGCCTGGCTCAGCAGGAGCCACCCCCCAACAGCACCGAACTGCGCTCCCAGAAACACCACGGCAAGAAGAGCAGGGGGTGACAGATATCCCAGTCCATAGCTACAGCCTGTGCATCCCCTTCCTCCACAGCTCCTCGCTCCCCAGAACATTTTCTGCATTGTTTCTGCTCCACTTGCTGTTCCTCACCTTTTTTTTTGTCCCTTTTCACAGAACCATTTCGGTTGGAAAACTCCTCTGAGATCACTGAGTCCAGCATAGTTGACTGCAGTATCTTGGGCTACTTTAAGACGGCAACAAATACTGCACTTGCTGACTGGACTGAAGTGGAAAATAAATGTATTTCTTTCCGGGAATTTTCCCTTTCCCTCCTCCATTTTTAGGACTTGGAATGAAAAATTTCATGGGACTTTTTAAAACCCCTTTGAGGAGGAGAAAAAAAAGTCATACCTAGTGCTTTATGACCTCCTGCTGCAAGGTTCCAAGTGCCTCAAGCAAACATCTTTGCAGGCATCCACACACAGCACAGGCAACTTCTCTTGTGCAATGCTATTGCTAGAGGGAAAGATACTAAAGTATATCTATAAATATACTAGTAACAGTTTCATTGTTATGGACTGCTCCTCTGCTAGCTCCTCACCCAATAAAGTTTTAAACCTAACTGCAATCTCAGCTTTCATTATTAATTAGCACGTTAATATTTAAGTGCTGAGCAATTGTCTACAGCCACAGAAACACTAAGAGCTAAGGAGCGGCCAAGTGCATCAGGTTACAGACCAGCCGTGGAGCTGGGGATGCTGGATGACCAGCAGGACACAGGGTGGTCATGAAGGGCTGTCATCTTCCAAAGCTGACAGGCAGAAGAGCTCTGTTATCCCCTGCCAAGGGTGCAGCACATCCCAGGAAGAGGAAGAGAAAGAGCTGATGGAGCTGGGGCTGCCTATAAAAATCTGCAGGTCGTGGGAATAAGGACTGTCTCAGGCTGGAGAATGAGGTCTGAGCGGGGAAGAAGAGCAGCAAAGAGCCATCTCAAAAGCTGGGGCTGGTGTGGCAAGGAAGCCATAGAGGCTGTTAAATAATTCTATCTGCTTCAGGAAAACCTCTGCATGCTCAAAAGGAGAAAGCTTTAATCAACACACACACTGTCACCAGATGCTGCATGGATCTTCCTATTCAAAGAGCTGTGTGATCCTGGCAACAGGCTGAAATCAGATTTATACGATACAAAAGAAATTCCTGAGTCAAGGATGCCACTTAGACCTAGAAAAGCATGTTAAGCATTGCTTTGTAGAAGATACATATATATTAAAAAAATATTTATATTTCTATACAGATATATAAAATATATATAATATTTTATATTATATATATAAAATATTGTGTAATAATATTATATACATAACCACGTGTCATTAAGCTAAAGGTACAGAAATAATTTGAGGCAGGGTTCATCTGAGGTCAGGTATCAAGCACTGACTCTTGGAAACTCTTCAGCTGAAGAGGTGCCACCCCCAACTCTCTGCCTCCCTGCCAGGAAGTGGAGAGACAAACGGGGATCACTGCCTTGACTTACCCATGAAGAGGAGTTCTTGGATACTGTGGAATGGGAACTGTGAAAGAACATAAGAGACATGAGACAGACACTAGGGGAGGACAGGGCAGCTGAGCTGAGGAGCACTTGATGTGCACAAAGACTTCTCACAGCAGTGTGATGTTAACTCAGCTTAGAACCCAGCTTAGTGCCCACTTTCCCATGCCTACTCTGCAGTGTGACCTGTAGGGAAAAGGAAGGGCCACAAGGTCATTGTTCAATGGAAATGTGCCACAAGAAGGCTTTCACTGGGACTGCAGAGTGGCAAAGGGGTCCCCTCAGAACACGGGCAAAAAGGCCAGATCCTTAGTGCTGGGGTTAGATGGATGGAAGCTGGGTCTGGATGATGTGAAAAGCCTCAGGAGTGTCCCGAGCACAAAGCCCCAAGGGTGGCATGTGGCAACTCAGTCCAGGTGACCTCACCATCAGCTGACAGCAGGCTTTGCTGCCACCTGAGGAGCAGCCAGGCCACGCAGGGCGGGCTCCTCTCTCCTGGGCCTGTCCAGAGGGAACGACAGCAAGAGACTTCCCTTTGCAGATCCAGCCCGAGACACTGCACCCTCCAGCTGCTGGTCACCACCAGCACATGAAGTCACTAGCACCAATGTCTGCTGCTGAGAGGTTCTGCCTCATGACTCCTTAATCTGTTTCAGGGAAACATCAACAGGGTTAGTTTGTATAGGTGCTTTGAGCTACCTGGGTGATTTTGCCTGGAGCAGATTAGGAAATGCATACCCCAGCTGCTCCCAGGCAATGCTGGATACAGGCATTACAATATGAAACTACAAGTGTCAGTATTTTAATGGAGCACCACACCCTGAACATGAAGTTAAAGCATTTATGCAAGGGATTAAAAAATCTTTTTATAGCACTGTCAGGCTTATTTACACAGTTGTAAGTGTGTAATTAAATATTTGGGATATTTTTTTTCCTCCAAAACTGTGTTTAACTGGAAAGACAAAAACACACATTTGACATTTAAACTTCCTTAATTGCTTTTAAATATCACCACAAATTAAATAGTGTTTATTCTCAGTCTAATTGATAGCAGCACCAAGACATCACCTCTCCACCTGAGCACAAAGGCCGTAAGGCAACAGCAACACACATTTGCATTGCACAAGCTGATTTTATTCTCCTTGCCTCCTCATCAGCACCTCAGTGTACCTTTGATGGCCCTGTGCCTGCTCCTGCCTGTTTTCCACATGAGCTTCTGGTGGAGCAGCCACCAGCTCACTGCAGACCAAATCTCCTCCTGCAGAGGGGGAAGAGTCCTGGTCCCTTGGGAGAAGAAAACCAAGAGCATTTAAACAAAGCCCAGATGTTTGCTGGGGTCCCATGGAGGACAACTACTACCCTCTGCACCGTTTCACCAGAGGCTGTGCCACGAGAAGACAGAGAATGTGGGGATCATTAACATCTCATCAGAGCTGCACGCACTGGACACCTGACAAGGGCACTGGAGTGGCCATTTCAAATTGACTGAAATTGGATAAAACAAGAAGTAAATTTGAAAATCTCTTTTTAAAATTCAGAGTAGTTTTCAGTTAAACTGCGAGTCTAGTTTGGCAATTTCATGAAGCATCAGTGCCCAAAATCAACTTCTGGAAGGTAGAATCCCTGCCCATGGCAAGGGGTTGGAACTAGAGGATCCTTTAGGTCCTTTTCCAACTTAAACTATTCTGTGATTCTATGAGTAAAAGCAGTGGGCATTGTTCTGAGCCTTCTCTAAAATACTAGGGTTCAGCAGCGCCTGGGGAAAAGAAAGGGAGAAGAGAAGCTGCCTTGCTTGGAAAACTAACTCCACAGGGACATATGGTGCCAAGGAAAAGGGGCAGTACCTACAGTACCAAGACTGTACCTTTCTCTCTAGAAATAATAGAAGAGAGATACTGCATTAAAACAATTCTCAAGCTTCTCACAACAAACCAAGCTCTGTTCAGCTGAAACAAGTCACTGTGCTGTGACAACACGGCAGCCAGGCTGCTGTGCACCTTCTCTTGTATATGTGTATTAGCCCAAAATAACTCAAGATAATTAAATCACAACTAGCTGGCTTTAGAGCAAACCAAGTAAGTTGTGCAGAGACTCCTCTGGTTCTTCCTGTCACTTTCTTGGGCTGTCACCAGACCATGGGGATTTTTTTTTAATGTGTGACCTTTATCAGATTCCTGGTATGAAAATCCTTCCTTCTTCACGTGAGCCTGGAAAAGGAGAGAGGTCACAGCAAGGATCCTAAACATAGCCTTGAGAACTGAGCTGGAGAACTTTTAAGTCGTTTAACCTTGACCCCAACTTGGCTGCTTACACAACAGCTAGAGAATGAGAACTGCTTTCATGGAAAAGGCTTCTAATTCCTCCTCTGGTGATTCAAGACATCACTCAAATTTACCCAACCTTACTAAAGGAGCAATTGATGCCGAGTGTCCTCCATGGCTACCAGCTGACACTTCCTTACAGATAACCCCCCTGATGGTTTCCCTTCAGGGCTGTAGGCAACTGCTGCAGAATGCAGGGTGAATTTCTCGTTTGTTCAGAAGACTGTGGTGTTGATCAGTGGCACTAAATTCCAGAGACAGCCAAAAGGAAATGCCCCTCTGGGAACAGCAATCCTCAGGACCACAGCTGGTTTGGCAGAGGGGCAGCCCGTGTGACCCCATCCACAGCTGGCAAAGCTGGGGATATTGCATCTGGAGCACAACCATGAGAGGTTGCAGTGGGGTAAGGACAAGGAGGGAGCAAACCCAGTCTTTTTGGGGCTAAGCTATTCACATGTCAGGTCTAATTCTATTTCCACGAACATCTCCTGTCTTGGAAGCTGAATCTGCCAGTAAGAATTTTTAAAGTGTTGATAAATACTTTTAATCTCAAAGGTTTTTATGAATGGACACACTGGCTCTGTGCAGAAATCCCTTCCTTGTGCACTGGGATGGGCTCACGGCTTGGCCAGCTCCCTGCTCCTGGGGCAGCAGCTCTGCTCACTGAGCTCAGCAGGATGAAAGCACAGAGCTCGAGGGAGGGGTTAGTGAAGGAAAACCATACCACAGTCTGGCCACAGCCCTGAAAAAGCCGTGATCTTGAGATGGGAGATGGTATCTCTGTGGTCATTGATACACTGGAACTCAAACTTCCTCTAGGATGGAGTGAGGGTCTAGCACTGAGGCTGATCAACCAGCACCCTTCCTGCAGTGGGAAAATGATTCCTGAACTGTAAAGACTAAGGATACCCAACCTTGCACACCCACAAAGATCAACCACTCCAGCTCTAGCAAACTGAGTTTATATGACAACTCATTTCTACTGCATATTCTGGCTCTGCTCAGCCCAGTTTGTCTGTTTCCCCTTCTGCAGGCAGTGTAAACATCAGAGAATTAAACATCCTATCACCCGTGCAGGAAATCAATCAGAGCAGGCAACTCTCAAGGTGAACAGGGCACTGCCAGCACTCAGGGGTTCCAGGCAGCACCTGAGGAACGGGGCAGCTCCCAGACTGCCGTGCCCTCCCCTGCAGTGCCTGGCTGCACTCACAGCACCAGGAGCCTCCTCCATAACCACCCTCTTCCTTCTGATCTTTAATCCTGCACGTGAAGGGGATCCTGTGCTCAAACTGGAGTGCAAAGGGAAGCTGATCCCTTTTTAACCGGGCTGCTCTGCACAGAGCCAGCCCAGAACACGAGCACAGTAAAGCATGCAGGACACAATCCAAAGGGCCAGACCATCCTCTGAGTGACTTGCAGCAAGAACAAACACAAAGCTGCTGCTCTGCATATTCACAGTGCGCATTTACCATTAAACCTTTCAGCTCTTACATTTTTAAATGAGAGTCCAGACTGGAAAGGAAGTGATTAGCATCCTGACTTCACCTTGGCATGGAGCAGCTCCCTCCAGTGCTTCCAGCTGTGCAGAGGAAAGTCCTTCAGGAAACTCAACCCATTGCAGGCACATTCTTCAGATCTTGTAGGATATTCCTCATCATCCCCTTTTCGGTAAATGAACTTCTGTGGTTTAGTTACAGGATTAAAAAAATATTTCTAATACAAAAGATACAAAGAATTTTTACTTTTTAATCTGACTTTGAAGACAGTAAAGCCTTCACTGGAAAAAGTAAAAGTTTCACTGACAGATAACATGAACGAATCTCATCACTGGCCTGTAGGATCAGAAACAAGGATCAGCAAGACCCGGAGAAGGTCCCTCCAAACATCTCCACAGGGTGTCAGTGTTATTTCAAATTTGGGTCATTTAATGCTGGAATCAGGGTAAATTTTCTCACATTATTTTTATGAGTCTGTTCCTCAGAGAGCAGCTGCCACCACAGAGTTATACCTGTATTTTTCATTCAAATTAAATTAAATTCATTTAATTAAAACAAAATGTGTTAGAATGGGGAGATGGAAGTGCGCAGTCACGGTGGTCTGGGGACAATAGGACATTTCAGAGACATCTGCAACGGCACTGACATTCACCATTCCAAATCTGCTCCCAGTTTGCTGGTGGGATTCTCAGTGCTGCTGGGCAATGATCTTCCAGCAGGTGACCCAGAGCCCTTCCACAGGCACCCACCCAGGGCTCCACGTCCTTTCCCTGACAGGTACGTGGCCACCAGGAGCATGTCTGGCACTTCGAGTCTGCCATGACCCATTCAGTGTTTGAGAGCTGTCTGAGAGCTGACTCTGAGGCAGAACAAAGCTGTTTAAGCTAACCCGTGCCAAAAATTATTTTCCAGACACGTTACTGCCATGGCTGTGCTGAAACAAGGTCCCACTGTACTCTGGCAGCCGTGGCAGATGTGTGCTGTGACACACAATATCCCCGCCAGCGTGGGCCCCGAGTGACCGCATGAGCCAGCTCCAGCCCCTCTGCAGGGCTCTGCTGGGATGCCCTCTGACCCAACAGTCCTCTTCCAGCAGCTTCCTCCAGCTTCCAGTGCCCCAGCCTTCTACAATACTCATGTAGCAGCTCCCCACAATACCCATGTAGCAGCTCCCTTCTAACCTGTAATTCTGAGAGTTATTGGATGGTTGGATGTCCAGCAGGGATGAATCCCGAGTCAGGAAGTTTCTACCACTATTAAATACCCAGCATTTCAGTTCTTTATCGTGTTATTCTAAAATGTGCCATTTCTTATCTGTGTGAAGGGCATCATCCCAAAGAACTTCTGCTGAAAGCAATGCTCAAGAACGTGCCTGTAAGAGGCAGCAAACAGGCAGCACATTGTGTTAGCCCAGCACAGAACACGTTCTGCCTCAGGTATCAGGCAGCAGTTTGACAAAGAGGGCTGTTTTTCAGCAGGACCATCAATTTAAGTAGCCCCTGTCATACTCCTCACCATTCATCCTCCCTCCCCTCTGCCAGCCTCTCAGATGTGCCAGTAGCATGGCCTGTGAGGCTGGGCAGTAAGTTGAATTGCAGAACTGACCTACATTAAAAATAATCTGGCATCAAAGTAAGTCAGTATCTATTTAACCCAGAATAATGAGCCCATCTAATTCACCAGCTGCCCAGTAGTTCTGCCACCAGGACCAAGTGTGGGAGGAGCACTGGGTGGGAAGGAAGTGTTGGATGCTTAAATCAGTGCTATTCAATTTATACCCCTGGAGTTCAACTTGCGTTAAAGTAACAAAGAGATTAAACCCCAGATCTCCAAAAATGCGTAAGAATTCAACTTCCCATAGATCACAAAATGGTTTGGGTTGGAAGGGACCTTAAAGAACATCTCATTCCACCCCCTGCCATGGGCAGGGACACCTTCCACAATCCCAGGCTGCTCCAAGCCCCATCCAACCAGGCCTTGGACACTTCCCGGGATCCAGGGGCAGCCACAGCATCTCTGGGCACCCTGTGCCAGGGCCTCCCCCCCCTCACAGGGGAGAATTTCTTCCCAGATTTCAGGATTTTCATGTTCTAACATTTTCATGTTTATGTCCTACATAAGCAAAGAAGGGCAATGAACAGCAACATGTCCAGAGAAGGGCAACAGAGCTGGGGAAGCGGCTGGAGCACGAGAGAGCTGGGGCTGTTAAGTCTGGAGAAAAGGAGGCTCAGGGGAGACCCTGTTACTCTCTACCAGCACCTGACAGGCAGTTGCAGCCGTGTGGGGGTCAGGCTCTTCTCCCAGGAAATAAGTGATGGGACAAGAGGAATGGCCTCAAGTTGCCTGGGGGAGGTTTCCGTTGGGTATTAGGAAAAATTTCTTCATGGAAAGGGCTCTCAAGCCATGGACCAGGCTGCCCAGGGAAGCGGTGGAACCACCATCCCTGAAAGTGTTCAAAGAACATGTGTGTGTGGCACTTGAGGACACAGCTCAGAGGTGAACACTGTGGTGGTGCTGGGGGAACAGTTGGACTCGATGATCTTAGAGGTCTTTTCCAACCTTAGCAACTCCACAATCCTAAGACAGCTGGTTCTTTCTGCTTTCCCCCTCCACGCAGAGCAGGGCAGCAGGCAGGGGACCAGCCTCACAGCAAGCCCAGCTCCTGCTCAAAGCTACCTGGTGGTCTGCAGAACATAAAAATATTTTGGAACAGCTGCACTGGATGATGGCAGAGAAGGAATATTGACTGGGACTGCTGCGGCTGTTTCTAAAGTCTTTAAAAGCGAAACATCATGGCAGCTATTTAGTATGGTCTTTGAAAATTCAAATATTGACAGAAGGAAGTTTTTCAAAGGATGCCAGCAGCTTTTGCAGCAACCCCAGTAGTCGAAACACTGCGGTGTCAGATGTGGGCAGCAGCACAGACCAAGCCCACAAGCTCCACAGAGGCAGAATTTGCAGCACTTTGCCCTCTGCCAGGCGTGCACTGGAGCTGGGGGTGGCGAGGGCTGCAGGGTGGAAGGGAGAGGCTAAAATGCCCCAAGGAACTACAATCACACATGCCAAATCCTGCATTTTACTGGGAAAGGGAGAGAGTGACTTCACTCTTTACCTCCCCATCCCCACTTCCCCTGCCCCAAATGGACAGATGTGGCTTTGCAAGAAATTAATTACAGATGGAGGCCCAAAAAAAAAAAAAAAAAAAAGGGAAACCCCCCCCTCTGAACCACAAGGCTTTTTCCTCTGCAGACTTGAGGATGGATAGGGCAACCTGGGAAAACTGGCACATGGAAAACCCATTACAGATGTGAGGTTTGGAGAATAAGGCTGAAGGACAATTTGAGAGTTGTAAATTTTAACTTTGGGGGTTTAAATGCATTGCTTAGCAACACAAAACAAATAGGAAACAAGAAGCCTCACGAGAGAGACGCTTAAATATTTTAAAATCCCTGTTTGAGCTGAAGACTACATTACCAGAGACGTGAGGGGCTGCTATTACCAACAGCTACAGTTAAGTCAAAAAGAAAATGAGGACTGTAATCTCATTTCCACACCAAAAGGTACATAATTTATTTTGGTCAAGGAAAAGAGCTATTTGTTTGTTCCCATTCCTGCTTTGAGCTCTGCAAACCTGAGTAAGCTCAGAATACACAATGAATTTTTAAGCATTTTGCTCCCCAGGAAAGATTGTCTCAGCATGTTTGAATATAGGAAGGGAAGCTGCTTTTCTGGGCATGTGTATATTGGATATGATCATTGCTACCATGTGTCTGACCCTCGCTGCATAGGCCAATGCCATTTTATGCTGCTGCATAAATCATCTCCTCAAATTCCTGACATCTCCAAGGATGGCAGGGGCCTCCATCTCCAGGGAGAGAAGGAGAAGGATGAAAAAGAACAGGTCACCTGGAAACAAATGTTGAATGTTTTACACTATTTCTTCACCATGAAAAGGGTAAGAGAGAAGGAAAAACAATCAAAAAAAAGACATTACCAGATTTGAAAGGTCAAATATTAGTTTTGGTCTTTTTTTTTTTTTTTTTCTTTTTAAATCTACTGAAACAGAAGAAATACCAAGTAAAGCAAAGTATGAAGCTTTTAAACAAGCCTATGGCCAAAGCCTCACCTTCTGCAGCAAAACACGAAGGGAACTCGTTAAAGATTAAAAAAGAAATTCTCAAGGAACCAAAACTCCTTCCAAAAATCCTCTTCTTCTCAGAGCCTGTAAAAGCAGTCCTTCAAATGCATACATACATTTTTTACATACCAAAAAAGCAAACATCAGGTTGTTCTTTGCCTTATTCTGGGGCATCAGCCCCCGGTGTTACCTCTGGGGTGTGCTGAGCTGGATGGAGCATGCACTGATCCTCTCCTGAACTGCTGAACATGACATCACCCTGCTGCTTTCACGAAGGAGGGCCACATTAGTGGAGTTCGGAAATAACCCAGACATTCCCACTTGGTTTTGCTGCTAGAGCAAAAAGGGATATGGCAGGCCCACAGTTCTGGAGGTTTTTCCCCTTTTCTTTTTGATTTCTTTTTTTTCTTATCTGAAAAAAGCCAAGCATAGAAGCCCAACCATAAATAACCTGAAATAACTAATGCTTGCAAGAGTTAAAATCAGTAGGAAAGCTCCTTGGCAGCTCAGAACTCCAGGCCAATAAAACCAGCTGTTCATATAAATACGTAACCTCCAAAATCAATGAAAAAAGAGAAGCATAATGGACACATCTTGCTTAATCTAATGGCCAGAAATACAGAGAGCAAAGAGAAAAGGCATTCTGACATAGAATCATGGAATGGTTTGGGTTGGAAGGGACCTTAAAGATCTAATCTAAGCCATCCCAATCCTAGTGGACACCTTCCACTATCCCAGGTTGTTCCAAGCCTCATCCAACCTGGCCTTGGACACTTCCAGGGATCCAGGGGCAGCCACAGCTTCTCTGGGCACCCTGTGCCAGGGCCTCCCCACCATCACAGGGCAGAATTTATTCCTAATATCCAGTTTAAATCTACTCTCTGAATCTACTCCCCATTGTCCTGTCACTCCACACCCTTGTAAATAGTCCCTCCCCATCTTTCCTGTAGCTCACTTCAGGCCCTGCAAGGCCACACTGAGGTCACCCCAAAGCCTTCTCTTCACCAGGCTGAACAATCCCAGCTCTCCCAGCCTTTCCTCCCAGCAGAGCTGCTCCATCCCTCTGCTCATCCTGGTGCCTCCCCTGGACCGGCTCTAACAGCTCCATGTCCTTCCCCTGCTGGGACCCCAGAGTTGGGGCAGCTCTGCAGGTGGGGAAGTATTTCTGTATAGACCCTCAGCAGCTTACAGGCAGCACTACATCAGCTGAAATGACCAGATGCAAATACCACAGAGAAGACTCAAAGATCCAACTCCAGCTGTGGTTCGTCTCCTGGCAGTAAGAGATGTTCAGCATGTAACTAAATACTGCTTTGTGGGCGTGCCATGATGATGGTGTAAATTAGCAGTGCCTGTGCACCTGCCTGAAGGCCAACACTGAGCTGTGCCTGTAACAGAGGCTTTTGGGAAACAGCTTGATCTTGGGCCAAAAGAGGCATGTATGGAAATCTCCTCCAGGGAGGATTTCACATGGATACTTTCAGCTTGGCCAGGGACAGGAGCAGAGACCACAGGCTGGTGGTAGAAACTGTGTGGTGGGTGTTCCCTTTTCTCATGTTCCCTTTTCCCATCTCCCTGTCCAAACCCATGGCACAGGACTATCAAGACTTCTTTCCTCCACTGTCCTTGCAAGGCTCTTTTTTTTTTGTTTTTTTGCTTTGCAGATCGAAAAAGTGAAGGGGCACCTTTCCAGTCCCTGAATTATATACTAGGTTATTAAATCACCCACAGATCTCATTTACCAGACTCAGTTTGAGAAAATACCTATTGCAAAAATCACTTGGTAGACTGCACCAGCACATGACCTTAAACAAGGCCCCAGCAGCTCCCAGCAGGTTTTTCTACAATCAGTTAAACTATTTGTCAAGATGGTAAATATGTGCCAGAAACTGATGGTCTCACCTAAGCACAGACTCCCTGCTGCTGCTGGTACCACCCCTAACCTGGGGTAAGACTGGCTGGAGAGTTTTCCAAAACTCCCTTGGATTGCTAAGGGCCTAGTTTTCCAGGATTAAAAAGGCAAGGAAGCCTGGCATCTCACACCGTAAAAAAAGCCCTTAAAATTTCCTTTATTCTACTCTCTGCAAAATTCTCATGTGTCTTCGATGCACAACACGGGAAGCAAAATAAAGCACAAATTCATTATTTCCCCTTTGCCAGCTGCTTTTCCTTGCAATGAAACTCCTTTTCCTGTTGTGTTTCCATCACAGATGTGTTGTGAGACTGGCCTGCTGCAACACTGCTGCCCAGCCTGGCTTGCATTTTTCTGGAAGAGAGTGGCATAGGGAAGGCATAGTGAAAAGTGAGCCTCCCTTTGTTGGATTCTTTCCTGGATAAAGGCAGGAGTTCCTACCAAACCCCACGCGTTTGTGGCCAGAAGGTTCCCCCAGCCAAGGATGTGACACCAGGTCACTTGACACAGGGAGCTGAACAAAGGGAAAAAGCCCTCAGAGTTTACTCGTGCTCTTGGCTGAAAACAGGCTGCTAAAAACTGCACTCAAATGAAAGGGCATTATAGTGTGGAAACTGAAATCCCATCAGATATTCCACTGGAAAACAGAAGGAGCAGCTTCTCCGAGCACGAGACAGCGCTGCTGCTCTTGGAGCACGGGAGGGAGCGAGCAGCCAAGGGGCTGGGCCATCCTGCCCGGCTGAACAACATTCACTTTGCTGGATGCTGCTGAGACCTGCCACTGTTGGTGAAACCCCGGCTTTGATACGAGCTTCAGGCACAGGAGATAGATGTGAGGCAGAAAAGATGATGGGGAAAAAAGAGCACGGAGAGAGATAGGAGGGGAAAGGGGCTGCTCTGTTCCCAAACCGTTGCCTGCCCCATCCCTCGTGAAAAGGCCCCTTCAGCCAGACCTATCTGTCAGCCTCTGACCTGCCTTTCAACATTATGATGCTCTTTGATTTTATTCATTCCTGCTGGAGGTTTTGCTTAAACATAAACAGCAGAGCATTTCAGCCGGAATTAAAAAAATACAAATAAAAGAAATGAGAAATTCCCCAAGTCTCCAGGCACATTTTCAAACACATTAAAAAGGACAGGACAGTACCAGCTTCATACATACCACAGCTGCAGTGATTCGCAGCAAAAGTCAGCAAGGTTCAACGTGCTAGTGTTTTGTTTTAAAATATGGGCTTCACATTCAGAGAGATCTCTTCAACACTGAAACCTGAAGGAAAGAGTGAGAAATTCAGTGACTCCCACCTTTCTCACCTTGATGTTTCTGCTTCTCCATACGCAGGGCAGGCTGGACTCGGGGAGAGCAGAGGCTTTTGTGAGGTCCCCAGGACTCCGGGAAACACAGGCAGCTTTACACCAGGATTTACAACCAGTAGGTAGAGAACAACTCCAAAGGTGTTTTATTACTTGTGATGAGGGACTATCAAAGAAGCCACAGGCTACTTAGCCAGCTGTTTGGTGTTACTTCTTTAGTTCTTACTGGCAACCCTCTGAGCTATTGCTCTATTTTTCTTTCCCTCTCCCACTCACTTATCTTTCATCTTCCAGTCTCCAATATTAACTCAATTTCATGTTGGAAATTAATCCGCACAAACGCTGAAGAAATTCAGCTGCTAAAAAAGAAAAATAGAAAAGAAAAAAAGGCAGCAGGTCAAGTTCCTGACACACACAGAGGCCAGGATGCTGCTCCAGCACTTTATCACAACACTGGTTATGCAAACAGAAGATGAGTTCTTGAGTTCTTTTAAATGAGCCACCAGTAAAGGCAGAAAGTTTTTTTGCACCGATTTTGACATTCCTATTTTCTGGTGTGAAACATGGCCAAAGGACGAACATGGATGATTTTCCTTTGGTAAGCACAGGGCTTTAATGACACATCCCACCCTGTGATTCACAGTAACATCTTGATTTCTTGATTCTTCTGACACGAAGACCAAACAGAGTTGGAAACCATGTATATTTAGCACATCCTTCTGCTTTCAGCATTTTTCAAATACTGCCCAAAATAGAAGTTCAGACTTGAACTGTGACTGGCACGTGTACAATCATTGTGGGAGACAAAAGATTAAGACATGGAAGTGAATATTGACTGACACTTGTTTGCCCTGTGTGAAAACAAAGAGGTCCGGGCCAGGGCAGTTGTGTTACAGCATCAGTAGAGATGGACTGGCTGCCTGTGTAACTTCAACAAAAATGGGGAGAGAGAGGTGGTCGATGCTGGAGGATTTAGAGGCAAATAAAGCTCTATTAATCTTTTCTAGCTTGTATGTACAGATGTTTTGCTTTCAGTAACACTATTTCAAGTTCAACCCACATGGTGTAAATCAAGCTGTAATGCTCATTAAATACATTTTCAAAAAAAAGCATTTATTCCATCCCTTCAGCGTCCCAAGCAGTTCGGCAGGGCAGAGAACCCACCCTGAGCAGGGACTGAACATAGCATCCCTGACCCTGGCAGGGAAACACAGCTCCAACAGCGGCTCTCTGCAAATGGCCCAACCAGCCAAGCCTGAGGCTTCCAGAGCAGAGTCTCTCTGCCCCAGGGGGCACTGCTGTGTGTAAAACGCAGTTTCTGACAATAGCCACAAGTCCTGGACAATATTGGTACATCTTTTTAGAACCACATACATTTTTTTTCCTCTCAACAGAGAGTTAAAAGGCATTTTGGGAACCAAAACGGAATTTTTAAAGTACTAACCACTTTTCTTCTTTTTTCCTTCTTTTTTCTAAATTGTACCTTCACCAAGAATTCTTCATGTTTATAAAACTGCCCATACATCTTTTCCATGGATTACACTGTTTATAGTGACCGTTAAATTCTGCACAGACCCCTATGTAAATGACCAGTTAAGCTTGAGCAAACATCCACCTTGTTTTTCCAATCCCACCACTGCTTTTGCATTTACTCCTGTTTATCTGCTGCCTTGCAATGCCTTTTCTTGGCCTTACAACCACGTTAACTTGCTCCTGCAATCCTTTCTATAAGCAAAGTGTTTAAAAGAAATACCTATGTTTATACTTAATAAAATGTGAAAAAGCAAAACCCCAAAGATGCAGTCCAGTGTAAATCATGACAGAACACTGATAATAAACGAACCTTATTCATGCCAGATAAAGCAAGAAATCCTAATTTAACACAGCAAATAATTTATACTTAGCCAGAAAGACACTCAGACATTCAAACAGCCGTCTTTGTACATATGGAGAAGCTGCCAAGTCTCCATACTTGAATGATCTCATAGACTCTGGAAAAAAAAAGAAAAACAAAACATTTTACCATACTAGCTGAATACAGAGGGGCAGAAAAGGACCAAAATGAAAGCATTTTAGTGGTCTGGGTCCTAGTACAGATCTGTAGACAAGTGTGAGGAAAAATTATGACCACAAAGTCACAGAGAATAAACAGACCTAAGCAAAACCTTCTTTAGGTTTTCTGGCTTGTAATGGTGCTGTCGATGAAGCAATGAGGAAAAACCACCCCTAAATATCTACTGCTGTCCTTCTCTCCCCAACTCACATCAAGCTTAACTCACACTCCTTTCTGAAACAAGGAAAATAGGGACTATTTACAAGAGCATGAGCAACAGGTCAAGGGGGAAAGCTTCACACTGCCAGAGGGCAGGGATAGATGGGATATTGGGAAGAAATTCTCCCCTGTGAGGGTGGGGAGACCCTGGCACAGGGTGCCCAGAGAAGCTGTGGCTGCCCCTGGATCCCTGGAAATGTTGGATGAGGCTTAGAGCAACCTGGCCTAGTGGAAGGTGTCCCTGCCCATGGCAGAGGGGTGGAACGAGATGAGTTCTAAGGTCCATTCCAACACAAACCATTCTGGGATTCTGTGAAAAGGTCTGCAGCAAACGATGACCACTGCTGGAGAAGTTAACATGTAAAGGCAGTAAAGTTTTCCTCTGAATCGTCAGGAAGAGGTGATCCGTTTTCACCTACGATGCCTTTTCCTTTTGGAGTGAGGATTGCTGAGTTAGAAGGGTCAGGAGAACAGGGGACAACATGGATACAAGTAAACAAGAGGACATTGATCCATGTGCTGCTACCTAGGAGAAATATCTTTGTGCAGCCCAGCTGGCTTGGGCTGAGGACTGAGCACAGACAGTTACTGAGCTCAGCTTGGTGCCCAGCTGTGTACACTGGACCTGATCCTCCACTTGAGTAAATTTCCAGCTCAATTAGGCTGTGGACGATGACAATTTTACCAGCTGGAGACCGGCTGCACTCGGGGTTTCCAGAAACACTGTGGTGCCTTTTATCGGGCAGCTGCACATGTGAAACCAGCTCTGAGAGATCACACGAGGTACACCTTACCCTGCTCAGGTGAGACACAGGCAAGCAACTGATCAGTTTGGATTTCAGCTTTGTCGGTTGTTAGGTCAGAATGGGCTGGAATTTCACATGTGCCACATACTCATACTCCCAGTGGACAGGAGAGACCCAAACAGTCCATTACAGAACTGAAAATGTGAATTTTCTTGAAGCCTTACATGCTATCATCCACCTGTAAGCCAGTATTTCCCTCTGCTGCTGTCCATAAACGAGGAGAGCGACCTCAGATGGGAGAGCCAACCCTGTCCCAGCACCTCTCAGCCCACCTCAGCTCCTCGAGGCGGCTCCCACCGGCGAGGCCTCCGGCATTCCCCAGCACTCACCCTCAGGAGCGGGGTGGCACCGGCCCTGCCGTGTTTGTGTGCCCGGGGCGCAGGGCCCGAGGCCAGCTCTGTGTCCGTGTGGGAGCGGACGGCACGGCACGGCACGGCACGGCACGGCACGGCACGGCACGGCACGGCACGGCACGGCACGGCACGGCACGGCCCCACCGGCCATCCCGGCCCGGCCATCCCGGCCCGGCCCAACC
>VZRV01007235.1:0-123722 GCA_013398115.1 Falcunculus frontatus | reverse complement strand
AGCCCAACCCAGCCCAGCCCAGCCCAGCCCCGCCCGGCCCATCCGAGCCCATCCCGGCCAGGCGCACACCTGCAGGGCCTCCACACTCGGCCCGCAGCTCTGCAGTCTCTCTCCCCGGTGCTCTCTGCATAAATCAAGCAGCAGGGAGGCTCAGAAACATGACGAATGCGTTGGCCAGAATATCTCCTGCTGTAAAGACACAGGAGGAAGGGGGATACTAAACTAACCTTGCCTTGGATGGAAAAGCAGCTGGAATTTAATGTTCTTGGAAGCCAGCCCTGGCTGTTCAGACGTGGATCTGCCAGGGAAGTCCCCAGTGGAGGCATCACTCATTCTCCAAAACTAAAACGTCAAGAGAAAGCCCTGGAAATCATTAAGCACTCTGTTCAACATTTCTTGAACAATCTCAGGCAGGGGAGGGGAAAAAAAAGAAGTCTCTCGACCACTAAGAAAACAGACATATTCTCAGTGTTAATATAAAAGAGAGCGGGCATCACCAGCAATCTGAAGTGGAATTCTGCTTAATTGTGTCAATCTGAAATGATAGAACATCAAACCAGCCTCAAGAAAACGACAAGAAGGAAAAGAGCAGGAAGAAAACCAGAAGATAACGAAAGAGAAGCATGTTTGGCCTGGGCTTTCAGGGTCTTCACTATGAGAGCCCACCCTGTACAAGTGCCCTGCCCCAGCGGCACCCCCCACAAGTGGCAAACTGAGCCACAGTTTGTGGCCACCAGGAACTCCCAGTACGAGAGAAACGGTGCTCAGACAGAAGGCAGAAAGAAAACCTTCCCTGAAGCAGAGCTAGCAGATCCCACAGAAGCTGTGCCTCGCTGGCACGAGCCCCGCTTGGAGCTACATCACTACTTTTTCCTAGGGTTCCAATTAAAAAGAAAGGAGGTAATTTTGCCATCTGCCACAGGAGCACAGCTCTAGAAAAAGCGTGTGTGAGTTTTAATCCTACGTCAGTTTAGACACACACCCCAAGTGGCTTTTATGAAAATACATTTCTGGGGTTCGTCCTTTCCAGCCCTTCCAGGGTGAGGGAAGATTTTCTCACAGATGTCCTGCTTCTCCAAACACTTTGCTAGTGAGGTGCGTTCTGAATCACTGACACAGAGTCAGGGTGGGAATACACACCACAGGCACCACCACCTTCCACTAGACACACACACTATTAAGTCATGCCCATTGAAATAACTAAAAAACCCACTGGCCATTTCTGGAAGAAGAGAAGCAAAGTTGGTAAGCAGCAGGTTAAACTGGACAGGGTTTTTTGTCTGATGTTGTCCTAAGAAAATAAGGTTCTGTATTTTTTGAGTTGGGTAAACCGGTTGCTTATTGTTGGCTGATCCAGTAGGAGCCAGAAACAATTTCTCTTTTTCTGTGTGATCCAGAAAGCATCTGGCAATCTCTTTTGGGTGAAAGCTGTATCAAGGAAAAAAAAAAGCATTATGTAGTCAAGTGTCAGACTTGCAGGAGTCTGAGAGTGCTAAGATCAGCTAAGTGCTCCACATTAGCTGAACTTGGCTTTTTTTCCAGTTAGGATCAGTAACATTTCTTACAATGCTGGAAAACACAGGTAACAATGGTCCTGCTGAGGACTGCTGCAGGCTGATGAAGCAGTTAATTCTCGTGGCAACAGAAAAATAGACTTTATTCTGTTCCCTGGATGCCTGGAGAGGTTCTGCCTAAAAAGCTGCTACAGAGCAGATGGAAGGGGCAGGTTTTGAAGCAGGCTGGAAGACAACAAGCAGAAGGATCCCCAAACGCTGCCCTGAGGGAAGCCTGGGAACTTCCTTGAGGGCTGGGGAAGGAAAGGGAGAAGCACAAGTCTGAGGTACTAGCGAGGATTTCCCAAATTTGTTTATGCACATGTATTATTGGACACATTTCGGCAGGAAAAATGGATATTGCTTTAAAAAAAACACAACAAAACGAGAAACAGCCTTTGTGCATTGGGATGAGACCCCTCTTCCCAGCCCAGGCTTCCAAGCAGAAACAAGCCACATTTATTCCGGTATCTAGCAGCATACATCGGATTTAAGTTGACAGAAATAGAGAAGTTTTATCCCCTCACAAGTTGACTGGTAGATCAGTTTTCATCTAAAGCAGCAGCAGATCACCAGGACAAACATATTCACAGGGATTTCCTGTCAAAAGTTACTCTAATACAAACATATTTTAGTGGCAGAAGGGAAAAAAGCTCACTAGTCACACCAGCAAAATACGATTTCCATTTAAAATGAAGAGCGTGGCAGCTTCAGTTTAATGGAATTAAAGTGTGTTGGCACTGTCAACTAACTGTAAACCACTTGAAAGCTTTGTTTAATTTTTAATTTAAAAAAATAATACAGGAACGGGACATACTGTCAATACTTTCACAGATCCAATCCCGCTTTCCATGTGTGCTAATGGAACCCTTACAGTTCTTGATTCACATGACTTCAATTTGGGTTACCACAAGAAATGTGTTATGACTTCAAATCTTCAGCCTGATCTTTTAGGGAAAATTAAAAGAACATTTTTCTGTGGCTTGTAACTAATTAGACAGAGTTAATAGTAGAAAATACTTGTTTTTCATTGTTCTGATTAATCTTTAATACCAGCAAAGGAACCAGAGTCCAGCTTTGGAGAAACTGTATCACTTAAACTTGTATTTTCAGAGTAGCTGAGACCTGCACGGTTTAAATCAGGATAAACAAAGGCTCAGAGGTATTTGAAACCTCAGATTCATTGATGTTCAGAGATCGTGACGTGAATTCTCACCTTGCAAACGCAGATTCTGATAGAAGGTGTAAGCAAAGGAGACTCTGGGCTACTCTCAGTCAGTGGCACGTTTCAGAGTTACACCATTTTGGCCCTGCAGTACAACTGGACTCAGTATTTTGTACTGCTGAAAAACCCATACTAATACATTTTTTAAAAAGTACCTTTAGAAGATCGATTTTGCTTCAATATTTAACAGTCTGAGACTGTTCAGAAGAGCCCACAGCCCAGAGGAGCCTTCTCACGTTGCCAAGCTGTGCCTGGTGGCATTGCAGACACTTAACTACCAGTGGCATTTCTTTCATGACCTGATTAAGCCCCACAAAAAGCCCCATACTTAGAGGTTTGCTCCCCACTGTTCCTTTGAGGAGCTGTAACAGAAACTTGCCCTCCTTGATGGAGTGAAACCTTTTATCTCCAGCCAGATTATACAGATTTACTCCAGTGACAATATTCTCTTATTTCAGATGTTTCTTTTCCATTTCTTGCGTTCCAGGATATGCGTAAAGAGCAGCTTCAAGTTTCACAATGTGGGAATAATACATTTTTGAAATACTAAAGTGAATTAGGAAGTAGATTTAAAACAGTAACATAACCTTAAAATATGAAGTGTTGTGTGTCTAAATTGCTCTTTCTAAAGAACCATGAGAAATTAAAATTCATCTAGTTACCAACATTCAAAACAGCATTGACTTAATCCAGTTTGTTTCTTTGCCAGCAGCATATTTTTACTTTACTCTAACTGCCTATTATGTTTTCATTGCAGATCTTTGACACTGAAGGAACAAATACTGGGTTGATACAATCAGAGTATTCAATGCCATTATCTAACTAGAAGTGACAAGCAGAACAATGGATTAAAGAACTCTTGCTTAACTGAGGGACTGGATGAGCTCAAGGTGAACCAGTCTGATGCATCCCAAAAGCCTCCTTTGGAAGTTCTTCCTACATGCACGGCAGGAGGGAAAAAACCCCACTGTATCTGCTTGTTTACCTTCAGCACTGAAAAAGCAGCACTTCAGGGATCAAAAGGCAACATAAAATACCGAGTTAGAGAAAATAATAAATGTATAAGCCTTGCAGGATCTGTGACCTCCTTTTACTCTTGGAAAGGACCAGAAATATGGGGCTGAATTAAGAGCTTTGCATACTTTCCCTTTTATACTTGGACCTAATAAATAACTTTTCCCTACTGTTTTATTTGAATCAACCATTTCACTTGTGTTTTCCCTGGCCACTTTCATGCAGACAGGATGGCAAGAGGAACACAGGGCTAGTCCCCTTCTGAGACTGGCAGAAGACTGAGCAGGAGCAGTGGGCTCAGCCCTCCAAACGCATCATTAACCTTCACAAACCACTTCTTGAGAGCGTTACTGATGAGCTGCTGGAAACCCTTCAGCTCAGTGAGCTTTGTCTAGAGACTTGTTTTTATTTTTGATACTATAAGCTTCTTTGAGTGCAAGAGATGGTTCTGTCTGCACGGAGCCCCACGAAATCCCTGAGGTTCCACGTTCACAGACCCCCACTTACAGCCCTGGCACTACCAGGATTTAAATGATTTACCTCGCCCTGAATTTTTCTTGGGCCGTCTGAGACACGCAGCAAGGTCACTGATGGGCTCTACCTCCACACATCATCAGCGTCAAAAAGGGATTTAAATCAGGAGAACTGATGGATTTTGGCCAGAAACACCAGAGCAGATGTGCTCTGACAAGTTCTTCCTTGATTATTTTCTGCATTTATGACCCATTGGAAAGTGCACTGGATATAATTCTCCAGCCTGGCACTGTTAGTGCTGCACACTGAACACAACATTTACTCCTTGTCTGCTGTGCCTCAGTTTCTCCATCTGCAGCACAAGCACAGGATGATAGCGGTTCCCTCTCTGGAAGGCACTCAGCCTGATGGATGAATCCCACGGGAAGAGCAAACACATCAACTGCTGGCTGATATTCTCAACTGGGCAGTAAGGCATCACCACATTCCCAAGGAACAGCTTCCCCTGGAATCTTATAGCCAACAAGGTACTGAATTTGACAGCTCTCATTTGGACAAATGTGACTGGAAGAAGAGCAGCACAAGAGAGAGGATTTAAGCGAGATGTTGTTAAGTAAATATTCATTAGATAGTGGAGTAGCAGCATGATAGACCTATGTATAATGGCTAGGGGGTAGATAACCAAAACGGCCATCTATCCTGAAACAGTTTCCTTTTTCCAGCTGAGGAACCTCACAAATGTCCTTCCAGCACCTGAAGGGAGCCCACAGGACAGATGGAGAGAGACTGTTTACAAGGGTGTGCAGTGCCAGGACAAGGCAGAATGGCTCCAAACTGATAAGAGGGCAGGGTTAGATGGGATATTGGGAAGAAATTCTTCCCTGTGAGGATGATGAGGCCCTGGCACAGGGTGCCCAGAGCAGCTGTGGCTGCCCCTGGATCCCTGGAAGTGTCCAAGGCCAGGCTGGACAGGGCTTGGAGCAACCTGGGATAGTGGAAGGTGTCCCTGCCCATGGCAGGGGGGGGATGGTATGTTCTTTAAGGTCCCTTCCAATCAAAACCATTCTGTGATTCGATGAAATTAAATGCAAAGTTGTGTGCAAAGAACCTATGTGTTGACATTACAAGAACTATTTTAACTCCTAAAAGTAATAATATACAGATATCTCTGACAAGATGTGAACCAAGATTTAACACGAACTCTGGGGTATATTTCACATTGGCTCTGTGTTGGTGTGTTCATGCCACATTCGTTCAGCTCTTTATCATCTTACAGCTTCTTTTCAAAGAAACTAAAAGATTTGCAGAAACATTTTCACTATTAAGCCATTTATCATATCGAATGAAATTGAGAAAATGAAACTGTAAAGCTTTCAATACATAGAAGTCATTAGGAGTCAGAAATTACTTACCTGGCTAGAAGTTCCCTCACTGTATGTTTACTCTTTCCTCTGAAGCCTCTGATACAGGTGTCAGAGACAGGGAATTAGAACAAAAGCAGCACTGGTGTAACATCACAGACTGTAATACTGATGGGGATCTGATTACTGAGGTGACAGTGACTCAGGTTTAGTATCTCCTATACACAGTATTTTGGGTATGTAATTCTAATCAGAAGTTCATAAAATGCTTGCTGACACCAAATATTCCGCAAATCAAGAAATTACAATGGATCACAATTATCCCATTTTGACTGTCTTGCTCTGGGTAAGTCTTAGATTCATGTTTATCCTCATTAAAGAGAATCCTGCTGTTCCAGCACCAAGAACTCAGGATTTGCATTTGCTTTTCCCAGTTCTATCATGACACATCACTGAGCTACTCACAGCACCATCAATTCATCTCTGAGCCACTGCTTTGGGACTGCTCCTGTATGAGGGAATGGCTCCCTCTTCTCACTGTCTCAGTATTCCAGTCACTCTGGAACATCACAGCAGATGTGCAGAGTCAGGCAGTGAGAAACACAGGCCACACTTTACCCCTGGCTGTCTCGTGCATCTCCAACAAGCAATGCTTTGGTTAAATGTTTAGCTGCTGCATTATTTGACCTTAGAACATTTCAGTTCCTTATCCCTTCTCCACAATGAAAGTGAAACGTTTTCCTACCTGAAGAGAGAATGAAAGATAGATGAGCACTTTGCTGCTGGCTGTGCTCTTGTACCAGGTCTCCCTTTAGCTTAATAAATAGCTCGGGCCCACTCTGTGTTTTGTTACACATAAACCCCACACTTCTTTAACCTGAAAAAAATATGCTTTTGTTTTGCTCTTTGCAGATCTCCTTTGAGCAGGCCTTTCTCAGTGTTTCAGAATTAAAACAATATTATCTTATACACCAGAATAATCCATCAGGTGTTTGACATGCTCTATCACACTACACACCTCACAGAAAAACCACTTCTTTTACAGAGCATAATAAAGATATTCAGTAAAGGCAAGTTTTCACAGCAGCAACTACCAGGCCCTTGTACCAGCTGAGGGAGATAAACAAAAGGTTTTCTTTTGGATCTGCATTTTGTCCTTAAGTACCAAACTGAACTAAAAATGGGGAACTGAATGAGGCAAAGCTAAGTATTACCCATGTAAGGATGTAATGTTTCAGTATTAATGCTCAATTAAAACAAAAAAAAAAAGAATAAAAGTAATTAAAATATTACAAGTTAGAAGCATGGATTCAGTCTTCTGTATTCCATTTACTTGTTATAAAAACCATAACCCTGCTCTGTTCTGTCAAAGCATGTAGGTTATGCCAAAACAGTATAATCTGTTTACATCTGGCTGTCATCTGCTCCCATTTTTGTTACCTAACAGTCTCACTTAAAAAAACTAACATTAAAAAAAGGGAAAAAGATCATCTCCTTTCAGCGGGGCTATTTCATACATCCGTGGCCTGGTTTCTCTGGTTTTCCCACAGATGTGAATCCCTCCCCCTACACTGTGGTTTCTTCCCATGAGAAAGGGAAAAAAACCAAACTAAAGGTGAAGTTACAAAACCAAGGCAATTCCAATCCTTCCAAATCTTAGTTTCCAAAGGAACATTCAGTAGATGGACTCAGCACATACACGTGGGCAAAGCCAGCAGAAGTGTATCCGGGATGAAAATCACTCCAGCTGGGAAGGGATCAGGTGCCTTTCCCCCAGCTCTCCTCTCACTCTGTGGATTTGGCGGCCATCTCCCGTGAGCAGCAGCCTGAGAGACAGGAACATAAGGAAAGGAGCAAAAGGAGTCCTTGACATGGTCCTTGACTTGCAAAAAAGAGATAAAATTAAAAAAATGTGCCAAAGAACTCTGACTCCAGCCGCTTCCACCAGGCCCTGCAGAGACGCTACAGCCTTCCAGTGTCTAAAGGCAAGAAAGAACCTGACTGACAGAAGTCAAAGCTAAACAATGGAGCTAACAGAGCCAGACTTGGAATCTGTGCTGTGGACAGAGATGAGGTCAAACAGGGGAGAGAAAGGCTTTTCCAAGAGGAATCCGAACCAAGAATCCCTTTGCTCTGTCTGTGCCTCCCACCTTGCAGAGTGTGCAGTCAGCTTTCGAGTTAATAAAGCAGCTTATCTGAAAATGTTTCCCACAAAAAGAGCTTTCAAAAGGAACAAAAATCAAAAAATCACCAGCTCATTAATTCTGGGTTTCTTTTCACACTATGGAGCACAAAGCGTTTCTCAAACTCAGTAATCTGGAAATAAGAAAAAGGAGGGGGTTACAAAAATCTACTTTATTCCTTCTGTCTTTTGTAAATACATTTGAAATGAATGGTTGCATTAAGGAGAAAAGGCAAAGAAGCCCAAGGCTCACACTCTGAGAAGCCTGACCCCCCAGCATCTCCCCCAGGGCTGTATGATCAGTAAGGCTTCACAGCATTACAAAGGCACAGAGAGCAGGGAAGCAACACCAAGCAAAGAGCTCAGGAAAGACAAGGCTTTGCACGCTATTCATTCGTTCTTCATTTTCAGTTTATCTTCCACGGAGTTGCTCCTTAAGAGCCAATCTGCCTGATGACTGCTTTCAGTGAGTTTAAATTTACCACAGCTTTAAGTATAGAGACAACAGAAAAAAAAATCTGACGAACTACCAAGGAGAGAAAAACCACATCATTTAACAGAACGATCTCTGAGACCAGACATAAATCTCTTCAATGAACTGTATTTCCCTGCTTGTCTGTGGATTTCTTTTGCACCAGCAGACAACAGTATCTTTACATGCTTCATTTCAGAGGTTCATTGAAGAACGCCACTAAAATTCCAGCTGATCTCAGCTCCACTCCAAAAGACAGTCAAATTCCACGCTGCAAAACCTAGCTGTGGAGTTTCAGTGGAGGTTTTTAAATGAGAAATTAAAACTTCAGACACAGGCCATTTTTTAAATCATTTATTTCAGTAGGAAAGATTTTTGAAACCTGTTCTTAAATTCATTTCAACTAGCTTATGCAAACACACAATTTTCACACGCACACACAGAATAAAGTATTAAAAAAGGTGAAAGAAGAGGCTCGAGGACAGCCAAACTGCACATCCCTCAGCGAGATCATAGTGCAATCCCTCCATCCCTGGAACGCCTCATGCCAGCAGGGAACATCAACAACGGCTCGTGTTTACTGCATGACACCTTGATTCCCCTTCCAGTGATGGTTGGTCCTCACAGGATTATTACAAAACACATCTGTGTTTCCTGGTGCTTTTCCCACTGCAGTGCAGTAGTGTTTTAAAGGACACACTCCTGCACACCAGGCACCCCAGAACCCTTTATTTCAACGTTTAATCGATTCGTGCTGCTTGTCTGCTTTGCAGTTTCAGCTGTGAACAGCTTTGGAATGGTAAGAAATTCCTTCAGCAAACACACCCGAAGGCCAGAACCCACCCAATTGAAGAGAAATAATAATAATAATAATCAAGCACACAAAGGAAACAGAGAATTTACGGTGTTTTTAGTCACTCAAGAGCGAGACCAGGCCACCAGCCAGAACCATGCCATGATCTGCAGGAACTTGCATTTCATTACATTTCATATACCTTCTTTTCCTTAGCAACGTAGCTTGGAGAAAACTTGTCAGCTCAGTTCTGCAACAGCCAGAGCTACACCAGGTCATTTGTATTTTCTCCTTTGACCTTTCTGCTCTCTTTGAATGTTCTTAGAAAGCGTAAGATAAATTTTCAAATTACCCTTCCAACATCTGTATTTATAAAAAGACTATAGTAAAACTGCTGTGTTTTTGTAAGGCTGTATTCCAGGAAAACAAATATTTACTTGCTTAAGAACAACACATTCTTTCTTTCATTTCCCCTTCCAAAGCTTCTGAAGTCTTTGCTGCTAAAAGTCTCTAGCAGTTGTTTCAGTGAAGGACAGTGCTCCCTACACAGTGTTGGCGCTAGAAACATAACACACAAAACTGAGCTTTCGGGATATTAAGACTAAGATTTATCCAAGCCTCCTCTTTCCCCAAACAGTTTTTTCCTGTGGTATTTATTTTACATTAACAAAAAGCTTGCAAGATAAATCGTCGCCCAAGAACGCTCCTCAGTATTTACACCAAAGTGGGACAGACAAAAGCAAGCTCCCTTCTACTAACGTGAGCTCCTCAGCTCACGTGGTCTAGACCATGACTTGGACTATGCTCCTCATTTCCCCTCCCCCCTGTACTAAATCTACTCCAGAGACATACCAAAATAAAAATAAGTTAATATTTAGGAGGTCGGAGCTACTTCTGATAAAAGCTGAACAAGCCCAAACTACCGAAAACTTCTGCATTTTTCCTAAAAAGAGGCTATTCAAATACAGAAAAAAAAAAAATACTAAAGCAACTCAAGCCACAGCTATTTTACATTGACCAAAACAACTGACGTTTGCAGAAATGCAAGGGCTGTCAGGAATGTCACCCCTTGGGACACCGAGGCCATAGCCTGCAAGTCTGCCACGGTGGGACTCACCACTGAAATAAAGGAATTGCTCTTCAAGTTCAGAATAAGGCACTGACAAAAGTCCTCCTCAAACCCAAGCAATCACCCTCTCCATGCACTACAAATCAGAATGATTGTTTTTTACAAGAAGGGATAACCCCTAGGAAAGAATTCCACGTCCACTCATACAGATCCTTTTAATGACAACTTTCCCAAGCCAAACCACCTTATGCACAAGCTGCTTTTAGACAAAAATTAAAGAAAAAGGCTAATATTAAAGAATAATAACGAAACTTTCACAGCTGCCTCCTTGAAGGAAGAACAGACAACTCACTGATGTGATTTAGTACCGGTCCTGGGGTCTTGATGCTGCAACAGGCAGCACAAAGAGCTGGCCACAAATAAGATTGGAACTACAGGTGCTGGTGAGCTAGAATACCAAAAAATTAAAAAGGACATGTAATGAAGAAAAAGGCCATTGACAGAGCCAGAAGAAAAAGCATCCCATGTTTTATCTTGATTTGGACAAGATTTGTTACAGTTAATCAAAACCATAAGATCAACTTGCCTTTTGTCAAAAGGGACCTCTGCTTCTCACGTGCCTCAGCAGCACAAAAACCTGCAGCTGCTTCTGCTGGGAGGGAGAGGATTTGCTGTCTCCATGTGCTGTGTCTGACACTAACAGAGGAGGACTAGTGCTGAAAATATATAAATGCAAGTACAGGAGGCTGATGTTGCAAGAAACATTAAATTAGATGAATTTATATCTAGTGAGGAGTAGATAACTAAGAAAACCCCGTTGTGGTTTTTTATGCTTCCTTTTGCTCCCAATATGTTTTTCAATGTGCATACTTCTCTAAACACAATTTGAAAGCTGGGTGCTAAAGCTCATTCATTAAGTATTTATGTGATTTCATTTAGAATTTGTAGTTTTAATGCCTCTAACTTGTACCTAAATACTTAATGAAACATAGTAACTTGAGTAATACTCCTCTGGCATGAAATAGACATTTGAAAATGAGAAAGTGTCTGGGATGAGCTGTGGTTATTCAAACTACCAGAATTCTTCAAAAATAAAAATTTTAAAAATCATTTGTTTTCTAAGCACACTGGAATAGAAGTCAGGTTTGAAAATCCCAGCCCAAAGCAGCACAGATTAAATTAAAGTTAGCAGTAAGCAGTGCAATGTGATATATTTTTAATGCAATGCACCAATTTCATAAACCAGACATTCCCTGTTGCTTAATCTTTCCCAAAACTTTTAGTTTAGCTAAAAAGATGGTTATCAGTCTGCAGATCATTAATATTCATATTTGAAGTCTTGCTAGAAGAACTACTCTAAATAATTTTTGCTCAAATGCAGCCAAACCAAGGAATTGCAAGGGGCATCTTTAGTTTCAAAATCAAAACATTAAGGGATAAAGTGACAAATATTAGCTGAAGTATTTCAGCAGTTTTTAACAAGATACACAATTAGAGGAACACATTAAAAATGAAAATCAAGGAGCTGCCAACTGTCTGAAGCAGTCTGGATGAGTCTTACCTGAATACCACGAGCTCGTTGTTTTCCCAGCAACAGTTTCAGTTACTTAACTTTTTTAACTCCCTTTTTTTTAAAAAAAAGGGCATTAGTACATTCTTTACAGTGTATTTGACTTGTCTGAGGCTTTCCAAGGCTTAGCTGAGGCAGCTCTCGCTGAGGGAACCAACCCAGCATCTCTTTCTGAGCACCATTTACGTGCAGCTCTGTAAGTGGCAGTGTTTGTGTGCTGCCCTGGAGGGGCCACGAGCAACGGGCAAGAACTAAACTGCTCACCCGAGCAACTGCCAAAGCTCCTTCCCGTGCTGTCATTCCTCACTCCAGCTTTTCTGGCTACGCATTTTCAGAAACTCCTCCCACAATATTCAGTCTCTCCCACAAAAACCCAGCGTATCTGAGGGCGGAAAACAAGGAAGAGTAGGAGGCCTAAGGACAATGGAAGCTGCTAACAGCAACAACTCATTAGGGGATGATTTGTGAATTGCTTTTCCCACCATCCTCCTACCATAAAAACCTAACTCAAAACAGCTGGGAAAATGCAAAACTCCAGTAATAAATGACACTTCCTGACCTGGCTCTGTCCTTAGCAAAGCTGGGGGCTGTCAGGCTGTGGCTCTCAGTTGCATGTTTCCTTTCACTAACAAAAGAACAGATACAGATACACTGCAATGAACCTAGAATAGCTTATTCAAAAATTCAAAATCCACAGGCTATTATCCACAACGCTTAAGAAAAGGACACACACTGTTAAAAAAAAACCCCAAACAAACACTTAGTCATTGAGAAGAAACACATATTTAGGTAAGTTTTAAAACGGAAAAAGCCAAACGCAAGTTGTGCAAAGTCTACTAAGGAACACTGCTGGCTGTGAGGATGTTGTCTTTACTCTACACCCAACATGGGTAAACCTGGGAGATGTGTCAACTGCAGAGGGATTCAGCACAAACGACCCCTTCCCAAAATCCATTACTTCAGAACAGACTGTTCATTCCCCATTTAAAAAACAGCAACAAAAGAATTGCAAGGGGAGCCAAATTCTCATAGTCCTTGTGGTGTCATTCCGACAGAAGCATCCTTCTACTGTTTTCTTTCTACCAAGAGCCAATTCAGAACAATTCTTGGAAACATAAACCAGCCTATTACCCTTTACATCACTAAGTGGTTGGGGTTTTTGTGTTTTGTTTTGGTTTTTTTACTGTGAGACTGGATTATCCTTCTTTTTGGCCCACCAGAAATCAAAAATTAATCATTTCCATTACGCGATTAATTTGACTCTGGAAAAAACAACTCAAAAGTGAATTTATAGGCTTCTACTCAGATGCAATGAACAAACTACATTTTCAAAATAACAACTACTAGTAGAAACCTTTATTAGATAGTCAGAGAACTCTGAAACAGACTGGTAGGTAGCTTGTTTCTGTTTAAAAAGGAGAATTCATGGTGGAATCTGCAAGCGTATTTACGGCCACTAAACCACAATGTCAATGGAACAGTTACTACTTTTTCACAGACTTCAAAGTTCCAATATCAGAGTCATATTTTGGACAATGTTTCCTTGCTTTACAAAGATCATATTTTTGAAGATTAAAGAAAGACGACTCATCCAGGAAACCAGGTGACGTCAAGGAAACCCCAATAAAGCAAGAATCAAAGTCTTAAGCATCGAACACACACATAAAGCACAGCTCCCTTTTTACAACCATTATGTTTTTCTCTGTGAGTAATTTCAGTGACCAGGAATGATTCCTGTTAAGGATGGAATTTTGATGGCCCCACACCTTTTCTCTCCTTAGGTTATCCTACCTTCTAATAAATTAGTTAATTGCCTGAAGATCAAAAGAGCTTCTGTATGTAAGGTCTGCTTTAGGCCATGTTATCAACACCACACAACGTCAACTACTTTGACCAAGACAGATACTAAAATCAATTATTGCCAAATGAGAACATGAAAGCTTGAAATTATGCCTCTGTCTTTTCAAAATGTCCATCTGAAGTGCTCTTATGAAACACCACACACTAACAGTGGTCCCTAACTGATAATGAGCAGACACCTGAAGTCTCAGTGAGCTGTACCCGGGTGTTGGTGTTTTGTCATTCAGCTTTTCTGTGCAGGAGAGTCACAGGTGTGGAAACAAACGGGATGAAAACACTCCGTTCTGACCCAGCAGTGCTTTCAGCTTTGTCTCATACATACACCCCCCCTGAATGCCCAAAACACATTTTTAACCAGGAATTAGGCCAAAATGTACCAAACCCCTTTCTGGCTCAGCCTCTGTGCCACTGTCGGAGTCTGGCTCCCACACATCTCCAAGGTTTGCAAGCTCAGTGCTGCTCTAAACTTGCACTTACGTTCCATTTCTCATACCTGCAGGTCTGAGAGAAATAACACTGCTCCAGGCTAAGTGTGCCTGGGACAAGCTCTCCTCTAGGACTCTTGGTATAGCCTAAACAACACCTCCAGAACACGTAGTACCTCTCACCCAGTTCATACACAGCTTTTGATACAACTCTTAAATACCAGTTTATCTGTTTTCTTAAGAATGCCTAAAAAGGTGAGTTATTTTCAAAATTAGTATAAAGTTAAAAGAAACTCAAAACTAGCTACAATCTATTTAACTCAAGCACAGCACCGCCAGAAGTTTCACACACACTATTTGGTGTTTCATGTTGTTTTTCCTTTCACTCTTTAAGGCAGTGGTTTCCACAGGTCAGTTCTGAGAACATAACGAAGCATGGTCCATGGCAATTCATGTTGCAAATCCCTTCTTAATTTGGGGGACTTCACTCCCCAGCCATTAGTGGTTTTGTTCAGGGCTCCAGAGTTCAAAGATCGAGTTGACAGGTTCTGTTCTGGCACAGAATACAGCTGGCACGTTTTTCATCAGGACCTTGTTCTCAATTATGAGATGGTTCAAATTGTCCTTTTTTAATTGTTTTGAATTTGCCTGTTATTCAAAGGTCATCAAGTTGGCAGGAACCTGAAAACAAAAATATAAATGACAGAAGAATTTACTTCAGGTAGTAGCTACTTGCATTCAACCATTTCACAGACTAGACACCTGTTGAAATGCACATCATTCTGTCTTCGGAAAAGGGGAGAAGGAATGCAACTATCACCTAGCAGTAAAAATATACTTAGAGCTGTAGAAAACCCAGGTATAATCAAAACATTAAACTGCTGTAAGATTTATAATTTTATTATATGGCTATAGAACTTCCTAATTTTGAGGAGATTTAAGATTTGTCAGCAAAACAACCTTAACATGATAAATCTCAGCTCTGCTAGACAAAGAGAACCCTCTCACCTGAGCCACAGCTAGAAAATTCTTGGCACACAGATCAGTGATTGACATAGGCCCCTCAGTCTTTTTAAGAGTAATTTAGAAAAATGAGGCATAAACACTTGTTTGGGCTTCTCCCCTGGGAAACCTGAATGCCTGCTGCAGATATCACTCCCTTTCATGAAGATTAAAGCTCATTTGCAATACATTCGTTTATATTCCCATTTCCTCTCCATCAGGAATCTGTCTAACAGCAACATGTCCTGTTAAGTCAGGTTATTAAAGAGCCACCACATTTATTGATGACTGTCAATAAATGTCAGTTTGGTCAGATAGGAATCAAGCATTTCTTGCTCTGCATTTACCATTTACCTGTAGAAGCAAGAATGCTCAGCTAGGCTGAAGTTGCACCATTAAAAATCAGAAATAGTATCTATTAAAATAGTTCTTTATATTATTCAGCTGACTAGGTGTTTATACTCTATTGAAAACACATTTAAACATCCAATTTTTCTAAGGCAGTTACACTGTTAACAGTAACAAACAGCATTGTTAACCCTTACTGAACCAAAGTTGTTTCCAGAGCAGTTTTTCACCACTTACTTGCAAACTCTTTGCCCCTATTTGCTACTATCCTCACTTTCTCCAGCCAGGAACACAATTTCTCTCCTTTGCACTGTCTCAAATACCTTCACAGGAGCTTCTGCAACCCTCCTTACTTCTTAAGATCTCTCTCAGAGGCAGAATTGAACAAGAAAGCACAGAAGGATCTGGAAAAGCCTTTTTGTTTCTCCTTGAAATTCAGTAGGATTTCTGCTCTGGGAACTCCATAAACAAACGTGCAAAGAGAAGGAAGAGTTCAGGGAGACAAAATAACTTCAAAAGGATTTTGCTGATGAAAAAGGTCAGTAAGAATTCATAGGAGAACAGCATTGAATAGGGTTGGAGCAGTCTTGTCTTCCTTTTTGACTCATGGAAAATGCTACTTTTGCTTTCAAAGACTGGAAAATGTACCAAGGGCTAAACTACTTCGTATGTATTTTAGGAATACAAAACATATTAACAGCAGAAAATATGCACATCCATGAACCTGAAAAAAGGCACTTCAGGAGAGTTATCTGGAACTGATACTGAATGCTGCAGTTTACAGCTGTTTCTGTAACTGTACAACAGCCTTCTTCAAATGGGCAATACAAAAATACTGCCACTCAGACAGGTATTTTAGAGCAGTCCTTGCATTTCCCCAGCTGCTTTAAATTAGCCTCAAGGTAGCCCCAGATCTTTGTTCATTACCCCAGCAGCTCTGAGGACTTGTTTACAAAGGGAGAAACAGGAAAGCCAAGGCAAATCACTCAGTAGGTGAGAAGGGTGTAGAGGCTGCTCAGGGAACACACAAAGCCCTCAGTGACAGCCTGGGCAGCTCCAAGATCCATCAGTTCTGAGCTCCCAAAAACTCATTCCTCTCCACTGTCTTGCACTCACCTGTTGTCTGTTGCTTTGGCAGGCAGCACTCAGGTGTTTAAACCAGAGCATTGCGTTCATTCTGTTTCCAGCTTGAAATTTATATGAATTTCCTAAGAAAGAGAAATAAAACTGATGAAGAAACACAAACAGTGCCATACACTTAAATCCTACCCACATTCAAGTACCTTTAGATTTGTAATAGAAGGTTCATATAACTTTACACTTTGTCTGAAATAGGTGTAATTGCTTGACCTATTGAAGTTTCAGCTTGCCTGTCTTCCCTTCCAGCATTCTAGATTTCAACTAATGCCTGCATCAACTAGGAAAGAACAAAACATCCCTCAAAACAAAAATGTTTTTGTTCAGTGCCATTATTGCAATTTGTTTATAATATCATGATTTTGTAACAAAGTGCAAGACACCACTGAAATGCACCCTGGAAAGCTACATTTGAAATATCAGAAAATCACTCCTAAATGTATTGATACATTTCAGACCAGTATTCACAGTGGCTGGAGTTACACAGTGCTTGTTTGGGCTCAGGAAGGTCAAGTGTTACAAAAACATTTCAGATTGCTGTTGCAGAGTTTAAGCTGACAAGCACTCACAATTTATACCTCCTATCAGCGGTGCTAGAAGAGATGTTTGGAAATAAAATGTACTAAGACTTGAAGCAGACAAAACATTAAATAATTTTAAGCTCCTTTATCAGAACTTCTAATAATGTTCTTTCTGCACAATTTGAAGTGCTATGGAAATGTAGCATTTTCTTCAGAGTTTGGGCTGAAAGCAGGCACAGTGTTGGGGTAATGGAAATCCACAGGCTTCTCCACAGAACAGTCAAGATCTCTGAGGGGTTTTTCCTGCTAATAGCACTACATTTGAACAGATGGTTTGGGTTTTGGTTTTCATTTGGAGACAAGGGACTGCTCAAGCCCCTAGTGTTAGCTGAATGGGGTTTTTTTAAATTGTTACTTACATTTTCACATATGTGAAAATGCCTCTAAGTGTTCTAAATATAGCTGAAATGAATGCAGATGAATACTTCCAATTAAAATCACATCTGGGGTTGTTAAGAGTTTGGAGAGTTCTTAGAACTCGGTGAAGACTGAGGATTCTCCATGGGTTACTGTTCCCACAGCATCCTAAAGGCAAAGAGGACATGGTCTGGAGAGCAGCTGAAGCTGCGAGGGTGTCACCTTTCGCTCCTTCAGTGGCTGACAAATGACCTCAGTGAAACAAAGCTTCATCTGGGAGTCAGTGCACTGCTTACCCTTCTCAGAATCGGTCAGTAAGAAGAGATCTGGGTGCTCAGGGTCATCTGCCATCATCACCATCCAGCCCACCACTGAGACGCTCTTACTTGGCGTGGATTTGAACTGCAAATACAAACGGAGGTGGGAACTGAGTCAGAGCAAGGGGCCAGATCTGCACAGAACAAGCACCCAGAAGGGCAGCTCCTCTCAGGGACACTGTTAAACACTGAGTCACTCCAAATGAAGCAGAGCACTTCACAAGATTAAGAAAATTAACAAAATTTGTATGAAATTAATGAAAACAGAACTTAATACAATGAATGATATTCAAAACAAATTAAAAGGAGTATCACAATCTGCAAAAGCTTGTTAGACATCTAATCTGCACTGCATGACTGCAACAGCATTCCTCGCCACATCAGTGCACTTTTGAATGTACAGTATAGTTCAAAAGTGTATTAATAAATGCAGAACTATTCCCTCCACTGTTCACAAACAGAAGAACTGAACTTGCCTGTGCTGTAACTACTCAGTTGGCATGCACTAATTATTACAATAGTCTGTAATTACACATAACATGAGTCCCACGGACAAGATAACACAACAGTGTAATTAAATATTATGACCCGATGAAATAAATGGATCAAGTGAGGATGTAAATTCAATAAACAAGTACCTAGAAACAGGTGGTTGGGCTCATTTATTGACAAGATGTTCAAAAGGATGGGGTTTTCCTGTTCCAGATGTTATTCATGCATTGACAGGGAACTCAGGCCTAAGCACACCACTTGTCTTTGCTACACTAAGAGCTGTCCCTCTCCTGACAGCTCCTTGATGCCCCTGTTTTTCATTCACTTTGTCACAGTATTATTTTCTCCTTCTCAGGCTTCTCTCAGTTCCAGGCTCTACTCACCCATTAAATCCAACTTATTTCCAAACCATAAGCTTCCTTCTCCCTGGCCTCCTATTTTACCTATAAGCAGACCCTCCCAATTCACTTCTCCTTCCTTGCTCAGGCAGTCCCACCCATGCCCCAACCCCGAATCCATTCAGTTTCTCTCATGTCTTCAGCTGCCAGGTCTCCTCTTCCCATGTTCTTGGGTCCAGCAGAGACTTTTCCATCAATCCCTGCACTCTCACCCTCTGCAGTGCTTTACCTCACTTCCCTGCCCAGAAGGTCTAACTCTGGTTACTCTAATGCTCGTCCTCACCAGATGCATGTTCCTCCTATCTTGTGAATCTCCATTCCAACCTCTTTATTAGCACAGTAATTTTGATCTCTCTTTAATTACATTATTAGAAACAATAAAACGTCCTTGAGATTGTTTTGGCTTTAAGTAATTAAAATTAATCTGTAGTTCTAAAATACTTTTATTCTTCATGCTAATGCCACAAGGCAGATGCACAACATTAAGCATCAAGTTACTTTTGTTTTATTTTAGAACTATTGCTTTAGTATTACAAACCTGGAACTCTGGTTCAGCCAAGGAAAGAGTTACTGGTAGTAAGTTGGAAGGTATCATGAGCAAAGTAAGAGTTTATAAGAATGTTCTCTGCATGGGAATACAGTTACTTTATAAATAAAATTCCACTGCAAGTCTAATGTCAGTTATTCTAATCTATGTCACAGATTAACTGAAGACCTGAAAGGTCCCAGAATCATCACGAAATCACAGAAAGGTTTGGGTTGGCAATGACATCAAAGACCATCTCATTCAATCCCTCTGCCACAGGCAGGGGCACCTTCCACTACCCCAGATTGCTCCAAGCCCCATCCAGTCTGGCCTTGGACACTTCCAGAGATAGGGCAGCCTGTGACAGGGCCTCACCCCCCTCACAGGGAGGAATTCCTCCCTACTATCCAGCCTAGCCCTGCCTTTTGTCAGTTTGAAGCCATTGTCCACGTAAGTTTATCTGTCTGGGACTTGCACAATTGGCTACACTGTAAACCCTAGTTTAAAATCCATTAGAACTTGGAATGAACAAATGTTAGACCAGTAGTTAAAGGAAAAAGCACTTTAACCAAGTTCAGAATAGTTGAAGAGTCCAGGTTCTTTGTATATACACACTAAAATTAAGTAACTCACAGCCTTTGGGAGGTGGACAGATGTGGTAATGCCTCCAGAGAGGAGGAGGTAAATTATAAAGCTCTATCAGACAAGATTTCATTACAGTGAGGGCTGTAACTCCTTTTTAAACAGAAACTGAAAGTTCTTTGAGGAGGCAGTAAGTAATGTCAGTCTGTAGTGAACATTAAGGCATTTTATCTGAAAGGAGGAATAAAGGCAAGGAAAGGGAATAAAGTTAAGGATACAGCTCATGAGTTCTTGAGAAAAAGGGAGTGTATATAAAGGATTTGTTATGGACTCACCGAAGACACTGCCTCAAAAAGTAAGATGACACAACACTTAAAAGGGACCTGCAAAATGCAAGCTTCCAAGTAGTCCTAAAGCATTAACAGGTCCTTTTCACAGAGCTGGAAATTTGAGTCACAAAGCAGTTTTAATGGATTACAGATCAAAATGTACCTCCTGAACGACAGTAATTTCTAGAGTTTCATGGAAACAACACACTGAGCTTTCCTGTCTCAGTTATATATCCCACAGGTATCCAATATGTGATACTGCCATGCACTCCAGACTGCTAGAGCTCCTTGCTTTTAATTTCACTCAAAACAATCAGTTCATCACGGTGCTTCTCCATAAAATGAAAAGCTCCACACAAGGAAAGTGTTTCCTGCCAGCATCAATCCGTCATCGCTTCAAACACATGTCAGCTTTCCATCCCTGTGCTCGGCTGGATTCGTATTCCATGTTTACACAGTCCCCCAGGGCAGCTCATTCTCTGCTGATGCACAGAGCCCTGCTAACAACAAGTATGCTTTGTTAACATGAAGGGAATGAAAGCTTCATTGTAATTTAATGTTCCTGCTTCCTATTTGCTTTTTGTAATACAGGCCACTGGAATGACTCTCATTATACACATGGAAAACTGCACAGCTCTGGCACTAGGCTTCACTTAATTGATTTTTGCTGTTGTTGTTGTTCTGAGCTCAAAGGCTTTTGTAAGCAAATCTTTGAATCAAAACCTCTGAATTAATCTGTGAACAGACTTTTCACTCCAACATTTTAGCACCTACAAATCTCCTCCTCCACATCTCCTGTTGAAATTCTACAGCTTTCTAATATTCAAATCATTTTCTCGGTGGTTGAACATCCTTCCCAGAATGACAGCATTCTTCACCAGGGTATTTCAGTGAAAGTGCCACAACTACCAAGTTTTCTAGACTGCAAATAAAGGAGCTAATTTTGATTATAGCATGCAATGGACGGCTTGGAACAAACAAGGGTTTGTGCTTAAGCATGAAGCCTTAAAAAGTCTCTGTTGCTTTCCAAGTACCTACAAACACGGAAAAATCTCTCATGCATGCTTATATTGTCACAGAAATTGGCAAGACTCTCAGTCCAATCGCTATAAACAGTTATTTTACAGGTGTATTCACATTTTTCAGGGTGCTTAGTCTAAGTTCAAGTGGCTATTCTTACTATTGCCCTTTTCTAAAGGTGCACAGGTGCTACAGGTTTTCACAGAGGCTTCTCTGTGAGTACCACTTCAGCATCCGAGAGAAAACCAGTGTCCACACATTCCTCTCAGATCGTGCTGTACCACATCTCTGGGCTCTGAACTTCACATTCTCATTTGCAGTCAATTCTCCATTACTGTGGTAGTAACTGGAACCTGTTCACTATTTAAAATCAATGCTGATTGTATGCTGTTACTCTTAGGAGATGCAGCACAATACTGGATGCACTCCTCGGCCTTTGACCACAGGCGGGAGAAGAGCTGGCTTCTCCATGTCTGAAAGGGAGGGGATTTCTTGCCCTTTTTGCTGAAATTACACTGAGATTTTTATGAGGTAATTTTCCAAAGAGGTTGGCTATTATAAATCTGGAAGAGCTTTGAGTGTTGGTGCATTCCAAGCTGCCTGGAGCAATTGCAGCAGCAGAATGGTCAAAAGCATGCCTGTAATCAAGACACGTTCACCATGAGAGCTCCAGCCAGGAAACTTTATATAGCAGACTGACTCTTTTGTTGCCAGCGTTCCTTTCCATGTCACAGAGGCCTTGAGAAAGGAAGCAGAAAAGACAGATGTTTAAATGGCTCCAGAAGATGCTTGGAATATTTTGCTGAGGTAAATCTCCAAGGTATCAATCTTTGAAAAAGAAACCCGCTTCAAAGCAGACGGCATCATCCTTTTTATCCGGGAAGTAAAAAACCCCAAAGCCTAAATCTAGCCTTGGATCTCCTCATTTGCAGAGCGAACCTCTTAGGAATATCACTGGGCAGTATTTGGAGCATTTACTCATGCTCCAGCTATCTAGGGATGATCGACCATCTGCACTTCATTCTCTCCTGATTAACTTTGCCTGAAAATGCAACCAAATGTGAACTGAAGCGTGACCCTTGACAATCTCCACAGACTCCAGAACCAAAGCTGAGGCTCTGTACAATTACTCTGTAGTGAAATGGATGGAAACCTAAGCCACCAAGAGCCAGGCTCAAAGTACAACACAGAGCAGCTGAACAAGTTACTGACCACCTATTACTGGCCTGTTTAATAAACTGGAGCCTCTTCCCCAATCCCTCAACCCCAACAGCAGTTACCAGGTGATTTTCCACCTTAATTTCAACGTAAAGGTAGTCCTCTGAGTAACACAACCTCTGAAGCAGAGGTTTGCTGTGAACTCATTGCAAACTGTTTCAATAAAAGACAACCCAAACTGTAGCAAATAGTTATTGCAGTATGTTAACCTCGACTGCACCTGGGAAAGCTCCACAACAGGCTTGGCATCCACAAACAGAACTGAGCATGTCTGCTGCCCCTAAAAGCTCAAAGCAAGACATGAGCTGTGTACAGCCAACTCCAAGGCTGTGCTGGACAGTCCAGCTTCACAGAGCCGACTGTTAAAAAGAAATTAATGTTCTCCAGCAATCATTGCTTTTAACTACCACTCCTCTGCCTCTCTCTCCTGGGAATTGCCTTGCTCAAGCTCCTCTCAGTATTTGCAAGCTACGAGGCTGTAGGCTCCTAGTGGGAAATCCTGCCCACCCTGGACTCAAACGTGTCCTTGCCCCTCTCTGCAAACTTCCTCATTGGTCTGCTGAACATCCTTGGACAAAGAAACATGAGCACACACAGGTGAGACAGATTGTGGCTTCTTAAGCCTCTGTTCACCAGCAGTTTAGATGCTGTAGCTGTCACAACATATCAGTGACATGGGGAATATTAGAAGCCAATTCAAGAGGTTTAGAAAATAATCTCTGAAAGAGCATTCTAAATGGATGTGACTGGATCTCAAGGCAAAGGCTTTTGCAGGAGCAGAGAGTCAGAAGGATCAGGTACCAGACTTTTTACCTTCTTCCTTTATTTACTTTTTCTAAAGAAAGGGCAAGGCTACTTAAATGATTGAAATTGTTATTCTGAAGGAAATGTGTAAGCAATGACAGTTCAATGTACTTAATTTCCAAACCATATAATTCCTTGCTAAGCAATTTTTTCAAGTTCTCTAAACCTGCATGCTGTTTAGATTGTTTTAAAATGCTAATACACGAGAGTGAAAAAGCTTCTGAATGAATAGACACAAGTCTGGTGCAGTCCTCCGTAATTTTGTAAAGAACAGTGAACCAGAGAGACTTACAAATACATATTCCATTCCAAAAGAAAACAAAATGCAATTTTGGCACAAAGCCTGAAGGAATCACAGCAGTAACAGGAACACAAAGTCTGACACTACCACAAAAATTTCTTTTCCATTTCTCAACGTTTCCAGAAAAAGCAAGCCACTAGCTGTAAGTGACATAATGCCAGCACAAGTTCTCTCCTGGTTCCTTTTTTTTTTTTAATACTTTGCATTTCTACTCATAATAGCTTACAAGTCTTCTCTTTCCTTTTAATGAGGTGGAATCCTTCCCTAAAGTTTCCACTGAAGCCAGGGACAAATGCATCCAAATACACACACTTTTCCCAAGACACCCAGAAGACAGGAGGATTGGCTAATGAACCTTTATCCTGGGCTAAACAAATTGAGTTTTGATCTTACCCAAGCAAAGCTAGTAGGGGTGGATGGCCAAGAAACCATGCAAATATTTCTAAAAGTAATTAGCTTTTATTAAGCTACTAGTATTAGAACAGTGTTTCCTAAGGAACTTTCAATAAAAGTGGGAAATAACCTCTTAGATTAAGAGAACTTTACACACAGACTTTCCACACAGCAGCTTCAAATATCCAGGAGCCTGCTAAACAGAAATATTAAGCTTCAAATCTCTACCCTCTGCACATAAAAACATTAGGATACGAAAACAGTAATTTGTAGCAAAGAGAAAAAGTCCCCTTTACAAGGATTCCAAAAGCACAGCTCAGTTTGCAAAATTCCTAAGCTTTATGCAAAGCAAATGTTCTGCAGCGACAGTTGCCATAAATTAACCTGAAACACTGGCCAAGGCAACTGAGCAATGATTCTGAGTAGTGAATGAACTCAGACTCAAGTATCTCCAGTTTTACCCAGTTCCTTAAGGGAATCATTATAAATAACCTCAAACAGGAGCAATGCACATCTAAACGTCTGTGGAACAGGTACAGAAAATCTTCCTGCTCCCTCCCCACATAAGCAAAGCATTTTTAGCCTCTTTCAAATCAAGCTGCAGCAAATAAAAGGAGGGCCAGCATCATCTGACATCGTGGCTCTCTGCTGAGCAGATGAAGTGTTTTGTGCTCCACTGCAGTTAATGGATTACAGGATTCTACAGAAAAACCAAATGGTCTAATTTTACCACATATAGGAAATTAGTACATGTTTAATTGCTGTGTCTTGTGACCGCTCCACTTTTCCTCATCAGTTCTTGTTTGGATTTCAAACTGCAACAAATTGCTGCAAGACTCAAATCATCAGAAGACAGAACTTCTGCCTTTGAAAATGGACAGACCAACGACACAGCTCCTTTCCTAAAAGACCAGCAAAGTCAGAGACACATGGCAGATGCAAAGCAGATGTTCTTGCTGTAGCATGTAAATGTAAATGATATTTCCTTGGGGTATATCCGTATGAGGTGACTGACTGACTGGGAGACAGGATAGTGCTGACTAGAAATCAGGCAAGGCCTGAGCTACTCTCAGTGTTTACACCAGGAAATCCCATTTTAGTTTTGGCAGGTGACACTGGAACATGCCTGGTGTACATACATGTTTTCTCTCTGTAGCCTTCAGGGATTTTGCAGCGTAGTAGAAGAGTTGGGTTCCACACAGTGCTACCCAGTATTTCGTCCAAGATGCTACCTGGAGAAAAAATTTAAAAAAAACAAACAAACCCAGAAGTGCAATGATAAGTGAAATGTTTCATATCACTGAGCTGTGAAAGAGGAGGCACCATCCTGCAGGAACATGAGAGCACTGACTGCCCAGCCAAGCACCAGCCAGGTTTCCAAAGCTGCTGTTTGTTACTCATGCAGGCCTACGAACGCATGGGAACTCCAGAAAGCAGAAGGAACATGTGCCTTTCCTCTCTAACCTGAGAAAAATGTTCTGCATCTTGCTCTGCGTTTCCTGCAATCCCTACCGAACACTTCAGAGAGTACATCTGTCCCTTTCCTTCTCCATCCTGGGTGCTGCCATAAGGTATCCCCCATTGTCACAAATATGTATTTTGATTTATAATTTATAATCAACTATTTGCAATGCAAATGCTAAGGGTTATCAGCTATTGATAAATTGCTGGTATTTACCTACTGTTAAGGAAGACAAAACATGATTCTCTCTATTTTAAAGTCACCAGTATTTGTAGAAAATTTTATGCAGCATTCTCTTCTCTTCTGCTTCCTGGATTATGTGTATAGCCTTATAAACTGAATAAATGCACCAAACAGAAGAAGGAAAACTCTGGCAGTGACCCTAAACCTTAACCAGCAAGGCAGAGGAGATCTCAGACACCTGAACTAGTTGCCCAATGGCCATTTTACTGTATTTATAACTGGGCAAAGGAAGAAGGTGAGAAAATTAATTTATTAAAAAAAAAAAATCTTACTGTAGGTTTTTTGCCTTCTTTCAATAAGGTCTTCCTCCTGAGAACACCTTGAATAGTAACTGCTCCTGGATACAAATGAACAGCCAAATCTTCAGATTCTAGGGAGCTGAAAGGAGCATGTGAAGAGTTGTGTGAAAAAATATTTTTCCTAAAGTAATTTTCCAACCATTACCAAAAACTAACGCAAATACCTTCATTGTAATTTGAAAATGTCAACTTTCTATTTATTTGACTTCGTTGTGGAAAAAGACTTTGGCTGTTACAAGGAATTGCTGTTGTGGAATTAACACTCGCAAGCAAAAGTGATCAGAAAAATTAATTAGCCAAGCAGGTAATCCTTAATTAAAAAATTAAATCTCAAAACATGACTGAAAGACAAGAGCAATTAATTTTAAAAAGCAAACGTCTGAAGTACATTGGTACAGTTGCTGTACGTGTTAAACCTCTCCTTCAGCCCTTGAAGGGAAGACTCGACTATTGTTTGGTTAGAAACACCAGGACCGTCAGCATGTCAAGAACAAAGCACAGCTCAAACATGCACAATCTTTAAAATATCTGAAAGCAAGGAGAGTGGGCAGGAGCAGGAATAAAGAGTAGAAACCCAACCACAGCTTCAAGGTGTTTTAATGCAACTGGTGCTCTACTGCTCGTCTGCCCTACGGAGGGTCGGAGAGCAATGGGCTGAAACAAAGGCCAGGTACAGCACTGAGGAGAGAAAACTGAGCCTCATTACAATTACAAAACTGACTGGCTTCAAAAACATTTTCAATCAGAGAAAAGTTACACCAGGAATCGTTTCAGTAAACGTCAATCAGAGCATGTAACTAAAGTGCTGAACCCAGCAGCTTTCTAGGAAAGCCAAGAGATTGAGCAGCACCCGAAAATCATTTGGAAGTAAGCCAGGATTTGTTGTTTCATCCATCCTAACAGTCATGAATGTCCAAAGTAAACTGGAAATGTGGCAAACACTTTCATTGCAGCACCTACTGAGGATGATGATACGGAGACAATTTTGGACACTGACAGATGTGAACATGGGTTTCATTCAGTGAGACAGTGCTTGCTTCTTAACAGGACATAGGTTTCACAGTTAATGCCCATTTCTTTCCCAACCACAGTGGCAGAGCTGGAGACAGAATCTGTATCCATGCAGAATCAGAATCATCAGTTATGTTACTCTGTCAGCTTGCAAATATTATATATATATTAAATTGGGGGCAATTTGAATGTGTTACTCATTTTAAGCATCTCTCTGATTTCAAGGAAGAGGCGCAAAGAAACTCAGTACAGAAATGCCAGCAAAGAAAACATCTGGAACGCCATCCATTAGCACCAGAAGCAGCTTTGTTTTCCCCATGAGAACTACCAACACTGCTCCACAGTGGCAGGCAGTTCTACAGCTACCCTGGCAAAACATCTTTAAGCCCTGACAGAAAGACCCAATGGTTCAGAATTTGGAGCTGCAGACTGGAATGAACAGTCCTTATGCTGATAGAGAGCAAGTCATTGAAGGGAAAAGTTTTGAGCCTGAAGAAAAAGGTCTCTACCTTTATTTTGACATGTAAGTTAGAAAGGTAACATCAGAAAACACCCACTTAATTATTAAACCAAACCAAATCACCAACAGCAGAGGGAGGGTCTGACACCTCTGTGTGCAGTGGGAGTGTACCTGCTGGCCTTCATGAGGCCTCGATGGCCATTTCGTGACACTCTTGTCCCCGGACCGAGAGAATGGTACAACCTGTTCCTGTTGGATTCCATTATAAATTGGATGTATTACATATACTTTCATTCACACAAACAGCACGACTGCTAAAACAGCACAGAACTTTTTTTGTTGTGCATATCACAAAGCCACTTCTTCCATGTCAGAAAAAGCAAATAATTTTATTTAGAAAAATGCATGCAGAAGTAAATAATATGGTCTTTCATGTCATCAGATGTTCTCTTTGTCAGAACTCACAATACTGAAGTGTTTTACTGGCACTGAAGAATAACACATTTTGAGAGCAAAGTCTGCATTTAGCTTAGACTAAATAAATGTAAAGGAACCATATTGATAAAACTTATATCAAAATCTGACTTCAGATGTTACTACAAAAATGGTTTCAACTTCTGTGAGTATGAACACACCCTTTTTTGGGCTGGAAGGAACTGCAAGCTCTGTCAAAATACACCTGACACTGTTTAAAATCCCATTGTGCTAAATAAATCAGCTCAGCAATATTTCTATTTTCCAGTTCATCTAAGCTGTACACTCTACCTGTAGGCTCCATGTTTTAAAATTATTTACCTGATCCATACTGTTATCCCTGCTCAGGAATTGTGCCTCAGACCTGCCTTTTGCACACTGCTCTGCTTCACTGAACCTTGTTTTTCTGGATCAGGTCCCTTAATTGACTGAATTCCATTTAAGTCAACAAAAGCACTGTGGAGGCACTTTGTCCTCACCTCCTATTTTCTACCCATTTTTCTCGTTGCTTGTATCCTGCTGAAAGACTGAAAATCAGCAGTTCTGTGGAAGCAGGCAGTTAAGTACAAGCCTGTGGGAATTTTAGAGGCAAAGTGTCCAGTCCAGTACAAATCTGTCACCTGTGAGAGGGCTCTACCTGAGCTTGTGCATGGCCAGGGCAGTGCTCCAGAATGGGAGACCTAAACCAGCAGGACTGCCATGCTTCACCCTCAGCTCAGGACAGCAGGCAAAACAGGCTTAAACAAGGGCTACAGGAAAGGACAGCAGCATTAAACAAAGAGAATGAGGGTTTTTTTGGTCATTTTGGTTTTTTAAACCAGCCCAAACTATTGCTCTTGCTGTAAGAAGAATTATCAAAAAGATATTAATGAATCACCATCTACTAATCTGTTCCAGAATTTGCCATCATTTCTTTCTCAACACAGCAGATATCTTTGAACTTATGAATTGGTTTTTACAACACACTCAAGGTATAGGCAAATAAATCAATAAAGGAAAAAGAATGCAATATGAGCTGTTTACTTTTGTACACATGTATTTGGCATGCAAATTAAGTATGTTTTCTTCTTACCTTTAAGCTTGTTTTTTTTTGCATAACAAGGAGAGGCTATCACTCTTGGAATCCTGCTATTTCAGGGAAATCTATTCAGAGACACTCAGGATGACAACCAGTGAGACTGAAGTGTCACTTAATACACTGCCCTTAACAGGATGTAACTATCACGACTTGGAATTTTAGTCCTTCCAGTAATTTTGACTGGCCTGAAGGGACACCCTAATGCTGAAAACTCTTTCTCAAGTTTCAAACTAAGATTCTGTTGCACTTAAAAAACAATCTAGTTCTCATCCCTTCTGCATTCCCCAGCTACAAGCAGAAAGGCCAGGAAAAACAAGAATACATTTTACAATTTACACTTAGGGAACGTGTGTGTGGAGGAACTGTTTTCTTCCTCTTAAGGCATAGGAAGCAGATTTAAGCCTTCCTACCCACAGATACTGTTCCTAAATCATTGAGAAATACCAAACTCCTACTTGCACTGCATAGAAAATAGGAATTAACACTGGATGTACCCCAATTTTGCCAGAGTTCATAATTCCAGGCAACTAATGCCTCTCCCTCGCTTAAATATCTTTATAAAGAATGGAAACCACTGTAGTTCACTGTACAGACCAAAACCAGAGAGAGACCCTCTCTAGGTATCTTAAATTTTGTCACTTGCATGTCAGTGCACTATCTATTCAATTTTAAAACAAGCCTCATCATCTCAGAAATGAAGGAACAGACTCAAGGTTGCTGCAGATCTCCAGGAATTTCACCCACGGTGTCTGGAGTAACTGTAAGGAACCCTATCCCTATCCCTCTCCCTGGAAGCAGGCAAGAGAACTCACCCTGAGACCCAGGAAACCTCCAGCAGGGTTCTCAGAGAGCTCTCTCAGGAGAGAGGGAAGTACAAAAGGCAGGTGGGATTTGGAGGAGGAATCTTCTGTTTGACACGGAGCAAACCTTTTAATGGGGGAGCCTGGAGCTGCCAGTTCTCATTAGCACAGGGATGAAAACCCCCTGCTTTGTCTCAGAAGTCCACACAACAATTCTGAAGAGTGTTCCCCTAAGTTTAAATCTGAGGCTTACTAAAATTTTTAAGTTTCTTACGCTGCTCTGTTTAAAAATACTCAGCTCACCGTTCTGTCTAACTTATGACTTTTTATCTTTGAGAAATAACTTGCTACCAATACACAGTTCCACAAGGCAGCAAGGAAGGAAAAGAGAGCAAACCTTCAGAATGTTGCATGTGCTCTGTGATGCAGCCTGCAAGTTCAGAGATTTCCTTTCTGACCCCATTTGCATTCTCTGCTCATGTGGAATGTTACCCAGTGAAATCCTTAAGGGCCTTTCCTCACGTATGGATTTATATTTAAGGCATGAAGCATCCAGGAGTTCACCTTTGGCACAGAGAGGTTTTCAAAGACTTCTTCCAAAATTACCACAGAACTGTAACTGCTTCAATGAGTTAAAGCAGAATAAATGCTTGTGGTAACAGTTCCCAACTATAAAGACAAAGTGTTTTGACAAAAATTCCTACAAAAAATGTAAAGGCATGGTAGAAAAAGTCATCCATGGCAACTCTGAAGCCAATGGATTACCTGAAATTGTGTTGTAGAAGCAAGCAATGCACTGTATTGTGCATCTTCCTCACTGTGGGAAGGTGAATATTCCACCTTTTCCTGTGTTAAACTCCAGCTGTTTGTCTTTTCCCACATTCTCAAATGCTACATGAGACCAGGCTGAAGTGGGCAATGTCACCTGAGCACCTGCAGGTGCTGGATGAGGGACAAGTCGTTAATTCTGGACCACAAAGTCAGACATCAGCAAGGGGCACTGCTGTGTCTTCCCCTGTCACACATGGGCAGGGAAAATGGGAGTAGAGACAGAAAGAGGTGCCAATGTCAGTGACAAGGGAGCACAGGGACCATGAACAGATGAAGGGTCTCGGGGAAAGTGAAAATGAAAATCAGACAGGTCATGAACAGCATGTATGATATCCACATATCTAAAACCTTTCGGGTCTAAGGGTTCTCTGGCTGAGCCCCTCAAGGAATGTGTGCACTGTGTAAGCACCCAATTAGATAAAAACCCTATGAACTATTAGTGAGCAGAAGGTGTTTCTCTGCTGCTTTAGCAGATCCAGTGAACTTACTACAGCTTTTTGGTGTTCTTACACACAGAAGATCTCTAGTTCAGTAAAAACAAGCATCATCTTCAGGACCCAGTGAGAGACTGTAAGTTACAATGTGAACAGAGAAACACCAGGTTTTTCTTACCTCTCAAATGCTGGCCAGGAAGTCTCTTCACTGAGTTCAGAACCATCACTGCTACCTAGAGAAACACAAGAACAAATGATACTTTATTTCATCATCTACAAATCATCTCTGTCCATTGTATCTGAAAGAATCAGGGTATTTCAGATTATGAGTATCAGAATATTTCAGATGATATGCGCAAAAATACTTCAGTAAAATACTGCAAAGTAAATACTTTGTGATTTGATTCAGGAATTTCACATGAACTGAGATGGAGATTGAAGGGACAGGGTCTAGTTCCACATTAATAAGTTGAAGAAAAGGAGCACTAATAAATGGGAACCATATTTTCAAAATATAGAGAATACCCTAAACACAGATTTGCCTGCATTTAGAAAAACAGGTCACTTATTTAGATAATTTCTTATCAAGCCATACACAGTCATGACACAGAGGTGCAAATTCACTGCTGAATCTCCAAGACATGATTTGAGAAGCCTCAAACAACTTTTTAAAGCTGTCTCCCACTTACTCTATCAGATCACAACAGTATTATTTCCTTCTGTGCTTTGTAAACTGTTGGAGTCCAAGGCATGCCTCTGGCTGCCGTGGGAGGTTAGGACATGCCTCAGGCTGTCCTGGGTGGTTGGGAGCCCCCTGGCAAGGGGGTCCCAGACCCTGGTAAAAAGCTCAGAATAACACTATCTTTGACCTTAGCCCATGGGAAAAGTTACCAACATTACAAGAATCAGTGCAAATCACGACAGTGTAAAAATGAGTAGTAGTTTAGTATTTTACAAGGTTAAAAAGCAGATTTTAGGATTTTTAATATGAGGATGAAGGATTTAAGATGGAGGATTTTGGGCGTTGCCCTGTTCTTCTTCTCCTTCCCCTCCATGTTCTCTAGTAGCTGTGGCATAAGATGATCGGTAGAATGAAAAAGAGATAGAAATTACGTGTCTAGAATAGGTACAAATTAATTGCTTTAAAAGAGTAAATAATAAATACGTTGTGAAGAATGGTTGGATCTTGGAAAGGGTACAAAAAGGACAGGGATGGCCCAAGACTGGGCAGTCCCCGCTTGGTTTGGGCTGGCATCAGACGTGCAGCCGGAGCTGAGAGCAAGTTAGAGATAAGAAATAAACATCTTGAAACAGCATCTGCAGGCGTCTCTCATCTGTTCGGACTCGAGGTAAAACTTCCCAGAGGTGAAGATAAGAACTAATACTTGTGCGGAGTGCTGAACTCCCACAGTAAACTAATCCAATGTTACCACAATTACTTTATTTTAAACACTGAAAATAGAGGAAAATCCCCAAACCCAGGTGCCTGATGCATCCACTCATGGCAGTCCCATAAATAAGACAGTAACTTTACAGTTCCAGTAAATCCCATCAGTCTGAAAATGAGTCTTTAAATACAGATACAAGGTGGGCATTATCTGCAATGGTAGAAGTCAGTAAATAATTATCAGTACAGAGATGCTGTTACAGAACTCAGTAGCTTCTATACACAATTCCAAGCGGTTGCCTTGCTGCTCTTCACCTTTCAGACCAGCCCACGTGAGCTATTATCCTTGTTCAACACTTCAAACCAACATTTTTGGCTCCAGATCATCCCAACGCCTAAATTTCAGTGCAATTCAATGTCAGTCAATGCCTGAAGCCACCTTTTGGCACATTAACTTGCCACCTTGCTTGCTCCGCTGCCTGAACACCCATGAAGAATTTATTCACAATTATTTAGAAACAAACCAGAAAACAAACAAACAAAAAATCTCAATCAGTGCTCCTTACTTAAGAGCTCCCTCAGAGAAAGAGCAGCTGAAAATGGGAACCAGTTCCCTGTAATTTTACCCAGGAAATCAGCAGGGAAAAGTGGTGCCCTGAAAAATAATGTGTACAAAGTAAGTATGGATAGTCACTGAGTAAACATGGAGTAAAGATGGAGGCAATAAAGATTTACACACAGCAGGGGTAATTCCAGCCAAGAGCCATGAAAATCCCAGCAGGTGCTGAAGTTCCCGCTGTGAAACATTTAAGAGAACATACATGCCTTTATCTGCCAGCCAATTCAACTGAGATGCCTCTTTTGCAAACATTAGCTCATCATCCACATATCAACATGATCTCTATGGGATATAGAATTTGGTCTCAGCTTGCTCTGAATTTTTCCTACGAGAAAGCCCTAACCTGGTTCACACCACCACTACAGGAAGAGCCATTTGTACAGTGGAAGGAGCTAAGAGACACACGAGATGTTGCAGTGGAGGCACGAAGGGCTGCAAGCAGGCAGGTAAAATATCCAACAGGTAACTCTCATTACTTCCAGAAGTGCCTTTAAGTTTTCAGTGCTTCCCTTTGCAGACCATTGGTCCTTAAGCACCCAGCTGCTGGGAGGGTTAGAGCAGCAGGCAGCTCTGTCCACAGAGCAGCAGCGTAGTTACTCCTTCCCCTGGGACTCACACCTCCTCTGTGCCTGTGAGGACAAGTGACCAAAGGGACCCAGCTACTGCGGCCGAGGAAGGGCTGTCACGTCAAGCGACTCTCAGACTGAAGCTATCAGCAAACATTCGGCTGCCACAGGGCAGGTGAGCAAAGAAGTGACAATAAAAATAATCAGAAGTTCTGCTCAGCAGTTTAAACCTGACCTGCAACGTGGAAAAGAGAATATGTGGATCAAACTCCACGTTATTCCGGGCATTTCTATACAGAAAGACTACCAGATAAATCATGAATTATTCCAGGGAAAAAAGGAGTAACCAGTTGGAGTAACCTATCCAGGTGGAGCCTGCTGTTACAGCAGAAGTCTTTGCAAAGTCCCAGAACAAAGCTTATCATATCCTGGAAGAAACAGCTGTCACTCAGTACTTTCAGGGAATTCTACAATCCACACCACAGTGAGAAGCTCAGTGCTTTATTTCATCATTATTTATTTATATCTATATTTATCTTACTTATTTTCTTACCGCTGCTTGGATTCAGCTTTTTATTAACAACAAGTGCAGATTTCATATGACTAGAGCTCTGCTTAATTGAGGCCCACGTGATAAATCCACACAATTAAACAGTATTAAGAAGTAATTCTTTATATTTAAAGTAGGCTGATACATTAAAATTCTACCTGAAATGACATTTTGGTGGCAACTGTATCAGCTTTGCTAATAAAGTTATAATTCAATTGCTGTACTAAGTACACTACAGAAAGATTTAAAAGCCAGTGCTGCTTTGCAAAAATGCAAAACAATCTAGAGCAAGAGCTGAAATGTCACCTGTCACAGTGAGACAATCCTTGGTACAGTATCAGTACAGGGAGAAAACCTACAGGAATTTCGGGCTTTGTAAACAAAAAGTTTCACTTAAAAAGTTAAATCTATAGAGAAATTGCCAATTACACTTAAAAGGAACATCAGTTTGTAAAGAACTTGGGCAAAACATCATAGCTATTGATTTAACACTTACATTGATGCCTACAGGGATTGTAAAAATTTTAACAAAAACCTGGAAAAGGTTGAATTTTAGCATTTGACTATTCCTCTAACATCCATATAAAAAAAACCACCTCCAACAGGATTTTCTAGATTCTAAAAACCTCTAGGAGATATTCTGCACAACACAGGTTCTGATACTAAAAACATCCCTTTCCTGAAAAGCAAAAGAAAATACCTTACATCCCTCCTTCCAAAATAAAACAGAGGTAAAAGGGACTGTTTTTAACTTAATAAAAGTTAGATGTCTAGCCAAGTTCTGTTTAAACATTAAGTGCACTATTTGAGTGTCACCTCAACTGGAAATATTTCATTCATTCAGTACTCTAAAAATATATCACCTTCTTAAATTCTTCTCAAGTATGTACTCAATATTTGAGTTTTTCCAACAAGCTCAAGCAAGTCTTCAGGTTCAACTTAATAACAAATCCTAGGTAGTATAAGCCCTTTCTGTTAGTTAATGTTCTAAACAAATTTTGGCTTTGTGTAAGAAGCCAGCTAACACAAGACACTATCTTCCTAGTCTTCTTCATTGCTAGTAAATTTCTTGTGCAGAACTGAAAAAAATAAAATCTTTATGAAGGTTTTTTCCCTGTCTCAGGAATAACAGCAACTGGCAAGATGGCTTTTTGCTAACTGTGCCAGTGATTATCTGAGAAGGCTCAGGGCTGTCCCCCGAGCCCCAGCTCCACTCAGACGTGAATTTTCTGCTCACATGTGCAGATGTGCACATGCAGATATCTGTGAGATGTCTGCTCCAGCCACACAAACAGCGTGGGGTTCCTGACTCTGGGATAGGGAATGCCTGCACTACCCCATACCCATTCCCCGGGTCACGGCACCCACTCACTGCCCCAGCTCTGGGGATACTGAACACTTAACACAGGCTTCCTTCATCCAGAAGTTAGTCCCCAAAGTTAAACAGGTGTTAATATAAACAAACCAACCTCGAAGAGTTTAAAAAGTCTTCAGACTAAAAATTCTTTCCCCTTCCCAAATCTGTCATCGACACTCTCCTGGCTCTGGTTACGCCGTGTTTCCATGGCTGGTGACGGACCCGCCAGAGCTGCAAACTCTGCCCTGAAAACACACAACCGCTCCAGAGGCCTGAACACCAACGGCTGCAGCACGGCACGGCACAGCCCAGGTAACACCACAGAGATGGGCTGGGCCCTGAGAGCTCTGTTCTGCTTGGCTGAGTTCAGAGTCAGATCAAAAATCTTCATATACAGCTCACGACCATTTAACTGTTGTAAAGTTGAAGCAGCCCAACCCTGGCTCCCCAGTTAACCAAACACAGACGGCAGGAACTCTGGCAGAGGACTCCAGAAATATCATGCCACAGAACTGATACAAACTTTTAACACCATCACTGAGTTTCGTTGTGAAAAAGCAGCAAAAGCAAATAACCAAATGGATAAAGATGGGGCAGAAACAGGGGGTTTGTACAACTACATTGATTGCAACACACCCAGAGCATGAGCCTTGGACCAAAAAGCACCAATAAGGACTGGGGAAGAACTGGAGTGCTGGAATGGATCTTCTCCTCTCGAATCCAGGCACCCACATGTGCATTTTTAACCTCTTCTATTATACTGATTTTATTTATCCTATCACTAAAGAAATAATAGTTCACAACAGCAAAACAGGGTATCCACACTCAGGGCAAGAGACAGGCATCTATACACCGCTATAAAGGGAATATATAAATAAACCAAATATATTTCTTCTGCCTGAAACCCTGCCTGAAATCTGATCTGATGACCCAGAGTCCTACACACCTGAACAGCACAGTACAGGTTAAAGAATCAAACAAACACTGGCTGTGTAAAGGTCTTCCCTACAGTACAGGCTGCCAAGACCCCTGAAAGTAAATGCATACACTGTGTACCTACACCTATACTTCATTTATTTAAAGAGAAATATAATCCCTTGTAGAATTCAATAACTTCGAGGTGGTGACTTAATAGAGAAATTCATTAAAATGCTGATATTCTCATATGCATTTCATGCCAGTTTAGGTTTGGAAATGTACTGTTCTTACAAAGGCACTTTCTTACATTAATTCACACCAATTTAAAATACTTTTCTTTGACTCTGCAGCATTAATTCCTCCAATTGCATTAGAACAAAGACTGAAGTTACCCTCCATTGATTGCAACACACAAAGGCAAATGTTCAAGAGTTCTAGTTTTTCCAGAGCTTTTATCCATATCATTGTAGATTAAGAAAAAGAATTTGCATCCAAGACTGCTACAGACACAGTCCATAACTGTTTCCTTTGAATTATTAAACACCTCAAGTTACAATCTCAATTTCAGCAGTGTTTCTGTGTCCATACCTTGACATCTGTTTTTAAGTGGTATGCATGAGACAGCACTCTCAAAGAATAACTTCCTTAGCAAAATGACTTTGCAACCTGTAGGTTAGGTGCTCTAAGAAGAGAAAAGCCACACAGAAGCAATGTATGAAAAGGGGCCTATTTTACACTGTCCCTTTACTTCTTAGGAATTATCTGAACATTTTGCCATTGTAAACAAACTCAGCTTAAGAAATCCAGTAACAAAGCAGAGCCAAATGGTAAGAAATGGTGGAAATCCAAAGCTCCTGAGAACGTTAATGAAACAAGCTGAACTTTGCTGCAAAGATACTTAAGAGCACACTGAAGCAATAAATACCTTAAAAGCGTAAGAAAAATGGGAATTAATAGAGAATTAAGCATTCTTTAGAAAAATATCTTATGAATTAAAGGAAGTTTCATGCTATTTCTGAGTGGAACGAGGACCTAGTAAAACCGTCTTAATTTATCCTGCCTTTAGGTGAGGAGGTGACAGGAGGCAAATACAGGCAAGAGAACAGGTGGTACGAGTGTGCAGGTGGTTCCTTGAACCCAGCCAAGAGCAATGCTCACACCTCAGGAGGGCACAGTGTACACAGTGACCTCACCAAAAGAGTGACCTCATCCAAACACAGCCCTCGGAGAACAAAAGCACCTTGTAGCTTCAGGCCCGGCGGATAGCAGAGAGGGGGGGTTCTCAGTGAACTTCCACTGCAAAGTAAAAGCATCTGTCCCAATTTACTAAAAGCAGATATTCTGGACTGTCTGCACAAAGCAGACATTTTCAGCACTATTCATCTGTCTGTATTTTCATGTGCTGTCTCTCAAAAGTCTCTGCAATCAACAGAAATGAAGTGGGGTTTTAAGGACTCGAGTCACATAACCTCTTTTTAGCCACCCAGCTAAGAATGAGATCAATCATATCCTTGAGGATTTTAATTCTCTATGTGATTATGAAGAGCTCCAATTGTAGCCAGCTCAAACGCAGCCATCTACATTACGAATGTCTAAAACTTACAAGAGACTATTTCCTCTTGTTACATTCCTGAGTTCAAGAGAACATTTCCCATCTGACACTGTATATGGGACTGGACAAGTGCTTCTTCCTTCTTGTTAGGATAGCCCTGGCACTGCTGGAAAAAGACTTCTCACTTTTTAAAATCTTTTGTCCAGATAACAAGCACCTGTTTATAATACAGGAGGATGGCAACAGAAGCAGATGTACAGCTCCCTGATGCCAGCACAACACATGAGCATCAGCTGTGGAACACTGTCCCACAGTGCTAGGAACAAGAACTGTTTTGATCCAAGCACAAGAAATTTATATAAAAGGGGCTGTGTCTTTAATATTTTTGAGTTTTTTTGTCTTCAGAATGAGTTGAATGCACACAAGAAAATAATCTGATAAAGGTCTCTGACCATGGCTTTGCGTCCCAGACTGGCCTATTTTGAGCAAACCCCCTACTTGCCTCACTTTCTGCATTGCTGCTGCTTTAGGAGTCACTCATTGCAATGAAAAACACCCAGTTAGTATGTTCTTCATATGTGAAAGGTTAATTACCTCGATGTAAAAATTGTGGCACGCTCTGCACCATTCCCAGAACGGACTGTCAGCCTTCCCCAGCACGACATAACCAAAATGTCCATCACCACTTCAGTGTGTGTTTTAGGTTAGAGACTCGCTGATGGATTCCTATGGACAGTGTTGTTCCACTGGTGGTGTTTTGATATTTAACAGAGGCAGATCCCATCAGATCCTCCAATATGAAAGGACTGGAAAGGTCTAAACACCTCTGAGCCCTCAAAACACAGGAGTGATTTAAAGCAGCATTACAGTTGTCTTTAAAGGCACATTCAAGGTGCTGACATAGCAGAAACTCTGTCCATGTTTTGAAGAAGGATCATTTATCTGAAAAGTTAAGTTTTTACATAGGCTTATATGTAAAAAAGGTAGTCCTGTTTCTAGAGCAGCAGGTTTAAATCCACGTTTATGGGCAAGGTGAGGAATAACACTCCTTTCAGTACACACATTCAGGAGACATTTTCCCGACCGTCTTTTGAAGCTGTATTGTAGAATACCATAAACCTCCTCTCTGCTGCAGTGACTGTACTAATTCCAAGCCCTGAGTAAACAGACTACTTCAAACATGATGGAGGAACTCAGCAGCTTCAATCAACTTCCTTAAATCCTGCTGAGGCAGCAGCACAGAATGCCAGACAACTTACATTTCCAAGAATTCTGCAGTAACAGATACTGCAAACCTCCAGAACTTACCCTCTTCTTCCATACGTATTTCTAGCACCTATATCAACCTTTTGTGTCATTGAATTTTTCATCTTCAAGAAGCAGCAAAATAACAACATTGCTGGACTGTCAAAACAGTGATAAAACTGATTCATCTGAGCATGGGGAGGCTGGAGATGAAAGAGAATGGGAGAGGGGAATTTCTAACCACCAATGCTGATCTTGCACAAAATGCCGAAGGTTGCTGTTTTACAAGTCATTTATACGAGTCTTCTAAAGTGGCAATTTTTTTCCAGCTTGTCAGGTCATGCTTGAGCTAGAGAACAGAACTGAAAAATTCAGAGAGGAGACAAAGTAGGAAAATCCAATATTCTCCAAAACATCTAAATGCTGACTGTTTCTCAGCTGCACCTCATGAAAACCTGCCTGCCCCCCCCCGGCAAACCTTCCCTGCTAGGCTCTAATGGAGGTACAGAATAATTTACCCTGGAACAAAAGGACTGACTGCAGAGAATTTCTGAGGTATTTAGACAGAAAACACCTGTGAAACACTGCCCTGAGAAAAGGGCAATGCTACATCTCAGCAATGGTGACACAAACTCGGTTTGACTTTTGACTTTGAAGTGGCAAACTTTGCCACAGCAGAGAACCTGTGGGGAACAGAGCCAGGCAATGCACATTACATAGTGGAAGCTGTCTGATGTGAACAGGTTCACTCAGACCAACTGCTTTGGTCTAATTCCACGTGGCCTTCTCCTCAAGAAAATACATGTAGAGCTGGTAACGCAGCATAATCTGACAGTCTGTGACCTTGTTTCCCTCCACGAAGGCTAAAAAGCAAAACTGCTTTTAAAATTCAGTTATCTAAAGAAACGTGAAGCATTACAAAGATCTTTCATTACCATCAATGCATAAAAATTGAACACCATTGAATTCTATCAAACAAATAATTCTGAGAAAAAGGACTGCAGTGAGAGGTTCCATTTGTCAGCCCTGGCTGCAAACAGGTGGATTTGAGAGGCACTCGTGTTCTGTCCTCCCTCCACTTAAAGGATCTGTGGGTAACAGGAAAAAAGAGCAACTCCTGTCACAGAAGAGACTCAGGAAGCAGAATTTCTCAAAAAAAAGAGTACCAACCTAAATATACGAAGATAAATAATTTATCAAAATTAAGTAGATTCTGACATTTTGAGATATCTGAAAGTTAGATTTCCATCTTCTGTCAAAGTCAGAAGTATTTAGAAATTACGCTCTTAAAACTGTCAGCAATTTACACTGTCAAGTCAATATGGCATTTTAAATAGAAATCCCACTATAAAACTTTTTAAACTTGAATTGATTTAGGGGGGAAAAAAAAGATAATAGAAAATCATGCCCTGCACTTCCTTCCACCTCCATCTCCATCAAGGAGCAAGAGTTTCAGAAGCTGTATCACTAACAGGGATATGAAAAAAAATAATCTTCTTTTTCATCGTTTCTCAGTTCATGCCGTATAAATTAAGTGTCCCTCCTACCCCTACACTTCCCAGACTGGTTCTAAACAGAAGCACTATTTCAGAACAGCACTGCTGCAGGCACAACCAGCACGTAGGGGTGCTAAAAGCTTCCCTGAAAGCACAGGCAGTGCACGGGTGTGTCCCAGCCCGTACCTATGGAAATGCCACTGGAAAGGGTGGAGCTCTCGGCCTGCCCTCGGGACGGCACGTGGGGCTCCATCACGCTGTCATCCAGCAGGTGCCGGGGTCCGGCATTGGGGAACGTCGCGCTCTTAAACTCCGCCGTGTTCATTTTGTGTATGAAACTACAAACAAACAAGGACACAACCGTTACAGCCCTGCCTTTGGGACCTCTCGGGAGCATCCTGAAGGACTGCACACAACGTGCTCCTGAAGCCAAACCAAACCGTGGCCAAGCAATTGTGCACAAATAAATTATCTGTAGGAACTGCCCGATTTAAATCTGCACAGAACTCGTGTAACAAAGAGGAAGTCAAGAGTTCATTAATGATTACTTTCAATATCTTATGCTATTTCTGTCTGCTATAACACATAACTGAACTGTAGAACTGCATTCCAGCTCATTAAAGGTAAACTTACACAATAGAAGTCATTAATTACTGGGTAGCTATCCTCTTGCATTTTGAAGAGATGACAAGGGAAATGATCAGACAAAGATATTATTAGAAGTACACTTATATGGAAAAAGCCTGAAGCCATTACTAAACAGAGTTACATGAAAGTCTACAAAGGAGATCTCCCTGTAAAAATAGCAATAAAGCAGTTATATAATTTTGAATTTGAAATAATTATACTGGCATTAAGTTACTAAAAAGTGATAGTTTTGTCATCCAGAAAGAGCCATTCTGGTTAACTCAGTGACTAGTCTTATCATCATAATTTCAGCCTTCCTAATTTGATTAATTCTCTTGGGTGGGGATACCACCATTATAGTTCTGAGCTTGCTCCCTGGCCACAAATTGCTCTGTAAGTGAAATACTGTGTATAAGTCATGCTACCCTTTACAAGCAAAGCTTTTGTATTGAAAGGTGATACATCACTTAAAAAAAAAGCTTAGGATTTTTAGGTTAAGCAAAACGCTGACTTGTATCCCAGACTGTGACACTTCCTATGTCCATGGGGTATCAGGTTCCGAGGTGAAGGGGGTGTTGGTGGTAGCAAGGCTCCTTCAGCTGCCACATTTTTCCGTCCACTCTGTGGAGATGCTCCAACTTCAGAGCCTGGGAAGAAAAAAGACATACTCCCAAGTCACTTCAGAGTTACTGTCAGGGTCACTTCTTAGAAACTCATGGAAAAATTGCACAAAACTTCCTGAACTCCCTTTGTAAGAGATAGCTGCAATAAAACTCATTGATCTACGGATAATGAAACCCCCTTCACCTCAGGGTTTCTGCACAGGATCAAAACCAAACACAATTGAAACACACCATCCAGTTAAAGTATTCTGCAAGTCCTAGAGATGGCTACACATTCACTACACCGGCATTGGACACGTCCCACTGATTCTACATTTTCAAACTCCTGCCTTCAACCACTTTTGGCATTGACCAAGAAGAATGTTCATTTTTGGAAGCGTATTATGCTGTGAAAAGTTTAGATGAAGGCCCTTCTGTCCAGACACAATAAAGAATGAATATTTAATAGCTCTTCACCCCAAATGACATTAACAACTTAGTGCCACAATACATACAAGGTCCTAAAAAAATGACTCAATTCCTTCTTTACAGATCCCCTTTAGACTTTTTATTACAAACATGCAGTGTTTAAACTTCACACTTCTTTATAGCCTCAGGCAAATATTTTCCACGTTTGCAATTCTAAAATAATGCACATGACAACCTCAAGTCTTCTCACATTTATTAAGCATTTACCTACTAAATCTTCTCTGGAAGCAGCAGAGTGGGGGGTGCTGGTCCCTGGTTCTATCTTTAATGAAAGTCTGCATTAAAGAAACATCAAAAATTACTTTATCAGGAAATAAAAGTTTGTGAAGAAGCATTTTTTAAATTTATGATGGCAAGCTGCCTGATTCTATGATTGCAAGAAATGCCCTGAAGGTAATACAAACAGTGCAGAGTTATCTTTAGCACACGCTCTTTCCAAACTTGATTTTTCCTGCCCATTGCTTTGGTTCAGACAGACCACCAGGACCTCCAGTGCCCTGGGATGGCTGGCACACATGTGAAACTGCTACTCCAGCTAAAACCTGGGAAAAATAAAAATAACCATCCAACTTCTCCCCCTACCCTGGCTACAATATTTATTCTTATTTAATATTTTAGATTTTCATATAAAGTGCACTAGTGTGCCAAGTTCCAAGACTTTTGTCTTTACTGGTCCAGAATCCAAAATCCTCTTCTGTGTTTTGGAAAATACATTATCAACTTGATTTCAGCCATAATTCAAGCTTTTTCTCTAACTTTTTAATGCCATTTCCAGCAGTCCCACAAAGAAGGCAGACTACAGGAGCAGATAACTCCAGGAAGATAAAGTGTATCTTGTCCACAGAGTTTGCAGAACGAAAATCTTTGAAACTATTAACGCTGAAAAAGCATCTATGTAATTTTGGGGAGAAGAAGTCTAAAGTTTGACAGCTCCTCTCCCTCCCATTCCCAGACAGTTAGTAACAATTTGTTACAATTTTATAATTTAATCTTTTCAAATAAAATCTTTTAGGAAGAAAAAACATGTATTCAAGTCACAGTCACTGTTCTCTCTACCTTTTTGCTGACAGACACCTCAGTAAGGGGATGAAAAGCAGAAGAGCCACTTTAAGTAAGAACCATTCTTCAAATGCACTCCTCAGCCATAAAAGCATTCAGTTTGGAGATGTACAAAACCCATCGGTGCAAAACCAGACCCTGTGAATAGCAGCCATGCTTCTGATCCATGTGCCACTGTCCCCAGTCACTGCCCTGCTATCAAAGCATGGATTACACAGGATGAAGAGACTGCAGCTCCTTCAGCAACGACATTCCCACGGGTAGTGAGTCCTACCCAGGGAAGGTGGACAAAGGTGGAGTGTGGAATTCATGAATACAGTGCTACTGAGGAGACACTGCAGGTAAGAAACTTGGGTTTGGGTTGGCTTTTTTTTTTTCCTTCCTTCAAATGTTTGACCACAGAGCTTTATTCTCAGTGACAGACAAGTGACACTTCCGAAATCAGGCTGCAGAACATTCCAGGAAAAAGGTAAAGCTGGATGCTTCCACAGGGACATGAAGAGAACAACTTACAAACCTCAGAGGAGAAGCCAAGGGTCTGAGCCCTCGTTAACTGTTCTCTGACACAAACTGCAGGGTCCCCATTTGCTGCCTTTCAGTAAATCCAGGTTAGGGCTATTAAACGGCAAAGCACAGCTGTTCCTGAGGTGTGCATCCCCCTCCTGCTATTCCAAGGGAACTGCACAAGCAGCCAATTCAACCCCTCTGAGGTGACAAACTCCTCAGGCGGGCAGGATGGGAATGGGTGGGGAACCTCCTGGAGCACATCAGCCAATGAACAAAAACTTCCTTCATAGGCAACAGATTTGCTTTAGGGTGTTTCCTATCCTCAGTTCCTGTCTCTTGCCAGAGATTTCCCTCCCTCAGATTTGCTGGATGTCAAATCACTTAATACAGTAATAATCTTTTAATTAAGGATGTAGAAACCTTGGGTGAGAGGCTGGGAGGAATAGGCAGAGACAGAGAGGGACAGGAACTTGCCTCTCAAAAATCAAGTGCTTACATTTTACTCACACTTTATAACCTAACCAAAGGGAAAAGTATAAAATGAGGTATATCTGAAAGCTTTAAGTCACCCTCAGTAAGAACTTGGCACTGGATGCACAGATGGTTTTGTTCTGATGAAGAATGACTTAAGCCATCTCCAACGACAGGACTCCTCTTACTGCCTGAACAGTGTCACAGGTGAGCCACGTGCACAAAGCCCTTCTCAGCAGACCAAACCAACCTGAAGCGAGTGCTTGGTGCAGTCTGGCACAGCAAAGGGAGCAGATATGCCATCCAGCACATGGGAAAGTGCCTTGAGCACAGGATCCTGCTGGAACCACAGCTGCTGGCAGCTGGTGCGTCTGAGGCGCATCATCACAGAATGCTGTGGGTCACAAGGAACCCTAAATCCCATCTAGTTCCAAGCCCCTGCCATGGGCAGGGACACCCACATAATATAATACAATTCCTCAATACAAGTGCAATCTCACAAGTGACAGGCTTTGTGTTATAGAAGTTATTTTGTAATAAGTGATGGTCAGTTTATAGCATTTTGTACTTACTTGTAATTGTCATCTTCTACAAACTTTTGTAGTTCTTCTATGTACTGAACTGAGTTTAGATATTTTTGGACATGAGGCAACATAGGAATATCTGGAAAACAGACAGCATTCATTAACACTGTGCCACTCATTGGTAAGCAAAGTATTTTCCAGAAACTACTTGAACAGATCCAGATCTCTTGCCTTTTTATGTGAGATGGAGCACAAACTACAGTCCCTAAGGATACTGAAATTTTAGAACTTCATAGTGATTCTCATGCATTGAGTTGACACTGCCCACACACTTAAACCCTAGAGCTGCTCATCAGAGCACATGGAAGGGCAAAGTAAGGCAACATCCTTGGCCAAACTGAAGGGCCAGAACTGGAACATGGAGGGCTCCCTCACAGCCCACACTCTCTTCATACGGAGCTTTCAGGGAAGCCACAATCCTGTGCTAACTCACATTCCAGCACCACAAACACAGCCTTACAACTTTACTAGAATGGGAAGAGAACTGTGAGGAAAACCATCTTTGAAGAAAAAATACATTATCTGATCTATGGACAGAACTATAAATGTCCAGAAGACAAGCTGAATGTATCTTCTTATCTCCAGTAAAAGCACTACTCCAAAAGCAATCCTATTTTTACAATTCAGTCATAAAATTATGAAACACAGGGATACAGGCTTATAAATACCAGTAAAACTATTGTTGAGTATGATGTACTACTACACATTTATCATCAGGAAATATACCCTGTAGTTTGCTCAGTGTAACAGAAAGGCAATTTTATTCTGTCTCCTCATCCTGATGCTCTGTCTTACCCAACAATACTAGGATAAACCTAGACTTTAAGGCTGAGAGGATGAGGGAGGGTGTTAATGGCATTCATGTGGCCTTACTTAAATTGCATCACAGCAGATAAAGCTTCTAAAGTTCTTCTCTTTAACACTGTGATATTTACACACTAGCTTACCATATTCACACGACTGCTGCAAATCTGAGATAATTCGAAGGATGTTGTTCATTAGATTTGTTCTTTGCTCACTTTCCAGAATGCTTGCTGTTGAGGGGTAGGCAGAGTCAATATATGTTAAGTCTGACAGATAAATACCTGAAATGAGATTAGAACGAAGAGTTTCTTTGTTTAGTGTCTTTCATTTAGCAGAAAAAAGCCCCTCACCGAGAACATTGTTAAGAATTTTTGCTTTCACTAACATTAAAGCAGGTTGACAAAAGCATTGGCTCAGAACAGGATTTTGGATTTACCTGGGAAATCATTTTAGAAATCTAAAAGTAATTACAAGGACATGCACAACTACTCATAAACCTCATCTTCTCCACAGCACCAATTTACTACTCCCTTGACAAATATGAAGCATACAAAACACATAGTGCTATAATACACAATCAAAATTAATTGTTTAGGAACTCTACTATTAATTCCTCCAATCCAGCAATTAAAAAACAACAGAAGGATAAATCATACCCATAACACTTCAAGATAAATAAAAACTCCAACTCAACTTGCAGCAACATGGGAAAGATCAACCAGGGAAAATGGCCACCCAGACTGAACTGAATGAATCCCACAGTTTGTAATAATCACAGCTCCCCAGATCCAAAAGCCTTCCAGGTAAGTCACTTCAAATCCCCTACCCGCCTTCTTCCCCTGCACTGCTCGCAACCCTACTGCTCCTTCAGCCCCCTGATCAAGCAGAGAGGAAAATCATCCTCCTCACACACTAATGCCATAGATAAAACATTTATTTCATTTCTAAACACAACTCCATTTCTTGAACTTCACCCATTTGTCTCAACTAAGTGAAGCATAACCTGACCAACTCTGCTGTTCAAAGGAACTGGTATGCATCCCTTGCATCCTTCACAGATATCCCAATTAAAACACTACACAAACTTAAGTGATATTATTTAAGTAACTTGTTTCAGTAACAGGGAAATTTTTAATTTACATTTTACTTCACCTCTCAGCCTTGTATAACCAAAATCATAACAAGGACTTTGGCTTTACAGGTGGAAGACTATTAATACAACCTCACAAGAACAGCAGTTGTGTTTGTATAGCACCTAACCAGTACAGCCCTCAAATGTGAGCTGGGAAACTCTGGGCACCTTTCCAAAACCAACACAAACACACACACACACACACACGTGCGTGCACACACAGAAACAAATTAAAATACTTGTGGTTGAAAGGTGACGTATAAAAAAGTGAATAAAAAGATATTACACATGACCTGATACACTACTAAATCTCTCAATTTTCTGTTCTGCTAGAAACAGTTTGCTAAAAACCAGAAAGGATAATCAGAAACATCAGGGAGTCACATTTAATTGCCATGCTACCTCGAGTGCATAAGCTGTCCTGAACCTGAATTTATTAACCCAGGTCCAAACAAGCCTTCAAAATCCCAAACCTGCTCAGTCTTCCACAGAAGGAAGTAAATCATGCTTATTAACTGTATTTAAGGAAATTCCCTGTAACAGGCACCTGCACTATTATGCAGGATTTTATAAATCACTGTATTTGTAGAATTACCTCTGAATGACTTGCAGTGATCTTTTCTTTTAGCTAAATCAACAAGTCTTCTGTAAAGAGCAGTTAGTTCTCCAAAGCTATTGGATGCATTTCTATGAAATCTAAAATAATTGTGAAAGCACACAAGGGCGATTCTCTTTCAAATGTAATGGCACTGCCTTTGTGAAGAAACGAGAAAGATCAATGGCAATAAACTGAATGCACTCAAGTGCTGGCTGAGCACGGACAGAACCAAAGCCAGATCCCACATTTCTTGTAGAGCGTAATCTCTGTGGCTTTTGCTACTTCTAACACCAGTCAGATGTTATCAAATATTCTGATACCTACCCAAAACCATCACACACAGAGTTTTAACTTTTTCCACATGTATCAGAGAATTCAAGCCTTTAACAACTGGAACTGTTTCTTATTAAGTGAACGTCAAAAATTGAATGCGACATTCTGTTGAACATTCTCCTAGACTACAAATGGTTCATTTTTCCTGTTGTATCCAGCCAGGCTGCCCCTTTTATTCCCAGCAACACAAATCGAGTTTTATCAGCCTGAAAGAATCTTTCTTCTAAATGAAGCCCAGTACTGTAATAACTTGAAAGGCATCTTTAGGCAGCGTAGTACAAATGTTTGATTTGTAATTGCCTGCTGAACTCTTGCACAGTCCGTTGCCATACGGTACCTCCCTTCTACTGGCAAACAATCTTTCCTTGTTCCTAACTTCTCAGCCTCCCCACCCCCTCCCTTTCTGGAGGGTATGGATAGGAAATCCGAAGGAGGAGTTTCTTCTGCTCTCCGAGTGCTCGTGGTGACATCACAGGTGGGCTGAACGGCTGAGCTGAGTGTGTGTTTGTTTAAAAAAACACTGTCCAAAAGTGATGTATATGGAATCTGGGTCAGCTGTAGCTGGTTAGAGCACTTCTGCATGTGAGAATTAAACAGTGCAGTTTCAAAAAACATTTCTCTCTCTCTCTCTCCTGGAATAATGCACACTGGAGCATTACTTTTTTTCTTTTTTTTAACTGATTAGTTAGCTTGGTTATCATATGGAGAAACCCAATTCCTCAATACAGCTTGGATCTAACAGAGAAAGACAAAAGCAGTTTTCAGCTCCAGCTGCAGATTAACACTCCACACCATCGGGTAATATAGGAAGCAAAAGCAACTTGGCCTCTGGATTTTCCATCTGCCACAGAAGCAAACCAGCTGGAAGACTTTATTTCTTGGTAAGTTTTAAAGTTATTCTTACTTACAAGTTTAATTTTGAGCTATTTCTGAATGCTACGTACATCTCCCTCAACATACAATTGTGAAGAAACAAATCCCTCTCAGCCTAAGAAAAATTTGACAACTAACATTAAGACTAATTTTTGTGGCATTTGGTAGACTTTGGAAAGAATTAAAAAAGGCACTGCGTAAGAGCACAGACTAACTTATCCCAGTTGTAGTGATGAACAAGTTTCAGTTTTAGCTGTATTGTTATCTACAGTTACAGAAAATTAGCACTAGCAGATTGTTTGCTAAGCATGTAATTTGGGTACTGTGAACACACTCATGTGAAATTCTGATCCCGCTAGAAGGCAAAAGCCAAAAATCCTATCGATTTCAGGGAAGCTGGATTTCACCCAACACCAGAGCATAGACCTAGCATTACTAGAACTAGAAAATGGATACCTCAATAAAACCACTGTGAAAAGTCCCAGGCAAATCAATGCACATCTGTAAGTAGCAATCATTGTATATAGTTTCAAGTGCATTTTTATTTCTGGTACTTCTGAGGAGTAGAAGTTGCCTGAGTCCTGGAGCCAACCAGGAAACCAGAGTCACACACTGATTCAGAACATAATCGCATTTGTAACACAATCAATTGTGCAGCTGAAAATCCAAAGGCATTGCTTCAACAGGCACTAATCCCCTCCTTCAGCAGTTTCTGGGAAGTTAATTGTACTTCAGCTGAACCGCAGTTTGTTTTTAAATGAAGATCCGTTTCAGAAACATGAAATGCAGTGTACAAAGCAACACTACATTAAGTGGAAAATTGAGGGGTTTGTTACAGTTCATTAGGGGAAGGAAGGGAGAAGAATGCTGCTGCAGGTCAACGATTAAAATAAGAAAGCTGTTTACAAACAGAAGACAAAAGTACCGATGAAAACCAAAAAAATACTTGCTAATACATAGGAAAAGCATAGAAAGCTTTCTTCATGCTGACTTGGAAATCAAAATACAGTAAATAATCCAGAACAATGCAAATGAAGTGACATACTTGCATTAACAAACTCGGAGATGCCTGACACAGTAAGAGAGAATGAAGAGGCTGATGCTAAAAGGAGAGACAAAGTGTTACAGAAGGCAAACGTAATTAAGATTTGGTAGCTACCAGAGGAAAAAAGCCTGAAGCAGCCTTGATAAACAAGAAGATGGATCCTTTCCAAGTTCTTGAGCCCTTTTCCTTACTATCCTTCTGTGCTGATTTACATAAGAAGGGGAATCATCTAAGCAACAACAACACAACCCCCATTTGAAGCACACAGTGTGCTTTGGACACCAGGCTCCATTCATTCATCATCAGCCAAGGGCTTGATTTACGCTGCTTAGAACAATTCCTAAATCTTCCACAAATGAAAACAGCTGAGTCAATAATTTTAAAGCAATAAACTGGCTGTATACAAGGTTTTAACTCTCTCTCCTTTGCTGCCTTCCAATTTCAGAGTTCAAATTTTGAAATGTTTATTTTAAAACAAATAATGCAATACTAATACTATGCTGCTGCCAAAAGAATAATCTGAAGTATAGTGAAAAAAAAATACTATTTGGAGTTTTAGAGGGACTTACTAAAAAGAATGGAAATTCTGAATCTTTAAACTTCTGCAGTAACTACATGGCTCTATCAGGTCTTAATTACTGTTTTATTGGGCTTGTTTTTTTGTAACATGCCCTATTGGTTTGGTCCTTAAAATTCATACACCCATGAATGAAGTACAATTTCCTATAGCAAGCCTAACTAGACGCTTAATATCTTCAGTATCTGTTCTAGGCAGGACTCTGGAGCCCCGAAATCACACACGTGCAAACACAGAATACACCACTGCATTGTACCTGCCTGCTCAGACAGTGCAAACACACACAGGGGCTGCCAACAAACGCAAAGGAACCCCCACACTAAAAAATCTGGAAATGCCATGAAATTTTGCTGTGCTTTCAGAATATCTGCTATGACAAAATGAACAAACCTCTTCTGCCGAGAATTTCTAAGAATGTATCATTTTTTAAAAGGGACACATTTTCAATGACAACCTCAAAACCCCCTGAAGATATTTAGATTGCCTTTCCTAAAAGGAATCAGATTCATGGCAGTCTCTGAGGAGCAGAATTCTGTGACTCAATACATCACGTATCTGACGAACAAAACCCAAGAACACATTATTCCTGGAGGCCAGTCAATACAATTGAAAGTAATCCTGTTATTTCAGCAGAGGCAAAGGGACTTGCTGGAAAAGCACTTGTTTATACAGGGAGAACTAACTTAAATACAGAGATACACTGAAATCCATGTGAACATTTCTCCTACAGGCAGACTGCTTTCTCCACATTAGTATTACTTCTAATGTCATGGATCCAGTTTTAAGCTAAAAAAATCCACAGAAATCCTTCCTTAGCCTGTGCAGACACAGGGGAACACAGCTGGGTTTATTGATTTCAGCTGCTTAGGCAAAGCTCAACAGAAAATGAAGTACGTGTAACATCAATAACAGAGCTCCCTGATGAGCTGGCATCATGTTCAGAGCATCTCTAGTCTCAGTATTGTAATTTACTTTCTCAAAGAACCCAGTCTGTTTCTCTTCCTGTTACATGTAAGAGGGCAGGATAAATGCACCGCTGGCATTCATCTCTTGACCATATTCTTTTAATAAATATTTGTTATAGAGATAAGTCCTGATACTGCATTTTCCATACAAAGGGAATCCTATATTCACATTTACCTGCAACAGCTTGGTTACATTCACCCATATCACCCTGCACTGCCCAGGGAGCACGAGCCTTCGTCAGCCCTGGAAGAACAGATTCCAATTTGTGTTGTGGGTTTCCAAATTTTACATCCTGCTGAACATGAGTCACAGCAGCACAACAAAGAACAAACAGTTTGTTGTGCAGAAAGCTAAAAAATGCCAAACATATACCAGCTTCCCCACATCCTGATCCATGCAACTCTGTATTTGTGATTACAGTATTGGGGGGGGGGGGGGGGAACACAGTCTGTGTTACAGCAGTTAAAAGTAGTAGTTACGGGTTTGTGTTGCTCTTGTAAATTGGAACTCTGTACCTTTAAACACTTTTTAAAGTACTAAATCAAAACCTAATTTTGAAAGCAAGTTGGGGTTTTTTTTTGCACAGGGATCACTCTGGAAAAAGAAAGAAACCAGAAGAAATGGCATTAAAAATAAAATGGTATCGAAGCCCTGTCCACAGCTCTGAGTGTTTCTGACAAGCTGATGAAGAAGCTTGTGTTGCTGTGAATAAGTGCACACTTTCTTCTGCAGAAGCTATAAAACATCAGCAGGCCAGAACATACGTAAAGAAACTTCTACAGAAATCTGAGACCCGAAACTGGGTGGCACAGAAACACAACAGAACCAGCTGAAGTGACAGCTCATTCTAATCTAAAAAGCATGACATCTAATAAAGAGTTAAATAATGTATTCTAAAGCAATGGGATCTGTAATCACAACCTGCCTTGCTTCATTTCCAAGCTCTGCACCAGGTACCCCAGCAGCCCCACTCACAACAGGCCACCCCAAACCTGCAGGGAGGGCTGGAGGCCGTGGTTCTGAACTGATCCCTAAGCCTCAGCTATCTCCTCACAGTTATGCCACTACCTGAATACCCAAACCCAGGAATCCGGGACAAAATGTGTCTGATCTAAAACCCTAGAACTATTTCCCAACTCTAATTTTAATTTGTCATTTAAATCACAGTATCATTCTGTGATACTTCGGATAAACAGTTCCTATTTTTTTAAGCTGCTTGCCCAGAACATCAGGAAATTTCTGGAACAGTATTTTCATTTCCTTCTAAGCTGATTAAAACTCCAGGTAAATATCTTGCTCAGAACCTATTCTTGTATAACAAGTTAGGCATTAAGCTGCTCAAATTTGACAAGTAACATTTTAAGACATTTATTTTTTTCAACATCAGCATTTCCATGGAAGCATATACATTCCCTACCAGGTAGATTCTCAGAAGGAACTCATCCCTGCTTATCTGAATGTCTCAGTTTACTACAAGACATTTGAATAATTTCAAATTCTAGGGTATAATCTTATGCAGCTCCTGGATTTAGGTATGCTGTAGTTGACCCTTTAATTCATTTAATGGTCTGACAGCACATGTATAGACACAGAGCTTGAAACTTTAACACATAAGGGTAGAAGTTCAAAATGAACACATTCAATATTAAAAGAAATGCAGAAAGACTGCAGCAGAATACATGGCTAGAATGTGGACTGTGTTGCAAAGTGCTTGGTTTTGAAAGATTCATTTAAGTTCTGTGTATTTCAGGGGAAAATGTGCTGCTCTGGGGAAAAATCCCCAGCCATTCATTATTTCAGTAACTCTGTAGGGTCTTTAAAAGCTACCAAGAACCAGAATGTTATTCACTTTCTTGGACTATGAAGTACCTATTATACACTGTGAAAACAGTAAAATACTGGACTTGTACTATGGCTTCATCCTCAACCATATGCCATGAAGTCCCTTTCCCTCAATCTGCAAATAGTAAATGCAGAAGTATTGGAAAATAATTCAGGAGATGCAAAGAGGTTTTAAACTTCAGACAATTAATTCAGCTCGTCCTTGTCAAGTTAGAAACCACATACACACCAGTTTCCCATGCGTGTCCCATGATTCATGGGAACATTTAACCCAATGAACTACCGAATCTGAGCACTGTCCAAGTGATTAATATTTTAAATGTCTGAAATTACTAAAGAAAAACACACAACCAGCTCTGGAGAAAAGTGATACCTTTTCCTAACTTTGTTTTTTTCTTTAAACAGAAGTTACAGTTTCAGCAGAGAAATATTAACAAAACTTTTAACTTTTGTTTTTGATAAAAATTTTTACTAGTAGACACAGAAATACCTATTGCAACAAACGAAGAGAAATAAGTTTTTTAAAATAAACTTCCTCAAATTTATGTGCTCCCTCCGTTTATGCAGGGTAAGAAAGGATTTTTAGTATGTGTTAAATGTGTTTTCTTCCCCTCTCAGAAGCAGGGCTTGCAATACAACCATCAGACAAAGAAGAAGTTACCAAACATTCAAGCAGAATTTTTGGCTCTAACTCCTGACTGAATATACATCATGGTTTGAAGCTTGTAACCACTGCTCTTAGTGAAGCCAAAAAACAAAGACTCGACAGGTTTCCTGAGGCTGAGCAGACACTGTTTGTTGCAATAGTATTAAAGCCAGTAACAGACCTGGGAAAGGCAATCTGACCCAAAGGTCACCTTATCATTTGTAAAGTGAGTGTAAAGGGAGCAGCACAGCTCTGCTTCTCCTTTGGGATCCCTGCGTCAGGACTGCCAAATGCACTTAAAATTGGACTTAGCAGGAACAGCAGGATAATTAACTCTCCCTGCTCTTACTGTATTTCTCTTTGTAATTACCCAAAGGCCACTGTACAAAGGCTATCCAAAGGTCTGCAGAAGGAGTCTGGAAAGGAAAGACAGATCAACAGCTGAGATAAGAAGAGTGATCTGCTTCACAAAGCAAACAAACCATAAAAAATGAAGGTTTTTTTCCTTATTTAAGTGCTACCTTTGTTTATCATCTCACATATTTAATGCTAAAAAACAGGTCTCAAAAACATTCCCGGAACTTTATCACCGCACTTTAATTCTTTAAAAGAAATTCCTAATTTTCTTTAAAAGATGAACGAAGCACTTCAGTATGGTATTTATAATGATAATACACCTGATTCTTCAGCCTTAATTGGATAAAGATGTTCTCAAAGATACAAAAATAGTGTGACAACAATTCTAAATGTTCATCTCAAAGCAACTAAATAGGGACACATACGCAGAGCAAACAGTGTTCTAAACTTTCCTCACAAGTTCCAAGTCACTTGAATAAGTAAGTTTCAGTGTTTGAAACAGTATCTAATCTCCTGCTTAACACTCATGTCCAAAAATAGTCCTAAAGATGCATTTTCAAGTTCACTAAAACCGTGTATATATAAATATGAAAAATGGGTGTATATATGAATAAGTATGTATATACTACTTAACAAATTATTCATCTATATATAAAGCTAAAAGAGGACCAGAAAGGCTTAAATAATCCAAAATCCAACATTTATATAAACAATTTCATCTCCCTAATTCCCTTCCAGGAGGGTGTTCTGCAAGCACTCTGTATTCTATAACCTCGTGCAGGTAATTGCAGTGAGCACAGATCTGAGCAGTCAAAATGATAATGGAAGTGTAGCACAGAGTCTAAGCACAACGTTGTTTCTGAAAACTTACCCCCTGCAACAACTTCTCTACTAAATCCTGCATCTAAATTTTAGTGTTTGCTGCTCAAAACAGACGGCCAATCTAACGGAATCTAACTCCAAGGAAGAGATTCCAAAGGCTTGGCTACATACATGCAAGCATGGCAAACCCATCAGTTCAGGCAGTTTAACAGTCCAGGAGCCTTAGCTGTGCCTCTGGTTTAATGACTTCATCTTTTATCTGTTCAACAGGCTCCTGACAGTCGTCACACCCGCTCTGAAATGAAGGTATTGAAGTGGACTTTGGGTGTCCTGCTGTTCCTGCTGCCGTCTCTGGGGCGCTGCACGGAACAATCCATGCCGAGTAAGACGCCCCAGCAGAGGCAGCCCCGCTCAGCAGACGGGGCAGGGGAAGGGAAGAAATGTGGTTACACCTTCCTGGTCCCAGAACAAAAAATCACAGGGCCAATCTGCGTGAACACGAACGGCCCAGGCACTGGGAACAGGAAAGACGAAGTCACCAGGATGGACATCGAGAACCTGAAGGATGTGCTGTCCAAGCAGAAGCGCGAGATCGACATTCTGCAGCTGGTAGTGGACGTGGACGGAAACATCGTGAACGAAGTCAAGTTACTGAGGAAAGAAAGCCGAAACATGAACTCGCGTGTGACCCAGCTGTACATGCAACTCCTGCACGAGATAATTCGAAAGCGCGACAACTCACTTGAGCTCTCCCAGCTGGAAAACAAAGTCCTCAATGTTACAACAGAAATGCTGAAGATGGCGACGAAATACAAGGAGCTTGAAGTGAAATACGCAGCACTGACCGACCTGGTGAACAACCAGTCGGCGACCATCTCACTGCTGGAGGAGCAGTGCCTGAGAATCTTCTCGCGCCAGGACAGCCATGGGTCCCCGCCGCTCGTGCAGGTGGTGCCGCAGCACATCCCCAACAGCCAGCCCTACAGCCCTGTCCTGCTGGGAGGCAACGAGATACAGCGCGACCCAGGCTACCCCCGCGACAGAGACGTAAGGCCACCACCTGACCCAGCCACTTCTCCCACAAAGAGTCCTTTCAGAGTACCACCTCTGGCTTTGGTTAACGAGGGTAAGTTACCTGCTGCTACTTATCCAACCTGAGATTTCCCCATTTTTGAGGGAAACTGTCCCCACCATAGAAACACAAGGAAGAACTGAAAGTACCTGGTACAGCTTGCTCTTGCCCCTGATTTTCTCTTCCCCTTCCACCTCCCAGGGAAAGCTTTAGTTTGCCAAGTGGCCTAAATCTCCATAAGATGAATTTGTTGAAATGGCCGATACTCAGAAATTCAATCTGAACAATTTTTGCCTTCAAGTCACAAAGTATTGGGGGTTCTCTCTGCAGCTGGGCTTGAGTGACGAAAATACGAAAATTCAGTATTAGCATAAACTTTCTAGTATTTACCCATTTCTTTGATGATGCCTGCTAGCTACATGTTACAGTAGCTGGCAAGGGTGAACAAGACAAACTAATTAATCGTAAACAAATTGAGTAATTTTAAGTTTTTGTCCTTTACACTTACATGTACACATTTGCTGGAAGAAAATTCCACTAGAAGAATTTTCATCCTTCTATTCTGACCTGCTTTACAATGAACATCTAAATCCACCCACACAGTCATGCAATGAGTCTCTAAGTGTTTAGCTGAAATATTCAAGAGTGGTAAGTTTGAAAGGATAATTGAATCAAGGCTGGATCCAATTTGGAGGCATTCAGCTTTGAAAACTTAAAATCACTAACTACATTCCCAGCAACCTGATGCCAGTAGGGGATGGCAAGTTACACTAAAACCATAAATATTATGAAAATACATTCAGGAGACTGTATCCCATCTTCATTATTACACTCTTCAGGTCATTAGATAAATGCATGTACCACTAGGAATCAGAATTAGTGACAAGACAATTAACTCCCTCTGAGCTGCCCTGAACTCTATCATGTTTCTCACTTTATTTAAATTTTGACAGAATTGCAATTTAAAAAAATTCAAGGATTCAGAAAACCGAGTCTTCCTCAGACATCCCTTTGAGTGCTTGCCCTTGGCTTCCGTTAGCACAGCAAAAGGGTTTGCTGGGGCGTTTTGTGTTTCTGTGGCTGTTTTGGTTTTTTGTTTCTTTCAAACTGCCTTTAGTCACAGTTAAGAGTTCAACTGGGTTCCTAAGATGAAGCCAAACATTTATTTGTGACTGTTCTGCAGCATTACAACTAACCAGCTGCTGATGTAAAGAACAACTATTTTTATTCAAGGTCTGCAGAAAATTCAGGCATGAGCCCAAGCAAAATGCCAGATGTCATGCGCATTTTGGTGGCACATCATGACAGAAAGGAAACAGTTCATATCAAAGCATTGTGCTGATGTCTGCTCAGACAGCACAACTCTAAAAAAAGCCACGACTTCCTGCTTCTCAGCAAACCCTCACTTCCAGCTTCTGCTCTAAATTCACCTTTTTCTCAATGAACGCCTGCTGCACACACAAAATGAGGCAACAGCACTAAGTGTTATCCTCTAAATGATCTACCCTGGTGTTCACTAACCCCTCTACCCCTACAAGTACAGAGCTGGAATCCATTTCTGGAAGACAGCACAAAGAAATCTTAGGAAGCTCACTGTAACATTATTCACCTTCCTTCAGTACTGGATTCTTGAGTTGGAAGTTGAAGTGTTTCTTGCAGTGCTTGGGAAAAGGAGGGCTGAGAATTGCTACAGCTGGTAGAGCATCAGTCAGCACAACCCACACTTGTACACTCCAGCACAATGCCCTGCGTTGTTACTACCCCTGATTTTTAAAATTAAGGTAAACAGATTTAATGGTGCACAGAATCAAAACTGTGTCATAGAAGAAACAACTTTACGGTCAAAAGATAAAGATTATTTATAATATAGAAAGATGTCAAAAAAGACCAATGAAAACCGGACAGTCCAAATGAGACATAGGCCTGTTAAAGATTTATGTCAGAGTAAATACCTGAACCTCCTAACAAATACTTGCATGCAGCAGATGTGTCAGAAAGGTCAATGTGCATCTTAATATCGTGGGTGGAGAGTAAAACGCAAAATATATGGGGAACAAAAGGATGAAGTTCTATTTTCTGAGTAAGGTGGTTAATTTGTACAAAAATTGCTCTAAAAACTGAGGAAGATTAATGTATCTGTGAATGGTAGTTGTCACAATTACCTTAATATTTGGAATAATAACCAGTGACCCCCAAAATTACTGCCACTATTTTTGCAAAAAGTAGTTTCAAGTTAATAAAGTACTTGAAAATTAGACACACCCTGCCCCCTGTTTCTAATACCTCTTGGCTAACAATATAGCTTCTTGTTTTTAATGTATGTTCAATTTTAGACTTTTCCACTACTGATGCCCCCCAAAATCCTCTCTATGAACCTTACACAAGCACAATTTCTGTATCATCTGTTCAAGATAACATCTGGCATCTCAAAATGGGATTCAGCCATCAAGTTATCAAGCTTTTAACTTAAAATATTTAATCCCTTTCCTTCTCTACTTCATTTAATTTAGCACAGAATATGATCTGCACTAAATCATACATCTAAGGCACAATTTTAGAAGTGAAATATTTAACAGATGATCCTCTCAGAGTATTTCTGACTTATAACTGTCTCAGTGACTTAATGTACACAGACTGTTACAGAAGACTAGATGTGCACAAGATACTTATTTCTTACCTAAACTATAAAAGCTGTAAGATTTTAAACAGAAAATCATGCTTTTTTCATCAGCCAGACCTCCACTCACACCAGCACTGTGGAGAATCTCTCAGTTTCACAAACCTCAGTATTTCCACTGAAAAAGATCAGTTCTTGTAACGTGAACTTGAAATAATTATACATAACAAAGAATTTACTTCACTAAAAGGATTCAAGGCTAAAATTCTGGGATATGTTGGATTTCCTTACATTCAGAGCAGAAGTCCATGACCTCTACCACAACATTAACTTGTGTTAATGCACACAGACAAAGCTGAGCATCAAAGCAGACAGGTTGCATCCTGTCAACTTAGAGCCAGCTGAACTCCAGAAGTTATTCAAGTATTACATAAACAGACTGGTACAATTCTGTCTGCCTTAAAAACTAATTAAAATGACCCCAAGCATCTGCTTGGGTCTCTCATGGAAAAATGAGTGCTCAATTCCTCCTCCAGTGATAATCACATGGGATAATACCCAGATAATAGCAGATCTAATTAAGCTATTCCTAATGTTCAATTAACACTACAAAAGATAAGGTGTCTTTGTTTACACTTTTCCTAAAGCCATAACTGTTTTACAAAAATACTTCTGGAACAACATCCCTGTCAGTTACAGAGCACCCAAATTTACTTCAGACAGTTCAAGGAATGGGAATGAGACCCAGCTAAGGCCAGGAAATTACCTAACCCCTGGACAAACTCCGCAATATTCACAATCCACATGGAAATTTTAATTGTGAACAAGAGGGAAGAAAAGCACTTGTACACCAAAGCTACAGGACTTATTTCCCATGGTGCCACTGCTTGCACTAGAAGAATGACAAAGCCATCAGAACCCTGGCAGTGCAGCAGCACTTACAGCAATGGCTCCATGCCTGGGACGTTCCTGTCACAGCCAGAAGCGCCTCATTACATACACAAGCTTCATGCACTCTAATTAATATGAAATGCTTTATGGATTTCTTGCTAATTACATACTTGTCTGACTGGCAACTGCTACCCGAAAATCTAAGAAAAGTGTGATTTTCAGCTTGCTTTTGTCACACAAGCTTAATCTGCTGTGAAGGTCCCTTTTCCCTCAGCCTCTTCTTTTGATTAAAGAATAACCCCAACAAATGTCTTCTATGCTGCTTTGCACATGAACTGTTTCTGTGACTGATGAGTTCTCTCCGAACTTCCAAGGAGATTTGAGAAAATAAGCCCTCTGGAAAGAGAGAAAAGCTGTAGCTAATTTATTTTCAGATGTACTGAGTTTTCAAATACATTTAGGGCATCCACCACTAACTAGTCACACTAGAACACACTTTGCTTCTCATTAGTAAATTACAGTTTCTCTAAACCAACTGAAGTAATGACACGCAAACAAATTTTTTTCTAAAAAGCAGAAAATAAAAACATTACCAGAAACTGGAAGGCAAACTAGGCAAGATTTTCAAAGACATGTAAGCTGCATCCTTCTCAGAGAATCACCAGACTGTCTTCTCTAAGTATTATTTGTAAAATCACTATTCACATGGACTAAAATAGAGCTTTCAAGCAGCACTCACAACAGCAACAGCAATTTTGTGCAACCACAGCCCTGAAAACAAACATGTGAGTCCTTTTAGCTCAAAAATCCTTCTCCATTGCTTGCTTATTTCCTTCATCAGTATCCATCTACACACATCACACCGGGATGACACATGAAACTTAAAAAGATTCCTATCCACAGTTAACAGCCTAATCCTCAAACAGGGTAAGTACTGAATGGCAGAAAAAATGCAGTGTAAGAATTCCCTTTGACTAAATTCCACGTCTATAGACTCTGGCAGTAAATACTTCTTACAGCAGCTCTCAAACTATTTATATATTCTGAAATACGGAGGGTTGGTTGGGTATCCTGGGTTTGTTCTGGTTTTGACTTCCATCAGTTTCAAACTGGTGCACCAGAAAATGAAGTCAATTGATGTCTGCCTTTCGTAAAAAAGAAGAAATTAATTAATGAAAAAACCCCCATAATGCTCTTCAGTATCAAGAGCTAGAGTCTGCTTTGCCACAGCAGACAAAAAAACTTGGGTGTTGGTAACCAAAGTCCATTATTTGTTTAGCAAAATGAAGTTTTTGTTCAAAAATATATGGAGAGAGGATACTGACATGTTTACTTATAGATACAATTAATCTCAGACAGTAATTTCTTGCACTGTTTTCCATGGTAGGTTTATACCTTAATTGAATTACTGACTTTCCATTACAAAATATTCCTGGACAATGGGCACTGCACAGCCAAGCTTGACGGTTTACAGTATTTCTTTTCCAAAAGGTCCATTCAAAGACTGCCAACAAGCCAGGGAAGCTGGGCACACCAGCAGTGGGATTTACATGATCAAACCCAAAAACAGCAACGAGCCAATGCAGCTCTGGTGTGAGAACAGCCTGGACCCTGGAGGATGGGCAGTTATCCAGAAGAGGACAGATGGATCTGTCAACTTTTTCAGGAACTGGGACAGTTACAAGGTACATTCTAGAATGCAGAAAATCAGTGGGCAAAGAAAGATAATTGAAAAGAGTGACGATCCCCAGGGGCAAACACATTTCAGTGAATGTCCTATTTCCCTCAATGCACAGTTAACTTTGTGTGAACCTGCCTGTCTGAAACAGCCTGGGTTTGTAATGCACAACACAACTGGGAGACGTGTGATTCTAGACAGTGGCTGGGAAGTCATTTAATTACAAAGTTCTAACTGAACACATGACTTTTATTAATGCACTGAGAACTACAGTGAGTACTTGTAAAGCTTCACAGTCTCCCTCACGAATAAGCAAACTCAGCCAGTGGAATTATTCATTTAAACACACCAATAGATTTGCTGGATCAGGGGCTCAACTTAAAAATAGCCCTAATAATGAATTAAAGGAAATAATTTCCACCTGTTAATTTAGGTTAGAAATCTAAAGATGTCAGGCTGGTGAGGGGAAACACATTGCTGTGTGTTTCTGTGATATTATGCACTAGCAGGCAGAATGTCTAGGATGACAAGAGGATGCTGCTTTGGAGTAATTACATGCTACACAGGAAACCTGAAGATCATTTGGTTGAGGTAATAATAATAACAATAACAACAACATCATATAGGATACAAATTAACGTGAGGAGTTTTGCTTCTTGCATTCTTGGAATTTGGTGATTCAAATGTTAATCCCTAAATCCATAACAAGTAAAACAATTATTCAATAAACAAACAAATAAATAAAAAATATGCGAAGTCTTTACTTCTCAGAGCAGTGCATGGTTAGTTTTGGAGTTGTTAGATGCTATAAAATGTTTTTAGGCAGTTATGGAGTGCCGTAACAGCAACCATAAACATTTTGAACATAATGCAACACCAAATGACAGGTAGGAAATACCACTTCACAGCTACTGTGCTGGTAGTCTGTGATTTGAAAGAAAAGATGTCTTTATATTTAATTTCTAATAAATCCTATAAAGAACACAGGAGAACTGTGTGATTGAATTCACAGTAAAAACCAACACTAGCTGCAATACAAAAGCAACAGGAAGTTATTTGCCTTGAACACTGGGACTGGTGATCCATAAATACCTTTTCCAACCTGGAAATATAACCTAAAATTTCATTATTCACCCATTATTACAAATCCCCTTAGCTTTGCCAAGAAATATGTTGTTTCAGTTTCCCTATTCTCCCTCCCCTTATGTTAAAAAGAGGAGGACAGCAAGAACACTGATGTTTTGCCACCTCCACCGGTTCTGGCAGCATCTCATGCAGCTTAGCAATCCCAGTGCAGCAAAATAAAGCATTAATCAACTTAAATGCATGGGTTGAACTCATTCAAAAGTTTAGAGGCTTTCAGTACCCAAGTTCCACTGGTTTATAACACTCCTGCCCACGAGTGTTTTAACAAACACAGAAAACCAAGCTAACAGCACTTTCTGATCTTCTTTCGCACAGAAAGGATTTGGGAACATTGATGGAGAGTACTGGCTGGGACTAGAAAACATCTACATGCTCACCAACCAGGACAATTACAGACTGCTGATTGAGCTGGAGGACTGGAGCAACAAGAAGGTCTATGCAGAGTACAGCAGCTTCCGCCTGGAGCCTGAGAGCGAATTCTACCGCCTGCGCCTGGGGACGTACCAGGGCAACGCGGGCGACTCCATGGTGTGGCACAACGGCAAGCAATTCACAACGCTGGACAGGGACAGGGACATGTACTCAGGTAAGGAGAGCAGCACGGCTCAGAAAAGCGGGTCACGGATACTCCATCACTCACACCGCCTCAAAAAGCACGGCGTAGTACAAAAAAGTATGCAAATTCTGGTAAAACAGCCCTTTTGGAAGATGCTTCAAATCAATGATGATAAAACCCACTCTGGCAGGGCCCCCTTTGAGCCCGTGCCCGTGTCAGAAATTCAAAATCTATTACCCTCACTGACAACAGTTTCGTGTTTAGCTCATCACTTGCACGTGACTCTGCAGCCAGAATATCTGTCCAGGTGCTCTCTGAGTAGTGCTGCTGCCACATAATCACCAGGGAGTAAGGCCTCTGAGGAGCAGGAAAGGAACTGCCAAGTGTGCAGAGGTCTAGCTCTGTACCAGCCCTTAAGAAAGGGGCACATCACTTGGTTTGTGTACTCTGTAAAGCTCGTGGGTTTTCCTCATTTTCTCCAGTTTCTCCCTTGCACGAAAAGAAAGGTTAGTGAGTGCAGTACTTCAACTGCTTTTCCTCAGCTGTCAATAACCATAAAGCTGGACAAATCCTGCAAACTCTTAGACAAGCCTGTAACAGCACAAACGCAAGTTACAAGCAACTCTTTGTGGAACTGTGGCCCCACGTGCTGCTCGGGGCTGTATCAACTCACATTGCTTCCACTCAAGTATTTCTAAACAGCACATAACCCGAGTTCCTCGGGTGTTAGCTCATGGAGGAGCAGTGCTGGCAGGCTGGGAAGAGCTCTCTCCTTCATTTTCAGCTGTCACATTAAAGACCATATCAATAACCCTGCCCCTCAGCAATGGCTGCTGCTAGAACAGAATTGATAATTTAGGAAGAACAGCAAGATGTGGCCACAACGGGCTATGAAGCAGCTCCAAGCTGCCTCTGAGAACAAGCCCCGATATGAAAATATGTAGTAATCTCCATTTCTCCTGCCTAAAGCTGCAGCTCACCCATGTCCTTCTCTTCCCCAGGAAACTGTGCTCACTTCCACAAGGGCGGCTGGTGGTACAACGCGTGTGCCCACTCCAACCTCAACGGGGTCTGGTACCGAGGAGGCCACTACAGGAGCAAGTACCAGGACGGAATATTTTGGGCTGAGTACCGGGGAGGTTCCTACTCCTTGAAAGCAGTTCAGATGATGATCAGACCTATAGACTGAGGAGGAAAATCCCACAGTGCTCCCATATAAACTTCTCAGTGTTTGAGTTCAAGAAAAATAAAATATTACTTTTTAATCATTATTTTGCACAATCTGCCCCTGCAAAAAGCAGGTCTACAGTTTTCCTGTCTTCTTTCCCCTGTCGTGTTCCCCTCTCCGTTTTTAGGACCCTTCTCTACTGTGACAGACGGTGGTTTTTTTAAACACACATTCATAAAAGCAGATGTTGTGTGCTTGCAAAGCATGTTTATCTTTTGTTCAAGATCAACATACTTTATGTAAACAGTCAAAGCTGGTAAAAAATTCCAGATCTTTGACAAGATATATAAGCTTTTCCAGTTCAAAAAGCTTATGCTTTTTCAGGTTAGCTCAACCCTTAAATGTAAATATGTGAAATGACATTGTCTTGCTTTAATGTGAAAATTGATTCATTATTTAACAATTTATTTAAAAATGTTGGTATTACTTTCAATGAAAAATCTGACTTCACATTACTGTTCGATATTTACTCCAAGAACCTACATAAAAAATTGGAGACATTTTAGCTTTGCCAGCAGAGAAAGATTTTTGCAACAAATAACTATTTCAAAATGAAGAGGCAAATTAAACACAAAATACAGAAATCTTTAAGGAATTCTCTACACTGCTAAGATCTGCAAGCCCCACCTTCTGTAAAAATGTAGGCAAAATGTTCCTTGCGTAAGAAAATTAATTGTATGAAATTATTGATAGACTTGAGACAATCAAATTACTTGGTACTTCTTTTACTTTCAGCCTCCATATTCAAGCTAACTTAACTTTGAGCTAAAATGGCAAAACTGAAAGTCCTGATATTAAAATCATGACTTGCCACTTCCCTGCTCCAATTAGAAGTGATGAGGACTGACCAAGCATTCACACATCGTAATTGAGAGAAGTCTCTGAATATCAGAAGTTTTCCTCCAACACAGCTTTCTGCTCCCACAGTAAAACAAAGGTTAGAAATCAGCTCTGCGTGTCTTCTCTCCCCGGCATCCCAAATTTGGGCTGCTCTTATGACACACACATTTCCCTTCCCTCACACTGACACAACTTTTGGTACTGCCTATACTAAATTTTATCTTCTAGATATCAGATTTCCACTGGAATTAACATGTAATTTAAGAAATTAATTAGAAAATATTTTCCCAACATTTAACAAAACCTATACCACACACTGATTCAAATTAAGATACTTCCAAAATCGGATACAACAAAACATTTGCTTTAGGTACCAAAATCTCAAAACTAAAGCTTTCCTCCTGTGACATACAATTATTTAATAACTGCACCTACAGCCACACAGGTTGCCTAATTTAATTTTGTATTACATAAAACTGAATATGCTGTTCTGAATTGTAACCAGTGTGTTTGTTTACACCTCATATGCGCCTTCAGGCTTTTAAGGAACTTTGTCCCTATTTAAAATAAGAAACCATAATAGCTAAAAGAATAATCTAGTATTATTGTTATGTTAAATTAGTCAATATCAATTACTATGCAAAGCCTCGTACGTAATTCAGAGGAGAAAAACCAGCATTCTGCTTTCAGAACACACTCTCTGGAGTAGATAAAGCTTCATCGATAATGTACGGCTATAAGGCTTGTAGTTAAATCTTTGGTCAGAGATCAAAGCCAACCAGTTCCACCAATATTTAATTGGGGTTGGCAGTGGTGGTGATGCCTTAGGTTTTAACTTTTCTATTTTCAAATCCTGTACTGCTCAGAGTGTAACTCTGAAGTTCCTTGGAGCCTGTAATTCCTGCTCTCTCGTACTGGGTAGACATAACAAAGCCTCTCCAGGCTTTGCCTTCAAGGACAACCAGGCTGTTTTTAGGCCCAAAATGTGTAAACTAAAGATTCTAAGGGGGGCAAGCTGAGGGGCGTTACATCGCTAAAACTGGGGCTTTAATTGGAGAATTAACCCTGATATGCAAATGGTCCAAACCTATAAAAGTGTGAAGAACTCGTGACCTGTCGTCCATCTTGGGGTCCAATTTTTGGAAGCAGCCTCTGGCTCCCCCAGGGTGTACCTTGAAGGCCCTTCAAATAAATACCTGTCTTTATTCCCTTACTCTTGTGTAGTCTCTGTTTCTAGGTGGCTGGAGGAGGCATCAGTTCGGGATCAGTCCCAGCATATTCCATTCCCAAATTCCAAGAATTTTAACTGACACAAATGTTTACAATTACAATTCTGACATTGTTCTTCATATAAGGAATATTTGTTTGTTACAAATATCATACAGACCTCATTGATTGAGTGTCCTGCAAAATGTTTTTTACTTGCAAATGCTTAAAATGCAGACTCTCTATAGTCTGTACTTTTTTCTCTATGGTAGCTGGATAGAAGAGCAGTTCAGGTAAACTTAAAAAGGGAAAATGCCTTCCAAAACATTCCTTTAATGATCACTTTTGAGCTTTTAGCTCATTGAACCAGCAGATTTCCTCTCCTTGGCAGAGAGTGTATTTTACCCCAAGAATCTCTTGCCTGCTACAAAAACAGTGTTTGTTTATTCAGTGCACTCAGTGAAAGGTGTACTTTGCAGAAACCCCAAAGTAAAATTAGCTTGCACTCAGCCTTTTAATTAAATCTTATATATATTAGACATCTAAAAAGTGAGCTTTCCCCAATTTAAAGCTGCAGGATGACATTAACTAAACATTATTAAAAAACACACCCAGAAACCTCAGACTGTACAAATGCTGTGCTCTGAGAGGAAAGACTTAATTAATTAAGTTGCCAATTTAAGATTACGAGGAAGAAAAGCATAGCATGTCTTTTTCAGGTCGGTTCGTACTCTGTACAATAATTCGCTTTCAAATGCTTGTAACTCTAACAGTTTGTAGCTTTGGGGCTGAATTTTCTAAGCAGGGTGAATGACTTTAAAAGTTCAATGTTTTCTCTCACACTTTTTCTTTTGAAAGATTTTTAAGAGAGGCTTTAGCATCCCTCAGGCCTCTTGCCCTGGGCATTCAGAAGCGGTCTGTCTGGGAGGGATAAAGCCTTCACCATTCCTCTACCATCACACCAAATTTAACCAGGTAGACCTCAAGAAAGTTCAACTTATATGAAACCTGAGACATGGTTTTCACATCTATTTCCAAAATCTGTTGCAAGCACTATCACTGAAGCAGCTGAATATTCCTCAGATGAATACTTAATAACCTGTTTTCAGTTTTCTCTTTCTGGATATAACTCCTCAAAGACAGCTGTAAGAAAAATATCTCACAAGGTAGTACTGCTTAGTTAAATAAAAATTTTACTTCTCAAGATACGGTTCAGTTGTTTCATTGTGCAATCTCAAATTGATCAGAACTCTGGAACAAGACTCCCTTGGAGAATGGGGTTTTATTCTAAGGTGAAATACAACATCACACACACAGCTCCCCTTCGCTGGCTGCTTTAGCTGCCTGGCTGATGCAGCACTGATGACATATCCCATGCTGTGCACCCAGGGCCTGGTGCTGAACACTTTTATTGGTGTTGCACAGCTTTCCACACTCATGTTTAAGCAGGTGAGTCCACACTGATGATGTGCTGCTCCCACCTGCATTTCTAGAATCCTGGAATCACATCACAATCATTGCTGCAAGGAGCTAAGAAACATTTATATTTTCCCCCCAGTTAAATGTGGAAGGACATCATTGTCTTGTCTTGGAGCTGTGAAAATAAGACAACAATCTGTATTTCTGTGGCTCTGCTCCCATTGCAAAAACGACACCACTGAGGCTTTCTTTTATAATGCCATGAAAAAAAATCTACACCCACATCTGGCATTTGGCTGTAAACCATCCATCCTCGAAACTGCAGCTGAAATTCCTTTATATGCTCATTTTCCCTATGACCTTCCAAACAGGGTTCTCCACGACCAGTGCCAATGTTTCTCTAGAGGGGATTTGCAATGGCAAATTTAATTGTGTGGCAAGTCTGATGCTCTGCACTCTTCCAAAGAGCATTTGGGGGGAGCATGGCAGCTGCTGGATCTCCTCACCAAGAGTGAAGAAACCCCCACTCCTCCAAGAGAGGGAATGGTGCTCCTGAGGAATTCCCTTCCCAGCACATGCCATGGTCACCATTTGCACCTGCAGGCTTCTAGGCAGGCTTGCCTCCGTGTTTGAAACCAGGAGCAGCACTCCTCCCTTACAGGATCTTGGAGCAGAAGTATTCCTTTTAGGAATTGTAAACTATCACTGATAACCTTAGGACAGTAAGATAAACAAGCAATTTAAGTCCCTTCTGTTCCATGTGACTCTTACATTAGTAAAAATGCCTTGGGAACGAAATTGAAGAAATAACACATCTATCCAGGTCTCAGCAGAGATTAAAGCTTTCATAAAGTGAGAAAACTTGGACTCAAATATCAGTCCTCCAGAGTGGATCCAGATTTATTACTGTATGGACTGTATGTCCAAGGCAATTTTGTTCTTTTTGCCACTTTTTAAAACTGCACAAAATTAATTTTAGAGGGAGTGCACCAGTGGGAATTTGCTATTTCTTTGGAGAATTAAAAAAGGCTTGAGGACATCCCTCATGTCACTACTAAGAGCTGGTATCACATGAAACCAGCTCACAACACATGCTTTAACTACAGCGGGTCGCAGTAAAGAGCATTTCTTTCTCAAAAGAAAAGAATTACATATTTCACTTCAAGCTATCAAGTCAAGCCCAAAGGTTAATCTAATGCAAAATTTAGACAAGAAGCTGCTACTTATTGGGGAAAACACGTGTAACTGAACAAAACTTAAAAACTGTTTGCCAATATTTGGCGTGGGATTTTTACAGTCGGCAAGAAAACAATTTAATGCCAGCTTCACGTTTCAAAAATCATGGCATACAGGTAAAAAGCATCAGCATAGGAAGCATTTCAGAACTGTGTATCACGTCTCTACATGGTCCCTGTACCCAAGGTGGGAAAGCTACATCACATCACAGAATGCTTGGCTTCTCTTTTGTGCCTTCCAATTCAGGCCCTGAACAACAAACATGACAGAGCATTAAAATCCGGTCCCCCTACACTGAAGTATTTTTTTCTATTTCTGTATCAAGCACGTAGAATTCAATCAATTAACCCTGAAGAAGTTAACAGCCCAGCTGAGTAAAGGAAGTATCAAACTTAGGAACAAAGAGATTACAGCTTAATAGGCCTTAATGACCACAAGAGCTCATCTTGAATTCAGGTGTAAAAGCAACTTATTGTCTGCAAAAATACAAAAAACTGGATACACAGTTGCTTAATTTTATGTGATTACCAACATCTAATGAAACAAAAGCTAAAAACTGCACTCTAATCATCTTAATGTCTGTTTAGTCTAAGTAACACTAAATTAGCTTGACAACAAAACCAACACATATTAAATGCATTTATCTTGTTTTTAGACACACAGGAATACAATTTACTAAAAATTATTCCATAAGGCTGAGTCAGTTATAACAACTCAGTTTCTCTTGTCACACTGGTGTATATTAAGTGCAGCAATATCTCCAGATTTCACCACGTTCCAGACTCTAAGTTCTGTATTTCTCTCAGAGGCTGCTGATTTATAGCTTCCCATAAATTAAAAGCCATCATTACTAGAACAGTCAAATATTTAGTATTTAGGAGGGCTAGCAGGCACAACAACTGAAGTACTTCTCCAGAATTCCGTGTGTCTGTACAACACGTGGCAAAATAGTTTCCTAGAAAACTGACGCTGTGTAAAACCTGCAGTGTTTGTGAGGTTAAAGAGGTATTTTCTTTCTGAGGTACTGTCCTGACACATACAGAGTGTCCAGAATCACCTTGGGTTGTATATTCTTCATTGAAGTGCTGAATGAGTTTCATGAATACTTAAAAGACGGCATTTAGCTTGTGTAATTACTGCAGAAATAGGCTACAACTTACCTAAATAGGGAATACAGGGAGTCATCTTCAAGCTGCTGATATAGTCTCTAAGCCTTTTGTAATTATCTTCTTTACTCATGACATATTCCAGCTTGTCAAAGGTGGCTTTATCCTTCCGACTCAGTAACTAGGGAAAGAAAAAAGAAGGCAAAACCAGATGAGTTGAAGTTTGATCATTATGATTTCTCTTTTACCCTCACAAGCGCTTATTTCCACTTCCCCATTGTTGTTGCTGTTATTGATGTGCGGGTTTTTGCTGGGTTTTTTTTTTTTGGTTTGGTTTTTTTTTTTAACTCAACTGCTTCCAAATGCCATCATTTACTCCTTAAGGAGAAGCACTTAGTTGACAAAGAAAAGCAGCTATTCTGGCTATTAAATTTAAAAACACTTCTGGAAACGAAACAGGTAAAAACGCTGGTGTCCTGGAGGATCCTTCTGCAACAACGTAAGTTATCAAAAGACGAACCCAGCTAGCACAACTTCATGAGCTGTCCACACCAGCTGTACTCACGCCAGTCACCTTTTCACTCTGATCATCCTGAAGTGTGCTGGCTTGGGATGGGATGGAGGCAATTTCCTTCACAGTGGCTAGTGTGGGCTATATCTTGGATTAGTGCTGAAAACAGTGCTGTTACCACAGACACGTTTTTGTTATTGCTGAGCAATGCCTACTCAGAGCCAGGGCACCTTCTGCTCCACACACCACACCACAGCATATATGTTACCATTTCTTTGTCAGATACCCTGAGAAATTTTATACTAATCCAGCTTCCCAAAAACACAATTTCCAAAATATCCTTCTTTTTCTTGAACTAAGATCCATCTCAAATAGTAATTTTCCAAACAAACCAATGCCATTAAGATCTGATAAACAGCTTTACCTAAACTACAATTTCAAAAATAATGAATGCAGATATGCACACATCCATGTACTTGAAGGTCTGGCGAAGAGTAAGGATTTTATCTATGGTTTTTTACAGAAGGCTCATGGACTTGTATTCTTCTGCCAACTGGCAATTTTACTGGCTCTTAATATTACAGAAACATCCACTTTGAAAAGAAAACTTAAAAGTCATGGTTCTCCTTCATTATCCATTCCTCCCACCTCCAATCCCTTCCTCTGACAGAAGTAACAGCAACCAGGCTCTCTTTGTAAGATGGGGAAAGTAAGTCAAGGTGTTTTCAAAACATCTTGCTGGACTGCTGCTGCAAATCTGCCTCAAAGCCTTAATTTCAACTCGGAGTCAGAATTTAACGAAGGCCGTAAGATGCTCCCACTGAACATTCTGGCAGGAGATTCAGCATTTCAAGTCCCAGTCCAAATCTTTCCCCTACAATGCAATTACAAGGGTCAGGTCACTAAGTTTCTATGCATATTTCCTTTGCACTTCAGTTAAAGATCAGCCTAGGTGAGCCTGACAGAAGTGAAGTCTCCCTTCTGTAAATTCATCTTTGAAATGTATTATTTTTACTTACATTTCCTACATCCAACTCTTCATGAGGACAGACAAACTAAACACTGGCTTTCAGGAGAAAGCCACTTGTTGAAAGTGAATTGTTTCCCAAGACATACCAGTCATTGACATTCCAGCAATTAACTGGCATCTTTAATTTAGATTTGGTTCCAATACTCAAATGAACAGCATCTCCCATTCATTAGGGCTGCGAACTCCTCCAGGAGAAGGAAGCAGCAGACTGGCAGGACTCCTTTCCAACCACTCCAACATGACATTTATCTTTTCAAGTTCATCTCCTCAAAGCTGGTTCCAGTTTTATCAGCCTGGACTAGGTCGCTTTTAACAATATCCTAAAATATTCTGCCGTCATTTCATGTCTGGAAGGTTTTTGTAGTTTTGCAGACTGAAAGGTAAGACGACTAACAGATATAATAATGGCCTGACTTCCAACATGAATGAAATGAATTGTATTTTCCTCAGAACATGCTGATCTGAACACTCTTATCCAAGTCTGATGTATCTTTTCAGGCTCTTTGGATCATCTCGTACCAAGCTGATCCTGCATGACTTCCCCTGGTGCTCATGGGCCAATTCCTGTCATGCCTCTGCTTCCTGCACTAAGGGAGAAAAGTACAGAGAAGCCAAGCACATTAAAAGTGCTTCTGTGAGGGCCAAGAAAGGACCCATCTCTTAGTCCTTCAGTTTTGGAGCTGCTTCTTTTTTAAATGACGTTTCTTCTGTTTCTTAGATGAAGAGAACAGTAAAGAGCTGTACATATGCAGAGACAACAAAAACTAAGGCTGACAGTTTATAGCAGCAGGGAAGGGTTTGGAGCCTTCTAAACTGCTCTTGGCTTTCTAGCAGTAGTGTGCCAGCACTGAACACAACCTTCCTGAAATGCCAGCAAGAAGAGATGAGGTCTCAGGATGCTGGCTCACCCCGCTTCAGATATTTAACGATTATTTGCTTACACTGCCCAAATCCTCACTGGTCATCTAGAATTCCTTCACATTAAATGGAGAGAAGCTGAATATTCTATTCTGTGAACCTTCTTGGAAAGGCTCACAAAATTCTTTTCAAGTTTTGAATGGGGCAAATCACACATTAAAAGCAGCACTTATTATTCTCCAGAGTTCAGAGCGTGTGCAGGCAACGAGCGAGACAAATTTCAGACAAATTCAGACATACTGTCAGAAGACATGAATTTCATCTTTTTTAGGAACATTAGACTACCAAGCAAGTATTTAATGGCTCCTTTCAACTCTAGATTCCAACCATATAAGGTGGGTTTTTTTTTTTTCAGGGAATGAATATTCTTGCAGCTATTTTCCTGACTTTGTAAGTCAAGTTGATTGAGGGTTGCTACAAACCATCTGAGAAATGGAAAAGAAATCCTTCCCTGTTGAAGGTTTTGTAGAACTTATCAAATGCCTTTGTGACTCAAATGAAGCCTTGGTGCGTCTTTTCTTGCTTTTAATATACACAAAGCCAAAGGCTTAGAATTACTTGAAGAATTTATAAGCTGAACTTCCAAGAGAAGGACAACTAAATCAGTTTGCAGTGCACATTGCTGGGAGCTACCCTGCAACTTGAATTTACAAAGGCTTATGAAAGATGATGGAAAGCAGACTCGCTTGGGATTGGATGAGGAATCAAACAGCTGCAGAAATGTGGGAGAAGTCACCTGCAACTTCGGAGGCCGGAAGAGGGGTGAACTTTAAAGACATGTGAAGAGCACACAAATAAACCTTGTAAGTGCAAATTAGTGCATAACCAAGCATCAAAAGAAACTGGGGACTTCCAGTCCTGAATGGCATCACCATGGTAAGTAACTAATGTTACTATTAGTAACTGCTTGGTGATGGTTACATTTGAGTAGTGTATAAAAAGAGATTGAAGTCAATTAGGCCTCACAGTTACATAAAAGTGTTGAGGCATCAATTCCTCGACATAAAATCCAAAAACCAGAAGCTCTCGAGATCATTTTGAAGAGTTAATTTCACTAAGATTTCCTCACAGAGAGTTTTCGTATTTGGAAGCAATGTCTAACTTAATTGTGCAGTTGCAAAATGTGACCAGAATTCTACATGAGTATCTTGGCAGGAGTGAATTATGTTCAGTTTTGGTAATATTTATCAACTGAACAACATTTTCATGCAGTTATCAGACAAATAAACACTTTTTGCAACATCCAAGGATGCCCTGATGGGTGTTCAGCGGAAGTTTTCAGCTTTTTTTAGTGATCTATTTATATGTATCCCTTGCACAGGAGCATTTCAGTCCCTTGATTATTTCTGTCACACTGAATGTTGCGTTCATCTGAAAACAGCTGGAAATCCACACAATATATGGCTGAATGAGGACTGTTTTCTAAGCTCTGAGGTATCAGTGAGCAAAAGTTATTCCAGTAATATTCTTTTTATCGAGGATACAATGACAAAACAATAATAATGCCAGTCAAAAAACAGATGACAAATAAAAATTATTCCAAAGAATACTGTTCTTTCACAACTGCACAAAGGCAGAACTACAAATATACTGCCTAACAGAGTAGTAACTATGAAATACTAATGAAAAGTGCTAGAGTTAGTTATCAGTCAGAGAAACAACAAATCTCTTTATGGAAACTGAATCAAGAGTTTCTGAACATCTGCTCTCCATCGCAAAAAAATATTCCAACAGTATAAACCCCTAAATGATTAAAGTATGACCCCCTTTGGCATTCAGAATTTTCCAGCAACTAAATACAAAATAGCTTCTGGCCAAATGAGAAGCCTCTGCATTCAGAAGAATCTGCAGGGAACTATTTTTCAGAGGGAAATATTTCTATGCCAGAATGGAAAAAAAAATCCAAGAGGAAACCATAGACTTCAGAGGAACCAGAAGCATTATGTACATAGCAGAATAAAATCAAAGCTATCTGTAATAACTGCTGCATCCTTGAAAACAAGCTGCAGAAGGCTGTATTTACCTAAGGACCAAGGACCCCCTTGGTCCACCCCAGGGTCCTGCTGCTCACTTACCGCCCACGTCTTGGTCAGCCTGAAGATGGGAGCGCTCTGGAGGCCTGACACCACTGCCATGAGAGCGTGGAGATTGTTCAGCTCATACAGTTTCTGACGGGAAAAAAGAAATAATAACAATAAACAACATTCCAAGTGCTGCCAATAGAGAATACAGAATAAATAACAATATAAAGATGCAGGAATCTCTCACGGTCTAAAATGAAGTGTTACAGTGAACTGCTGTGCACCCAGACCACTTTTACAGCACCTCCTAATTTTTCATTACTGCATCTCCGTGGTTTTGGATTACACTAACTAGCTGTTTCCTAGCCCATGGAGAACCCTTAAAAATATCTATACAGACACACATCTTGGGGAATATATTAGAAGTGCCAGAAATTTTTTGACATTTAAACCCAAAAAATTCCTTTCATAGCATTCAAAAGCAATTTAAAACAGCATGCCAGAAAGAACAACGCAATGGTGAATGATGTAATCATGTCAGTACCTGAAGTTTATGCAACTACCAAGGCTACATCAAAGCACCCAAAAAATATCGTAGCAGGATGAAATCAAGGGGGCAAATTTCAAAAGCCACACATCTGGAGTACTCCTTTCACTGAAAGTGCATTTTTGGGGTATGAGAACTAACTAGTGGAAAGCAACAACCCAATCAAAACTGAACAGAGAAAACAGGGTAAGAGAATTTTCTCAAAACTCTCTATAAAACACTGTGTTTATGTGCATTTTCTTACGCATTTGGAATTTCCCTCCCTTTTCTTTTTCCCTTCCCTCTGTCTCCAAAACTATCCATTGCCTTGGCCAAGTAACTGCTGGTACTACCGTCATGAAAGCTTAAAGACAGTCTGGAAGAAAATGCTCTTCCAGAATCTCTTCTGCAACGTCAATTGTTCTGACAGCTGTGAGCACCCAGAGATCCAAACTACATTCATTTTGGGGCAGTTCACCCAAACTGAGGTTTTACCCCTAACAGAGAAACTCTGCTATAGAGAAATAATAGCCACAGTATTTCAAGTCCTGTTTAATCCATTTGGAATATTCACCAAGGTAGATCAGGATTTGAGCAAGAAAAAAATAAGGAACCCTTCCTATTCAAAAATTGGTGGAAATCCTTCTTCCTACTTGAAACTCAGCTTGCTTCTTGCTTAGGAAGCCTTTCATGAGGTAAAAGGACAAAAAAACTAGACCAAAGTAATACTGACTGAATGCTGAACATCAAAGGAGACCCTCTATCAGGAAGGATGAAAGCTCTACTGCAAGGATGGTTTTCTGGTTAACAGCTTTGGAACAGGGCAAATGATTCTCTCTCTGCACGTAACACACTGCCAGGAAACTTACAGCCTCTTATGGAACAAAGTCTTCACAGGTATTAGTTAGAAATGCCACTTTTAATGGTACCCCAGTTACATTTCCGGTCTGGATGCTCAGATCCCCATGATTCCAGCATGCCCTGCTGACAGTGGGAGTTTGCCCACACCTTCTGATGAAGTGCTTCCATCTCCTCATCCTCTTTTGGGAGGATTCTTTAGTAACCAAGTGTAAAGGGCAATCAGTATTTTGTGGGGCAGGGTAGAAGGGGCTGGATGTTTGTCAGATACCACAGTCCTGTTATCCTTCCAAGCAGTCCTGCTGGAGTTTGTCCCTCCACTTACACAACAACCCTTTTTCCTCACACACACATCCCAAACAAGGTAATAAAGTCCATTGTCCCAAAGGACAGTGTAGCTGATTAGAGATGAGGAGAAGGGTTTTCCAAGCTGCTGCCAGCATTGAAACAGAACTCATCACAAACCAGGACAGTGGCAGCTTGAGGGGAATGCAACTGTTAGGTCTATTTACTTCGTGCATTAAGCACTATAGATGAGATGCCATTTAAGGACCTCCACCTATACAACAGGTCGCCAGCACAAGGCATTCATCGTGGAGTGCATCTACAGCTGCTCTGAAGAAAAGGTAATTAGTGTGACCTTTGGCACCAGGCTGCTTTGATAACAGCTTTGGTGGAAACAGAAACTCCTTCCAGCAGCTGTACGTAAGCAAAGCCAAGGTAACAAGCGCAGAAGTAAATTAACTGATAAAAAACCACCCCATACAGAGTTTCTTGCTTTTTGTGATTTTTACAACTGACAGGTAAGCAAAGCTCAAGTATGTGATTGTTAGAGCCTGTAATTGCCTCCAAACCAGCAGCATTCCAGCAGACACTGCAGCCTGCAGTGCACTGGTGAGGTCAGGCATGTTCAGGGTGCTGTGCCCAAAGTGAGCCCACAACACCCAGCACTGGCCAGTCCCATCCCAGTATGAACCAAACCTGAGCTCACCTGGCTGCCCACGTCTGTTCTGCACTATGGCCACACAGAGTTGAACCTCCCCCTCCTATGGGGGGACATGGATCACGAAGCTAATTTTTGTACGTTTGTATTTCGAACGAAACCATGAGAATTGATTTTTAAAAATACGTGAGGTGAAGATACATTAACTCACCAGACATCAAAGGATGTTTAAGAGACATCACTAACAGTTTATGACCACAGCATGATTACTGAGCAAAGCCCATGGAATCCTACAAAATCAGCTCTTGCTTTGCCCAAAGTTGAGAGTCAAATCCCATAGGAGTAAAATATTGCTTCATTAAAAAAGGGCTTGTCAAGACAGGGAATGCATTTGAATACAAAATTAATTAGTTAACAAATATTTTACATCTTTTTTTGCTGGTATCTGAGAGTGGTCACAGCAGTCAGCTGCAGTAAAAGGCAGCCACTATCTGACAGCAAAAGCTTGAAAAACATCCCCTTCTTCTCAGTACTGTGAAGAAGTTTCACTCTGTTTGAAGGGCTATATGTCACTGCAGATTTGCTGCCCCTTTTCTTAGGAGTCTCAGTCCAAAAGGCTTGAGGAAAGATTGAGGGCTCCAAAATGTTTTCTGAATTGAAGTCTATTTTTCAAACCATATTTATGAAGTTGGTACTATTTGAGTAAAAGATCCTTTCCTTCCAGTGGTAAAAGCAAACAAACCCTTTCTGTTCTGACTGATGCTGTTTAAACTGACTGTACACTCCATGACATGCAGAAGTTACTGATGTCAGCAGACACAACCACAGCTAAGCCAGGTATCAGACAAGCATTTCTCCATGTGCATTTCTGAACTGACCAAATTAGATATAAAACCTTTGATCAGGGTGAATCCCACACCCCCTTCACAATCCAAATTCTTACCTTTGCAGTTTTAATGTAGTGGCTCAAAACCTCAGCTCGTATTTTTAAAGTCTGTGCATGCAGAATCTCTCTAACAACCCAGAAGCTGACCTAAAAAGTAGAAAAAATTCCTCTTAAAAATACAGAGTTTCAACACTATACTTGTAAAAGTTTTATTTATTCTTATGAAAGTATGATCTATGGAAACAGACTTGAGTTCAGGGTAAGCCTGAGGATGAGATCACACACAAAGCAAATGGCAGAACACTCAAACTTTGAACAGTGCTCTCCCAGGAAAATAAAATAATGAAGAAATGTTATGAAAAGCCTACAAAATGAAGGAATATAAACACTTAACACTGATTCATATCCATTGGTTTGCTTTTCCACAACGTCAAAGCTGCGTTACTCAACTATTACATGAATTGAACACCTTCAACTACAGTTCACTGACATTTCCAACCTCAAAAAACAATCAATCCTCAACCAAACTGGAACACAAGGTAGGAAGCTCTGCCATAACCCAGCTTACAGTCTGTACTCTTCTTTGTGGCTATGCCCATTACCTGCTAACCCAGCACAGGATCACACTCTTAGTTCAGCCTTCTAGGACTGACCTCACTGTTGTGTAGGATTGCTGCTGTATTCAGTGTGAAGGATGGCTGCTGCATTTCATACTTACCTCAACGTCTCATCAAGGCTGTACTCTGAAAGTGTTTGGTAAAGGGTCAAAACTCCACTGTTTTCTCTTCTCTGCTCCCTCCCACCCTCTGCTCTCACAAAGAATGATAAAAAATAAACACTTTCACAACTGCAATAAAGCAGTAGCAAAGAATTAGCAAAGGGTAACAAATACTGCAGCTTTTATTCACGTATTCACTATGAGTTAGGAAAAAATTAATTATCACCAAGATCCAGCATGACTGGTATTTACAAAACTACTGAAAATGTTTATTTCTTCAGGCACCATTCTCATACATAAAACCCTTTCAACATGTGTTGCTTTGATTTCTAAGTGATGCTAAACTATTTCTTGTAAACTAACATTGTGTATGTATTCAGGTTCCTGCCAAAAATCTCAATTAAAAAATGAAATATCCTGTTCCACTTTGTTCAGTACGTTAGCTCTTTAGACAGAAGAGCACAAGAAGATCCACACCTCCAAAATGATTACATTTGCAGTGAAGCTACAGAGATCTGATGAAAACTGGGATCTTAAATCACGACAGCTCTTTGGAACTGAGAAATGGAAGAATGACAAGAAAACCCATAAAAAATCCCCACAAACATCTTGCATAAGAACCACTTTCCTTTGGTCTGTTTGTCTAAGATTGTATTAGCCAGAATTAACCATGAAGCTCAGGTTTCTGTTTCCTTTCATTTTTCTTCATTTTTTTTCCTCTTTTTCTTTTTTGTAAACCAAAATATCTGCTGACACACCGTGTTATCCTCACAAACAAAAAATGGTTCCATGTGATTAAAAAAACCTCAGCATGTTGCCATGCTCAAAAATGGCAGATGTTTTGAAACCACTGCTTAAAGTTAAAAGGAGAAAATATAGAAAATTGTCTCATTTTTAATGGTACACCATCACATTGTAATAATCTGAAAATGATAGTGTCAGTACCTGTATTTAAATGACAAGAGATTGCCATTCCCTTTGTTTAGTTAGAGAATAATTTTCCTTTAAGGACAGGGCTCCAACTGCTGAGACAATCTCAGTAGTAGTGAGAGAAAAAGAGAACTGAAACTCTCGCAGCTTCTTTATTGTTTAGAAAAGGAAAATATGTAGATTGTTGCCAGGCCTTCTCCAGTATTTTCTTTAATTAAATATCCTGAAGGTGTCCTTACTGAGTCCTGCCAGGAGCAGGGAGTTGCACTCGATGATCCTTACAGGCCCCTTCCAACTGGAGATATTCTGGGATTCTATCAAATACAGAAGTACTGAATACATAAAATATTTGACAGCACTTCAAAATTTTGTCATAAGAAGCTTGACCTCAGTTTGGTGCTCCGCTGTAGTTACACAGCTTGAGAAAAAGAATTTCTTTCCCCTGACTGATGAACGAGATTTTAATGAGATACTGTCCCACTGAAGATCAAGGGAATTCAAGTTTTTAACACAGATTTCTATATCGTGAAGAATGAGGTAAGGACAACGCACGCAGCGCTATGCCTTAAGATCCCAAATCTCTTTGGTTTTAAGTGAGCAGAGTGCTGATGTAACAGGAGAATGCCTGGGACAGGCCAGACTGTGACACACTTGCAGGGAACACAGAGCAACGCTCAAGCGTTCTCATCCGGATAAAAATCCCCCCATTTCCGCTCGGTCCTGGCTTCTGTGGAAGTCCACTGGCATCACAGACACACAAACACTGTCACACACAAATGCTCTTGGTCACCCAAGGAAGCCTGGTTTCTGTCCCAGTCCCAGCAAGACCTCAGCTCAACACTTCCAAGCTCTTGCAGGAAAAAACCCCTGAACAAACCAGCACAAAACTTCCTTCAAAGCTCAGAGCCCTGCAGTCCCTTCAGTGACAGAGCAGGCAGGAGATACAGAATTAAACACACTTAATCACTTCAACCACTTCCAGTGCTCTTTGATGTGTTTTTACTGACATAAACACTGGGTTTTGGCTGGTCTTGTCTATTAACTGGTACCTTTAGACAGCACCATAACCTAATGTGTTCCACATACTGAAAAAGCAGTAATTTAAATACATACTTTTGTTCATTCTTTACATAAATAATACATATTTGCTCCACATACTCCTCTCTTGCTGCATTTAAATGTTATTATACCAACATCAATCAGCTAGGCGACTCACAGCCTTTGGGTATCAATGCCTTTAATACCAGTTCAAGGCAGCATTTAAAGCCTTGACATATAATTGTATATTTATATTCTTCCTTACTAAGGTCAACTGAGAGTAAAAGGCTTAACTTTGAACACATCTGTTCTTGAATCACTTCTTAAGATTTTTAAATTATCCCATGTTTGCCTTATCTGAAATACTAATTCTGTTATACTGGTGCTTTTAAGTTCACAGTCATTGCTTCCAAAACTCATTGTACTCTCTGTGCTAATCAAAAGATACAGAAATTCAAGATTATATCTTTAATAGTTTCTGGATATTTCTTTCAGGTATCTTCCATGCATACTAATCACTCCATCCCTTAATTTCCAATAATCCCAGTTAAATTCACTGCAATTCAGCAACATCACAGTATTCAAGACAAAGTTCTACATGTAATGTTTGCTTTGGGTTAAAAAGGGATGCAAAAAAAAAAAATCAAACAAAAAAGCCCCATAAACACAGAGTCAGTAAAACATAAAATTTTTCTTTTGCAAGTGGGATCTCTTCCTTTAAAATTGTTCCAATGTACTGATTCTAGTTGACAAATTTCTCTAGTATTTTAAGCTCTGTGGCAGCACAGTTCCACTCCCATTTAAATAAAAACCTCAAGAAAGAGGTTTTCAGTTGAGGCACTCTGATAATCAAGAGAGCAATAGTGACCTTTACACAAACAGTTACCTTAAAAAAACCTGTTTGCTTGAAACATATGATGAAAGTTTATTTTTAAAAGGTAGGACAATGACCCAGTAGGTGAACCCGGCAATTGTGCACTCTGACAGGTCTACCAGCAACAGCAGCAGCAAGCACACAACTCATTTGCAGAAGAAAGATGACAAATTAGAGATCAGAGTTCAAAAAATAAAGTGAAGAAGTGACGTATTTTTAAACCATTTTTAATATTAGATATGTAGATCTATATGGAGTACCAGGTAACAATGAATTCTCCAAGAATATAGAGTCCTGGCATGGAAGGATTCAACTGATTTCTCTTCCCTGAACTCGATCTGTTTTTACAGGCACCACATACAATTATCCCATAACTAAGGCTGGAACTGCCCTGCTTCATCCTCAGTGGAATGTAATCAACTGCACAGAACCATCACTGCTTCCAAAAATGCTATCTGCACATCAGTTTGCTGAGAAGAAGCTGTTAGTAATTTAATATTCTCTTTACTTGAAAAGTGAGAGCTGTTCATGGTTTTCCTTTGGCAAGCTGGGGGCAAAAAGGGAAAGAGACACATGCATAATGCTTAACTTAAACCCAGTCAAATTTCAAAGGTTAACAAAATTTTGATGGCATGTATTCCTGCCTGAGAAGGCCAAAAGTCCCGATGACTTTCCCAATTATTTTAGGACTAAGCATTAGAACCCCCCAGGTAAGTGGAGCAGAAACAATCCTTGTCCTTTTCCCTCTCCACTCCTACACACCAGTAAGAACGATGGCTTTCCTCGGTATCAGAACAAAGGCTGATGTAAACTCCGTGGAAGTCCTTATTCCCTTAAGGTTTCCCCTCCTTCCTTCTGGCTCCCGAGCATATTTTACCAATTCTTTAGTATGTCTGAAGTTCTGCAGTTCAGCACACAACAACAACAACTGAGATGCCAGGTCCTCGACGAGCTACACTGCCTAACGTGGCTTTTACTACAAAAACATTCCACCATGTTCAGCAGAACGAAACAATTCTTTGAAGAGTCAACTTCAATAAACAAGGCAGCAAATGTTGGAATCAGTGGCCTATCACCAAGATTAGTGTCAAAACCATGAGTGTTTTTATACTAGCCTATACATTCTAACAGGAGCAGCTTCAAAAGCTAGATCAGGAGAATTTCAACTAAATGGAGAACAGCAACAACAAAAACCCAATAATAAAAACCTAACAAAAAACCCCCAACAAAAACAATCACCCCAAAAAACCCCAAACAAAAAAACCCCAAGAAACAACAACAACAAACCAACCAAACAACAACAAAAAAACCCCAAACAAACAAAAACCCAGAAAAAACAACAAAAAAATACCCCTGAAAAAACCAAAAACCCCAAACAAAAAACCCCCCAAAACGACCACCAAAAAAATCCCAAATTCTTGACCAAACCCCCCCAGGTCTCAATAGATGGTACAGTCACAAAAAGTCTGCAGTGCAGAATCACGCAAGTGTCCAAAACCCAGACAAGCATTTCATGTCAGTAGGCTAAGAAATATTCTAAGTGTTGTCAGTGAAAAGTAATAGGATTTGATGATACCCTCAATGAGAACAATCATGAAAAGTGAGAAAGTACACAAGAATTGATAGGAAAAAAACCCCTGAAAATTGCAGAGGTTTGGTCTGAGTTTCAGATGATTAACAAAGACCTCTGTAATTTTGAGACTGGGTACAGAGGTTAAGTCTGGAAGACAGCTTGTAAGCGTAAGACATTATTAAACATTTACAAGAGGAGAGATGAGAGAATTACAGAATTACTTCATCTGAAAGAGAAAATATGGCATTGCTTAAAAGAAGCATCCCAGTTTTGAGAGATGACTGGGCAACGACACAGCTGGACTCCTCCAGCTTTAATTGTGGAGAAAGGGAGACTTCTTTTAACAGTTGATTTTATACAGAGAAATTGTTACATAAGAAAACCATAAGCCTCAAATATACTACCTAAAAATTCTGCCAAACAGAGAGTTAAAGAACTAATTTTGTACGGAAAAATTGTTTGGAATTTTTAAAAGTTTGCCTAGAATCACCTTAAAAAAGGTTACCATGCTGACAAGAGGCTTCTGTTTCTAGGGACAAAAACATCTATGTGAAGCATAAGACACTCAAGTAACACAGAAGGAAATTACATCTAATTACTAGTCCAGAAATCCTGTATGGCAAGCCTCTGAACTGTAATTATGATCCTGTCTTTACATAAAAGACAGCCAGCAGTTATGGGGAAAATATGCACTTTTCATCAATCACTGCCACTTAAAACAGAATCACAGCTACTTCTTCAACACTGGTTTGGTCTTTCTGCGTGTCCTGCAGATAGAGGACCTGCTAAAAGGAGTTCCTTAAGTTGTCAAGTTATCAGATGTGATCCAAAACAGAAGTGATGTGCCAGAACACTTAATCCCACAGACTTTCTAAAATGTGTACATGTAATAAGGCTGGAAAAAAATAACTCACATGATTGAATCTTCTGGTGAAAGCAACAGCATTCGGTGCAGAACTGTATTTCTCTTTTTTATTCCAGCCACAGCTGGCCAGCTCCTGGGAGAACAAGGATGAAAATTCACTTCTTTAATTTAGTGCATAACACATGTTCAGAGCCAAAGGCATACCGAGACACAAATCTTGTAAGTTTTAAAATAACTTAACAGAGCAACAATACATTGAAGTAATACAGTTACACTTGTTCTGATTCCTTCTGCAAATTGAGATTCCACAAGTGTCACTTCTGAATTGTGTTACTGGATTATTACAATTCATCTTTTGCTGAATTAGGGCCTTCCTAATTTTGTTACCACAAAAAATCCTGCTTCAAATGTGAATCTGAGCTAGAGAGGAAAATGTCCTTTTGTTTTTCATCGGTTTCTGAAGATATTTAAAGAGACGATACACCTTGTTAACTCAGCTAAGACATGTCCATATTTTTAACTTGGCATGTTGCATTAAAGAAACACCAAAAAAGTGTCATCTTTGGCAGTAACAATAAAAGAAACACTATTTTCAGTTCTCCCTTCCAAAGGAGCCTATTTTGGGAAACTACATCATCTTGTTATTTACTATCACTTAATTTCAACAAAGCAGTTTTCATTAAAATCATAAATAATTAAATGTGCCTAAATGAGCTCTTCCATTTGTATACAACAGCTTATTAATAGATGCAAAGACATACAGCATTCAGCACACAGCCTGTTCCACAGTGCTACCAAGAAAAATAATCAATGCAGACACAGCCTAATTATTCACGTGGTATAACAGCAAGGTACAGTTTTTACTTGTTTATGTCTTCCTTCCAGATCAGCCACTCTGAAGTGCTCTCAGCTTTATCACCACACTGAAAACTACTCCCTGAAGCCAGATTCACAGTACACATCCAGCTACCACGCAACTTAGGAAAGATGACTCAACATGAAACCAGTAATTGTGCCATTTAAGACACCGTTCCAACGAATTTGGTAGAGGATAGCCTAAGCTCTAATTTTTTTGACTTTTTAAAATCAAGAACTTCTTAACATCTTTCCAACCAACGTCCCAAAACTACTACAGAATCTCATGCCAGTTAAGAGGGACCCTGAATTCTTCTCCTTGGAAGTTCGTGGTGTGCTGCTATTTGTTAGAGAAGCCTCAGAGACTCCTGGCCAGGCACTAGGAAGAATGTGGAATTTCTGGCTTTGTATATAGGGCCATTCCTTCAAACTTCACTAGAAAGTTGTGCCACCTAACCCCATTCTGGAAAATCTGGCATGTTCAGCACAGGAATGCACGTGCCTATGTCCTTACACCTGCTCTTCAATGACTATGCATGAGACAACCACACAGCCCTGAATTACTCCTGTTCCAAAGGAGAGCCAGCTACTTGAGAAGGGAGCCACCCAAGAGACTCTTGATTACCTTCTCTGTCCCTCAGCATCTCTAGTTTCCACTGGAATCACAGCTCTGCACTCGGAGGAGCACAAGGGAATTCAACCACTGCATCTGATAACCCTTCCTTAACAGCAGGAAAAAAATCAGTTGTCACCTCAGGTCTAGGGAAAACATGGTAATTTCTTACACATTCAGGCCATGTCCTTCAATTTCAATTCTCATCACAGTGAAAAACTCATAAGGATTCTGGGCAGCAGCTCCCCATTGCCCTGGCCCTGTACATCTGAGGGCCCACAGGGTACAGGCATCAGTGGCAACAGATTTGAGAATACTGCAGAACAAAAGATCCTGCTCCTGACGGGGAAGACACACATCCAAAACCTTTTCCAGACGTGCTGAGGCACAGTCACACAGGCACTCAGGACCTGTGCCATCAGTTCCAATTCTTCAACAGCTATGGGCAACATCCTCACCACTGTTCAGGGACAGACATGGGAGAGGCACAGAGCTTCCAGAGTTCCAAAAGCATTTTCCCCCTCCCTTTAGGAAGTGTAGGAAACGCTCACTCACAAGACCCATCTCTCCTGTGCAGCCAACTTTCTTTTCTCTGGTCTAGAAACTAAAAGAAAAGTGGTTTCCCTTTTGCCTGTCAGGTTTCCCAGTACGACCACCTGAGCACTCTGCCTCAGGGGACCCCTGCTCAGAGCCCTCCCGCCCCTCTCTAGAACTCACTGCCCTTGGCACTGCCCATCCCATTGCCCTAAGATGCCATCAGTAGAGGAGCAGTCACCAAGGCTTTTGCCTTCCCTGGATTTGGCCTGGAACAGTCCCATACAGCCCCAAGAAGGACAGATCTGACTGCGCTCAGGAGGGCAATAAAACACACTCATACACCACACTAGAATTCAGAAACCACTCTTATGCTTCTATAAAAATACTCACTTCTCTGCTAAACAGGCTGTGCTGCCTATTCATTACTCTATTTCTTGATCTTCCTCTAGGATTCCACTTTTTCCACTAGAAGTTTCTAACCTGAAGTATACCCCAGGATTATTTCCTTAGTCTGCCAGTCAGCTCAGGAACAGGAGCTACATCACTACAAGCACCAATTTCTTATTTAATGTGGTACATTTAAACTGATGTGAAAAACTGAAAGACTTAGGATTCAAGAATACAAAAACTGAACTTTCTCTGTAACTCATTCTGGTTTTCATTCCCTTTTGAATACACAGAATTTTATTGTCCTTAACAAAATACTGTGGGAACATGTAAATTATAACCTGTACTACATGGCAGAGAGCAAGACTGCGTTTCTCACAAAAACCTTTATCTAGATCAAAGGGAGAATTTCCAAAAGAAGAGAGAATAAGCGAGGATTAATAGTGGAACCATTCTACAACTTCAGAGTAAGCAGAGATTAACAATAGTCAGTAAGTGAATTTTTTCTTCCCTGCCTAGCCTGGTGAAGCAGAGGTTAAAGACAATAACCCAACAGAGATACATATGGGCAAATAATTTTGGATGATGTATTAAAACATGTAAAACAAGTAATCAGATTTTCCAAAAAAAGCGAGCTGATATGTTCTGCAAGGGGTCACGTGGCTGTTATTTAACGTTAACACAACTACCAGCAGCACAGATGAGCAATTCTAAGACTCCTTTCTGCTTTACAGCCACTGCTCTCCAGAAAGCCACAAGCACTACAAGAAAGAGAGATCAAAAACCAACACACCACTTGCCACTCCCAGAGAAGAGAAGGAAATCTTGACTGACTGGGGGAACTCCGTAATTTTTTTCCCCTAAAAATTAAAATGCAAATTGGCTGCTTTCATACAGGTAGACGTTTATGTCAGAGAGGTGTGTTCTTTATAATCTTTCTTATACTGCAGCCCACCAACTATTAATTACCAACAACTTTCTTTTCTTTTCTCAGAAGTCACTTGCAGGTGTTGGTAATGAAGAAGGAAGGCGGTTTCCAGAACCCAGGAGCGACAGAGCCTGCTTACAGCTCAGGCAGAGGATCATGGCACCCTGGAGTATCTAACCACGGTAATGGTTCAAGTTCCTGCTTCTGGTTCACCCCAGATGTAAAGGCATCCACCACTTTCCTCAATCCCAAATTCTGTGGGCACCACTAAGCTCCCAGTCTGTTTGTTCACCAAGCATGAGGTGGTGAGTTGTAGTGGGCAGTGTACAGGAACTTGAGCATGCATATGAACCCACAACATTGCTAAGAAATTGGAATATAAACAGAAATAACTGTATTTACTTGCTACAGATAGAGGCAAAAGGCTCCCAAAGTATGTAAGTGTGCTGTGAACATGTTCATTGATTTTAATGCTACAAGAAAAATTATTACATATTGCTTTGAAAAGTGTTATTCAGCTCTGGTTTTTTTAAGATAACCAAGATGAAGTTCTGGTGTTGCTTTTTTTTAAAAAAAAAAGCCACCTGTAATAATTTAAAAAATATTTTAACACTGAGGAAGATGCAACACAATAATTTAAAAGATATTTAAAGAATACAGCTCACAGCCTAAGGATGATGAAAATTCATATCCAGCAATTTTAAAAACTAAGCACCTCTGAGTACATCTTTCAGAAACCTTACCTGAGAAAATAAATGAACACACATTAAAGGCTAAAAAATTTCCTTTAGATACCATTCTGCAGTTTGGGAAGCAAAGGGAGATGCACAACCCGTATAGCAAAGATTTGCTGGTGAATTACAAACTGCAATAAACACCCTGTTTTTAAATCACCACACACTGGGAAAAATGTTGCTCATCATCTCCCACCATGCATACAGATGAGAGCTGTGAAAATTGTATCAGCATTTAGAATGAAAAAGCCCAATTCTATCAGTGCCTTTCAGTCACTCACTGAAGCGTCAGTTTAGGAGCCCTTTCTTTCACACAGGTGAAATCTGCTCAGTGGTGTTTTGTTTTCTAATTACAAACTCCACAATGCTTGAGTGTACATGCCAAGGGATGCATAAAGATTTACAAGTTAAATCAAGACACGGATATGGCACAGTCTGGTAGAAACTTGAAGGAAACTCGGAAATCTACACCACTTCATTAACCTGCTGTCAAGATGCCTTGAAGTAAACTAAGTCTTCCACATCTGATACTCCCTTCTGCAAACCAGGAGAAAAGCAATGCAATTGTGTTTAGCCTTTTCTGATGTGAGAGCTGATCTTTCCAGCCCTTTTCCCTGGGGGATTAACTCAGTTGAGAGACACATGAGACAGCAGCCCTCTGAGTGCTGCGAGGGAGCACTGAGGGACAGGTGATACCTGCACGCTGTCAGAGCCTCCATCTGCCTGTGTGTGAGCACTCCCCAGGAGGCACACAGCCACCCTTCCTCGTGGGTACTTGCCAGCAAAGGCATCAAAACAGTTTTTCTTATACAATACACAGAGATTTCTTAGAAAGAATTACTGTCCATATATACTCACCTACACTATCATATACGTATTTTTTTCTGAGTAGCCTTGGAGTGCTTTTAACTGGCAGAATATGTTTATCCTGACCTTCTAATAAGATCTCTCTTTTTTTAAAGCTCTCCTTCGAAGCTCTAAAGCATTTTACCCTTTTATCTGACTCTTTTAAATGTTTTCCTTATATGTGTGTCTGTGTACTACTTTTGCTAATGTTAAGTACTGCTGTGATGTAGGTTCAAATCAGATCAAATGGAAAGCCCTCTGAAGGATTAAACCAACAGAAAAACCCAAAACCCCAAACCAACAAACTAAAAAATGAACCAAAAACCCACATAGATCCACAAGGGCCGGGAAATACCTTGCTGAAATAATGTGAAAGCTGAATCATGACAACATCTGCAAGCACAGATCAAACGCCAGCCTTCAAAAAAATTCCCAGGCAACAGAAATGATGAAATCAATAATCACAGCCAAGAGATTGAGCAGGTTTCTCCACTTCAAGCAAAATATTCTTCAGCGTGTCACAAGAGTGATATGACAAACCTGCTGCCAGTGAAATAGTTTGTGATGGACTGAAGTGACTGATGACCTGAGAAAGACTTTCACTGCACTGATAAAATGGACAATGAACTGAAAAATAAACCCTCAGAAGTGCAAAACAATGCCTACACGAAAATGGTAACGGTACAGAAATAAGGAGAAACGAATTCACCATTTATTATAGTCACTGTGAAGATGCTGAAATGAGCTCAAGTCAGCTAAAATCTGAAAGGAATATGGCATTACATAAAAACAAAAGAGAGAACACAAATCACCAATGTACTCTCCCGACGTATCCACAGATCACACACATCTTGAATGCCATTACAACCAATTCCATTTTCCAAAGGAGATGTGAAGCAGTTATGGAAACACGGGACAGGATGAAGTATTAAAACAGGTATCAGTAGCTGAAACCTAAAACATTATGATCGGAATAATCAAATCAAGATGTTTGTCATCCAGAAACACTAAATCCCAGATGCTTCACCTCCAGCACAAGCTGAACTGAATACTAGTCCCCAAACAAACTATTATTTCCAGATATTTTTCTGTCTAAAAATAATCTGCTTCAGAGCTGTATGAACTGGGACAAAAATTAAGATTTATAGACATGTACTTTGCAATTCCAGAATTTATACTCTGGCATCACTTTTTTCATTTAAACTGGAAAACAAAGCCAACAAAATACTTACCTCTGGCTGAATTGCTTTAAATACAGGCACATCCATTAGTGTTATTTGACCCTGGAATAAAAATTTCAAAAAAACACAAGTTAAGATCAAAATTAACCTTGCATTCCATTTAGGTGCTGTGCTGCTTAAGAACTGCATTTGTTCCATTTCCTTTTTTATTTGGCTTTCATTTTGTACCTAATTTCAGAGGTTTCAGCTTCTACCACAGGGCCATCCTGCAAAACCAAAGAATAAAGTGCTCCCAGCTTTACATACACAAATAATAAACAAACTATGAGAAATTATTCTCAGGAGCATAATCCTGCAGTTAGTTACACAGGCAAGTAAGAGCCTGAACTCAGAAACACGATCTAAGAGCCCTCCAGGAAGACAAGGAACTGACTGCAGTTGCTCAAGGGTAACTTCTCTTCATACTGTGAATGCTAGTCCAGCTACACAATCCTACTGAAACATCCCTTCAACCTTTCAATCAATACTTGAACCATATTTGAGTAACTAAGCAAAGCAATTGCTCAGTTGCTCAGCAACAGTTATAATTAAATACAGCCATCTCTCTTCCAGCAAGGCAGAGTCAATAAGTGCATTTTCATTCTGGGATGTCTGTTTAGCTCTGAAAACAGTAAAGTCAAAGACCAGGTTTTGCATTTTGAAATATATTCACAGAGCCTGATTTTAAGTTTATTAATCCTGCAGAATTTAGGATTGCTGACAGCCTGTGTATCCAAAAAAAAGACCATTTCTTTCAAAGGTAGCCCAGGAATACCAGTGCCATCTGAGTTAGGTATCACAAATTTTCTTTTAATAATGAATCCAGGGACCTTGTTCTGTTCCCTCAGCTGCCAGCTGCACAGCTTTATCCCCATCTCTTTGAAAACAGCAGTGTCCCATATATACACTCCAAGGTACACACTGACAGGTTTGTGACTCTCACAAATTGCACCTCCCATTGGATGCCACTGTGGATGGTGGAACAGCTCCTCAGAGAAAGCCAGCCTTGCAGGAAAATTTTAACTGGGATGCTCTGGTTGAAAGCCAGCAAGTACAGAGATGTACCTGCCCTAACAAGGCAAGATGTGTTTTGCAAAGACAACCCAATCTATACTTGGTAGCACATCTTGACCTCTAAATGCATTTGCAGATAGGAATTCTGACAATCAAGGATAAGCATAAATAAATTCTATATACTGTTTGTCTGTAACCAGCACGCTGGACACAAGCACCTGGTATTTTGCAGTACACACCAGAGAAGTAACAAGCCCTTTATGTGTTTCACTTTTACACGCCCTCTGTCCTGGGCTCTGCTTTAGTGGGCTGCTCTTTCCCCCAAGCAGCACCAAGTGGGGCTGGAATGTCGATGTGCTCGAGGGCAGGAAGTCTCTGCACAGGGATCTGGACAGTCTGGATCGATGGCCAGTGGGATGGGGCTCGACCAGGCCAAGTGCTGGGTCCTGCCCCTGGATCACAACAAGCCCAGGCAGAGCTACAGCCTGAGGGGAAAGTGGCTGGAAAGACATTAAGGGAAGGGTTAAACTCTTCCTTTTGACTGCCACAGTGAGAAACTCAGTCCTGGAACACCAGCCACAGAACTGCACCTCCAGTCTCCCATTTGTGTGCTTAAGTCCATCAAGCTTTCTCAGAAATGTGTCATTTTTGGTGAATATGTGGCTAATTGGGTGCATCATTATGCTTCTCATTAACGCAAATTAATAGGAAAATTGGTTGGCCTTGGGAAGGTGAAATGAAAAGAACGGGCACTTCAATAAAATTAAAATAGAAGGTACATGAAAAGATCCTTACAAAAGACACAGGCATTTCAATAGTTATTAACGTTTCACTGCAAATCCTCCTCACTGAAACGAGATTACAATAACAGCACAATAAGAATGAGCTAGGAAACGGATTCCTTGCTCACACTGAAGAGAGAAGACTTAAAAATAAATGTTGTCTTTCTTGCCAGCCCTCCAGAATCCATCCGCTTCATCAGCCTGAACTGCCCTAGCTAAATCTGACTTGCTTCAGTAGTGACTCCTAAACAAATGATTACTTTAAGACAGGATCAATACAAAATATTTATAAAACAAAAAGTATTACTGGAACATCACACCAGAATTCATACATCAAAATAAATGCATACATTTTACAAGGGGATATTAAAAAGGACTTTTTAAGATTGAAAAAACACACAAGTGTCAAGTTTCAGAATTAATGTTCATTACTAAAAATATTTGAAATTGCTATTAAGTATATTACAATATTTTTAGAAGTCTGGCAATTAAAAAACCTCAGGAAGTTTTAACAGAGAAACCTCTTTCTTCTAGTATCATGTTGATATTAGGCTGGTGGAGTTTTTTTCCTTCATTGGTTGACACATTTGTGCTTTTATTGAACTCTTATGTAACACTGTATCACATTATCACTTGATCAAGAAACGTCCCCTATTGCAGTTCCTTTCTTACAGAGCTTGACGAGTTCCAAGGGCTTACGCAAATTGCTCATAATTCAGAGGAATCAAGGCATTGAGAGCTGAATATCGAAGCTGATTGCTAAAAAGCCATTTGAGTTTGTAGATACGACAGCGTAACTCAAATTAGAGCCTAAAACTACATTTAACACAACAGCCTTTTTGAAACATTAACTTACAAATATAGACATATAAAAAAGAGCAAGTCTAACAACCGAATTTTTATTCTTTTAAAACGGGCTTGCTCACTGCTAAGTAAGTGAATAAAGCAGACTGAAAGGCTGGCAGTCTAATTAACAGCACTTGAAATGACAAAGCTTCAAAAGTTATTTACGAGTTTTATGTTATGTGCTATTGCTCAACTCTAACAGTAACAAAAAACTTCTGTGTTGACCATCTCAAGGGGAATTTAAACCCCAATAAACAAAGCCCCTTGTTTGGTTTCTGCAAGTGAGAGAGACACAATGCACTAACTTTCCTCACTCTAGCTCCTTAACCCAGCCAATACAAATTCTTGGAGAGCTTCCCTCTCCCAAATGTGGTTTAATGCTTTAATATTCAAACCAAAAATTACAAGTGTTCAAATCAACTTGTTACATGAAGCACGCCAACCATAACTTCTCTGGTTTTGGAGCTGCCAGCTGCCCGGATTTAAAAAAAATAAAAAGAATTACATGTGCAATACAAGACTGTGAACTTGTCCCTGCTTATCATTTAAATAAGAGTTCTGATTATGCAAAGATAGGGAAAGTTGGTATTTTCTCTCCTTTCAGAAGCGATTATGTCTCCCAAGTTCATTTATATAATAAAGTATTTCATCACTGCACAGGCACAGGGCGAGCCAAATGGAGGTTTTGTTTCTGTTTGCCCTAGATCCTAGATAACAGCTCTAAAATATGATTAGGAAAAGTATGATTTTAATACATCACAACTATATTTTCCAATTCTCAACCACTTGAAGAGCTGTACAAGAGAAAACCACTTTTCAAAGGCGGTGCACGATCATTTTCCAATTAACACACTGGAATGGCAGCTGGGAGATACTTCCCCACCCCTACACATCCATAGGAGTTTTGTATGTAGAGAAGACCTTGCCTGGGGAGTCTCCAACAGCCAAGTTTAAAAATATTTTAGCTCTCGTGGGTGTTGAGAAGTTGGACTTGTTAACAATTAAGTACTTCGAAATACTAAAATTATTATCACACAGCTTCATATAAAGAGGTTTTACCCCTCTCTCGGGGAGGTCCGCCAGGGCAGAAATTTCACATTTAAATGACTCAGAACTACGTTTCTGTGTGCTGCTTCTTTGAGGAATATGGAGAAGCTTAACGAAATAAAATTTTAAAATATTTCCCAATTCTTTCTCTTTTCTATGAGGACACGTGGATTACCCTCCTTCCATAAAAACCTGTAATTTAAGAACTTCTAGTTCCAGTTAAGACTGCTGCATTAAGCTCCTCTCCACATTCCTGTATGAAAGTTCTCATTGGACCTGGGCTGTATTCCCACCTTTCTATTCCCTAGTCCTTCTCAAGCATGAACTCTTTCTATCAGGCCACTTGCTGTTTGTACAAGTTTTCGTGCCATGCACCTACCCTGAGGACAGGGCACTTCCCACACAGACAGAAACGCTCAGTGTAAAAAGAAACTCAGGTTCTGTTTGAGATGAAAAAAGTCAAATGTCTGCATTCTGGTCATTGAAGAATACTGCCATCACCTGATTTTCCTTGAAGCCATGTTGGTTCAAACAGCACTTCATAAATTGCTCCCTAATCTGAATTTCTAGAAGGAATTATATTTAAGCCTTCCAACTTGGCTTAGCACGGTCTCTCTGGGCTGCCAGGATACTTTTCCTCACTGAGAAAATAGCTAAGCCTCTGTTAAGCACAGCATCAGAAGGAGAATAATTCTGCAGTCCAGAAGGAACACCAGGGGATTCAAGTTCCTGTGTTGAAGCTCTACTTGTTTTCTCACAAAGTCCACTCCAAAACTTTTATCATTAATGGTTCCTCCACAAGCTGTAATTAAGTTGCTTCTTCTTGCTCTCATTGGGAACGTATTTACTCTAATATTCTTCTGCGAAGTAAAGCTAACAGGATGTAGATAACCTGATATTTCACCGTCATAAGAATGTCTCTGAGAACTCCTCCTTGTTTCATCAAAACCGTTTATAAATAAACTCTCTTTGCATATTGTTTCCAAAATAAGCAGTATTTCCTTCCAACAACCATTTGACAAAGCTCCACTGGAATTAAAAAGAAAGAAATACACATACATCTCAGCACGAGCTTACTCCATAGCACTTCCAGAGACTAGGGCAAAGAATAAAGAATCCTTCTTAGATAACTGGGTGGAAAAAAAAAAGCAATGGATTCATACAGCTGTGTTTCCCTTAATTCTACCTCAAATATTTACACCATGGTGGCTAAGTTGAAGCATAAAATGGAGAAGTGAGTCAAAAAGTAATAAACGGTCTAATAATTAAACAGTAGCTGTCTAAGGAATAAGAATTTACTGTAAAGCAAAAAATAAATATTTCTTCAGCCTGAGGTTGGCCAGCACCTTAATTTGGAGCTCATGTCCCCAAGCATTCTCCTCCTTTCCTTCAGCCTCACCAGTTCCACTGCCACTGCACCACTGACAGATCCCTCCCCCACAAATTGTGCCCTGTGTGCTCAAAACCACACTTCTCCCTCGGATGAAAACAGGGAGCATTCACTGTGACCACACAAGGGCCAACCCCGGACACACAAGGGCCCCCCCAGCAGGGCCAGACACCACGGGGCAATCCTGGCACCAGCCTGGCTGTGGCTTCCAGCCCCAGAATAAAGAACTGAACAGTGACCAGCCTAAAAGCAGGTCTTTAAAGCAGAGATGGTCTCCTTACTAGTTACATCTACAAAGCTGTCCATTGAACCCTTAAATGTGTCCTACTTCATACTCATTGAATGGGATTCTTCTTCCCCAAAATCTATGCAACACGCAAGTATTCAATACATCCCCTGGAAACTTCCTGTAAGCTGCAAGGTGATAAAGCAAACTATAAATATGCAACAGCAGCTGCAGGGCCTGAAGATCTCATCCGTCTCTGTAACTTGGCCCTTTCTAAAGCAGCCTTCAACCTTAGGAAGAATTAAAACCACCCAGTTGGTAACAAGGTTCTAACTGACTATTACACCTCTATTACAACAAGAATTTCCATTACTGATCAAACTGGCCCCCTTGAAGGGCTGGCAGACTTTTGCTTATGAGACAAAGGACCATTACAGGAGCAGCACTCCTCCTGTGTGCTCAGGACAGCGTTCGATGACTGCCAAAGGGGAGAATATGGAAATAAAATCACTGAAAATATCTGCACTCAGGTTTCTCTTTGGCTTGGTAGCAGCTTCTTGAAAATACAGGATTACAAGCGATACTTTTTGTTGTCCAACTTGTCTCTTGCCCACTGAACGACTGAACAGATGGAGTTTCAAAATAACAATGATGTCTCCGAGACAGTGGGAACTGAAAATACATCTGTGTCTCTCATTGGTACCGAAATCACTACCATGGATCTTATTTCCAGCATATCTCAAACTTAATTATCTTTCAGATTTGTGTTCTTCCTCCAGCATAGTTGTATTCCCGTTTGGCACAGTGACACATTCTGATCAAACTGCACCAGATCACACGAGGTACAGGATGGGGCCTCACGACGTTTACGCTGACTTGATCAGTTAACTCTCACCTTTGCACTTCCTATGTACTGGAACTCTTCTCCATTGGAGCCAACATTTCCTAACCATTATTTAGACAGTTGTCTAACTGCCTCTCGTACAGAAACTTGCTTTTATTGCTGTTTTACTGGCTTTTTCACATTATCTTTCCTTTCAATCAATAAAGTACTTAGGCAGTCCACAAATTATTTCATCAGTTTACCACTTTAAAACAAATGTTATTTTTTTAAACAGTATTCATTCAGCTGTCCCAGAGACATGTCTGTAGCCTGCACTGTATCCATTTTATAAGAGCTTTCTCATACTTTGAAAAAGCAACTGGCAGCATACCCAAGTCCAACCCAAGAGGTACTACCCACCACCAGGAAACCTCACACACTTTTGCATCCTCAAGAGCTTGGCCCTACTGCATCACTCTGGTGGTCTTCACATTAACACTGAAACCCAGATGAAGATTTTACACCTCTCTGTTATGGCAGGACTAAACTCAGGAAGAGTAAGGAAGTGGCCAAGAAAATAAAAACAAGCTTAAGGGTCAAAGGTACTTTTCTTCCAGGGTACCTAAGTTTTTGGTAAATTTACTCATTTCTACAACCTTCAGCAAGAATGATCAGAAAACGACAGCACTCAAAGCAAAAAAGTGCTACTGGAAAAGCAAGTAAGTGTGCCTGGGGAAACAAACATTAACAAAGAACTGCAGCTGTGTAAAAAAACAATGAAAAGGAAATTAAACTATTTCCTCCCCAAAGGACTGAATACTGATGATTTTGCTCAATTGTTCAGAATTCTACAGGCAAGATATTTCATACTGATTTACAGTAAATTAAACCTGGTATGAAGAACTAGATACTTTAAAAGGAAAAAGGTTAAAAACATAGATGTTTCTTTTGAGGGACTGAGAAAACAGCAAAATTATGCTTAGTAGTAGAAACCAAAAATACAGGCACAGCTTCATAACGGTAATGTGAAAGGCTTAATTAAAAGATTCCTGTTGGTGAGTAGAACTCTAACCACTTTGGGGCATAACACGAAAACAGGAAAAACACTGGATTTGAATACAGATTTTCATCTAACCAAGATTTCCTAAGTAGGTAACATTTAGAACACCTGGAGTCAAAGGTTTCTGCATATGAGGGAAGAAGGATTAGATGGTGGAGCAAAAGGATTATGAAATGTGATACAAGACAAGGCACCTCTGTATATTCTGCTGTCCAAGGGAGTGACAGCAGCTCCACAGAGACTGACTGATCTATTCTGCTGCCCAGCAGCATCCACCACTGGTAAACAGTAGAGCCATTCAACAAACTCATTCTGGCCTGAATGCATAATTCCACTTGAATTCACGTCCCTAGCCCCAAATTCCCCAAGTACTTAGATTTTCTTTATGTACAGGAATCATAAGATAAAAGTGGAAGGACAGCCAGCCCCAAAAAACATCTTCCCATGGAAAGTAGGTGATTCATTGCCCAGCTGTTCCCGACAACCGTGCAAGGAAGAGGCCCAAACCAGATGACTTGAGCCTCAGTCAGGAATAAATCCCATAATTAATTACGAGCCCCAGCCAAGAAGAATTTAATGTGTAAGTACCACTTCATAATCCAGCTGCTTCAAATTTTCAGTGTTCTCATAAAAATCAGTTTAGCCATTAATAATTAACTGAAATAGTTATTAACAATTACAAACCAGAACAAACTAAATGGGAATATTTTGTGACACATATTACTCCGTATCAATAATCTCCCCAGGACAACTCCTCATGAATCTCATCACTCGAATTACAAATGCAGTAAGAGCTTAGCAATCTTTCCAGTAACATACTTGAATCACTTAGAGGGACCATCTGTTGTCCTCACCTCTACTGGGAGTAAAAACAAAACAAAACAATCACCCAAGGTTTTGGTTAAACATATCATTATTCTGTGCATCCAAAAGAAGAAAACTAGAAAAGCTTCCCAGAGAAAGAATTAACAGAATTAAGAATTAAAATGCCTCCAGAAAAAACAAGTACAGATAAAGTGTAGTCTTGCAACTAAAATACGCATGTCAGAATCAAGCTGCATCACACAGACTAAAGAATCTTTGGTCTATGCTGCATATAAGGGTAGGAAAAATACCTGGACAGCAGAGCCCCAAAAGATCACTTAATTTCAAACAGAGACAATGAAGAACTAAAGAACAGGATCCATTTTCAAAACCCATGTTTTTAAAACAGAAGTTAGGCAAAAAAAAATACAGAAATGGAGAAGCAGAGGAAAAGCTGCAAAGGAGATTCACACACAAAGTAATTAGAATTCCTGGACTTGCTTACCGCATATTCCTCTGGTGTAACCTTTAGAACATCAAATACCACGGCATCAAAGCTCTTCTTCAGTTCAGCTGAACCTTTGTCGCTCAAGGACTCGGAGCTGCTACTCTTCTGCAGAAACAAACAAAAAAAATGAGGATATTTTGGACCTGTCCTCTTCTTTTTGTCTTCTCTTTTTTACACTCCCAAAAGCAAAATTTCTGTTCAATCGTCATCGTTAACAGAATTTTTCTATTGGGTAAATGATCAATTCAAAGTCAGTCACGGAACATGCTTTCTCCTGACAGGCACTGCAAAAAATCAGACCCTGAAAGTGACTTCTGGATTTCTATGGATTCCCTTCTAGCTGAAGGAGGGCAGGGTTAGATTAGATATTAGGAAGAAATTCTTCCCTGTGAGGGTGCTGAGGCCCTGGCACAGGGTGCCCAGAGAAGCTGTGGCTGCCCCTGGATCCCTGGAAGTGTCCAAGGCCAGGTTGGATGGGGCTTGGAGCAACCTGGGATAGCAGAAGGTGTCCCTGCCCATGGCAGGGGTGTTGGAACAAGATGAGCTTTACCATCCCTTCCAATCCAAGTAATTCCATGATTTCAAATGAGTTCTTCAAAACATAGCAGTTATATTTCAATGTATAATTAAATTCCATTTTTGTTGACAGGAAAGATAATAACAACAACTGTATCAACAACAACACAGTCACACTGAATTTCAAACAGAAAAAATATCATTATGGTAAGGAAAAAGACAAGGTCTGTCCCAAAGGAATAGTTATCAATTCTCTTCCTCTTAAAAACGTGAAAGCTTACAAAAATTACACTGAGCTACACGTGTTCCTGTTGAAGACATTTAGCATAAGGAATTTTAGTGTTATTTTTAAATTACAGTAATCCACATCTGCAAAAAAACCCAGATCCTAGGATATTCTATGAACATTTATCTACAAAATAAAGATTTTGCTTCCCTGAAAAATACAAATGTGGTTCAAAAAATTAACACTCCATATTGATTTCATATGTTTCATATATGCCTTTGACATTAAAGCAATACCTCTGTGTTATGAGCAATCACTCCCTCTAGCACAGAGATGCAGACCTAGATTCTATTCATTCATTCATACATTCCTGAGGGAATGGCCTGGAGTTGGGTCAGGGGAGGTTTGGGTTGTATATTAGGGAAAGATTCTTCCCCCAGAAGGTGATGGGGCACTGAACAGGCTCCCCAGGGATTTGGCTCAGCCCCAAGGCTGCCAGAGCTCCAGGAGGGTTTGGACAATGCTCCCAGGGATACACAGGGTGGGATTGTTGTGGTGGCCATGGGCCAACACAGTCAAGGCCCTTTCTGACAGTCTGTGTCATTTTACTGCTCATGTTGAAAATTTTCAAGACTGTGAACATGGGTCCTTGAGAACTCATCCAGCTGAAATAAACTCTTGTCCATTTTCAAGCACTTTTGTTATAAGAACACATTATAAAGAAAATGCTTATTTAATAATGGATGTCCACTTTTAATTAGATTCTGACAGTACAATCTCTCTGAAAAATCTGCCTTTGAAAACACCAGCAAAAACTCCAAACCAGACAGTCATTTTCAGTAATCAATATGTTTACAGAAACATTTCAGTAACAAGTCCTCTTTCCTACTTAGTCAAGATAGGGAAAAAAAAATACCACTTGTTTCAAGTAAATTCATGTAATTTTGCCAAAATACATTTTACTCAATTTTATCAGACATCACATAAACATTCAAGACTATTTTGCTGAGTTAAAAAGTTGCTTTCCTCCAAGAAAATTTTTCAGGTGCATGCCAAAAAACAGTCAATGATACATGAAGCAATTATAAGGGGAGCACAAGAATCTATATAGAAACAAACAATGGTCTTAGAGACTGATATCAGCTTTCTTAACAATATTTGTGAAATTGTGCTGGAGATTATTTGGTTCCTTTTGGTAACACAAGACTCCAATTTTCCTTTCACCTTGTTTGTGGTAATCTCCATTTCCATATGCAAGTGCACACCACACATAGCTGCTATCAAAACTCATCTGTAAATATGTAAATAAACAAAACATCTTTGGTACAGTCCAGAGATTCAAGGAAGGAAGCAACTATAGCCAGGACTTTGTGGTTCTCATCACTACTGACTTTGTAGTGCTCTAATTTCAGCCCGAGCCTCTTCTTTAACAAGTAGATGACAAACTGAAAACTCCATTCACTTCAAAATAAGAGGCATCAGCAGATGAGGCCAATCTCCATTGCTTGGCTGACGCATACACTCAACTCACAAGCTGTTCATTCCTAGAGAGCAGAGGCTTTGATGGGCAGGAGGGACCCCTACCTGTGCCAGAATATAGCCCAAGAGACAAAGGGAACAACTTTATTCCACTGCTACTGTGTCAGACTGCCCCTCAGTACACACACACACACACACACACACACACACACGTACCTGTCAAAGAAAAGAACATTTCCCACCGGCCTTGCCAACCCAGCTTAACGTGCTAAGAGCATCTATTCTTGTGAAAACTTGAAAAGATTCCTTGTCTAGATGTGATGGAAGAGAACATGGAAAAAGGCAGCTCTGGCGATGGCCAGACTGTAAATGCAAGCTCATGCTCTATTTTGGTATGCCAAGTTCAGGACTTGACATTTTATTCACACTAAAGTGGGGTGTATGAAACCAACACACAGAACAAGAATCTGTTGGACGAGACCTGTTAAAAGAAAAACTTACATTTTAGTGCACTTAAAGTAAAAACTGAGTACTCAGTTACCTAGTAACTGAGGTGTTCAATCCTTACCTCTGAAGCAGTAGCTGCAATATTAACACTGCTGGACTGGCCGTTCATTAGGTCCATACTGCCCACACCATCAATCTTCGGCCCTACATTTACAGCAGCAGGATCACCTCCAAGGCAACCAAATAACCATTCCTACAAAGAGCAAAAAGGTATCAGAAACCACTTCCTTCAGGGGTTTTAATCAAGATTCAGTGCCTAAAATCCGTATCAAAAAAAAGGACTTCCAAAATGGCTACACCACTCTGAGGTCCAGACTTTAGATTCTAACACGTATTTTGAAACTACCTACTTAAAACCAACATACACAACTGAAGGTTCCATTAAGATCCATCAGTTACTGGCAGTATTGACTTACCATGTTCTTTTTCCCTACTATTTTCTCTATACCAGGAATCAATACGTAAATATATGCAGTAGCTCTAACAAATTGAGGTCTGCAACATCAGTTCACATATTATGTATGTCCTTTCATTACCAACTTTAAAAAGTATATTCCAGATGTTAAGTCTATTAGATAACTTTAACAAGGTATTATCCAATCACATCCCATCTTATATGACTCTTCACCAGCTTCAAGTGAAAATTATTACATTGAAAGCAATTAAAAGTACAAGTGGAATTTATACTTTTCTCCACACATGACCCAAATTATTGCTTAGTAAAAAAAACCGCGAACAAACAGAAAAACACACAAAGGAAAACTCCACACACTAGCTTTTAAGGCATCCTTGCAAGAATACTATGACTTTTCATTTCTGCAGAGTAAAGGCTGAAAAAAAATGGAAACCTTTGGCATCTACTATAAAAACAATAAGACTACCCAACCCCGAAGTGTTACAGAGAGTAAAAAACTGGTTTGGGCTTAAATTAATGAGCTGTTACTGCCCTCTAGTGTGAAAACTATTATAAATCAGCTTCCATGGATCTATGTCTACAGCAGGTGTAGATCCTGTCTACAGCAGGCTGCTTCCAAAGTTGCTGCTGTTTATGAAATTCACTTTTGGTTTGTAGTTTAACTCAGAGCTATTGCATGGTCTGAAAATAAATGGAGAAGGGAAGTGACAGGTAAATGGGTAATTCTACATGACAAAACAGTATTACAGCAGCTTATACTTAAGGCCTCTAAAGAATGAAATAAAATAATCCAAAAAGCTGTCTCTCCAAGTGACCTAAACCAAGTATGTCAGACAGACACAAGCCTGGAAGGCAAGAAACTGCAATATTTAAATAAGAAAATATCCTCAAATTCTGAAGTGTCACCACAGGAATGCAACATAGAAAGGAAGGCAATGAAAGAGAGCAATGTGACAAATGTCAGTCAAACACTGCAGCTTCCAGGTATTTTTGAGTATTACCAGTCCCAAGTGAGCTGTATTTCCGCAATTCAGGACAGCCACCCACATTCTACCCTCTGATGTTTTGGAAAAACTGACAGAACTGTCTCCTTCACAGGACCGAGGATGCTACATTTCACTTTAATGTTACACTCCCAGCCCATGTGCTTTAATTGAGCCTGATTCCTCCACTAAAAATGCACTCAACTGCACTTAAGCTTTAGCTGGTATTATACTAACACATCACACAAAGAAAAAAATCTCATCTTTAGCTTCTGAGTGTCACTGCTGTCCTGTCCTTTCCTACCTCAATTACCCTTCAGATTGTCTTGTGGAATATTGCCAAATGCACAGCTCCCCAGTGCCTCTCTCTCCTACAGCTTTTTTGTTTATTGAAGGGAAAAGCGCAGAAATAAAACTCTAACTGGTGCATTAAAGGTTGCATTTATGTAGTGACAGTAGAGGACAGAGGTATCATATCTTCAAAAACAGTTTCAGGCCCCCCCCATGCTCAAAGTGGTACATTTATTCCAAAGTAATCTCCTCTGTTAAAAAAACCCTACCCTTTAAAATTTGGGGGTTTTTTTAAATCACTGTATTTTTTAGGAAAGTGGACACTTTGTCTTTGTATGATACAGTAATGGGCCAGATTGCACAATTTCCTCATATTATCTTAAACTAAAGGTTATGTATTTGACCCTTGGCTCACATAGGCTTCAACTGCTCCCCTTCCCCTTATTAATGGGAGGCAAAAAGGGAAAGAATTAGGGAAGTCCTTCTGTGCAAGGAAAAACAAAAACTGAGCTCTGGGGGCTTTTTTTTGTGGAGGTATTTGGACGGTGCTAATTAAAAGAAATTACACATATCATAGAAGCCTATGGAGGTGACAGATCAGCCTCACATCAACAAAAGCAAACTAATTCCTCTATCAGCAAGTGTTAAAGCCCAGTTTCCTCAATGATTAGTCTCACCTAACCCACAGCCACCCACAGGAACTTCCTCCCCCTATTTCCTAACAGACTTTCCACCTCAGAGGAGCTGCCTGGAAGGTTCAGCTGATCCAGGTCTCCCCTTCTACCTGATTACTGTGATGGGAATTGAGAGAACTCTGTCTCTTAGTGACGTGTGGGGCCACCATGCTGAAAAGTGACTTCTATGAGGCACACAAACATTGGGTTTTTAAAATTTTTTTTAAAAATAAGTAGTAAATCACTTAGAAAAAAAACCCTCCATGCAAAGGAAACAGAGTTTACAAAATATAACATCTGTCATCAAGCTGTATCCTAACAAAGCTGTCCACACAATGATCATTTTGTGCCCATTGCTGCATTACAAGAGTATGTCTGAATACATTTATACTTTTTCACACTTTGTGAAGATACAGTAAGGAGCTGAATTAGTACTGAACTGCTATAAATATATATTTATCAACTTTAAAGTTCCAGAATTGGCAACCTTTACAATGTTCTCATGTCTAGCAGCTTTCCAAAGTACATCACCACTCCCACAACAAGGAAAAGTCACAGCAATCGTTTTCGTCAGTGTGCCACTTAGACAAATATTGAAAAAACCCTCACACTGGAATAACTAAATCATTTGCTTCCTATACCATCCTTCTGCTCAACAGCAAAATAATCTGTGAACAGCAATATCAGAAAGTGATCAAGAGCAGAGTTCAGAGCAGCGCAGTCTGTGGAATGACTGTCACCACACTGCAATAGTGAGTCACAGTTTTCACTGCGTACCTTGTATATCCAATTACCAAAACTGAATTACCCTGAGTAATTTGAACTTCCAGTCTGTTTCTCCTCTCCAATTTAATAAATGCCTTTGTGCTCAGAAATGCATCACAAGTGGAACCGAGGGTGTTTTGTATGATGCACAAAATACCTAAGCATTTATGCCAACCTGAAGCCTCAACACACTGTGTGGTATCTTCCTACCTCTTCATGCCATACATACTGCACAGTAGAAAGCAAACTAAAAATACTGATACAAATATTCATCACACCCAAACAAGGAAAATATCTAACTACTGTTGCGGTTTAGCCCCAGCCAGCAACTCAGCCCCATGCAGCCACTTGCTCACTCCCCCCCAGTGGATGGGGGAGAGAATCAGCAGGATAGAAGTGAAAAATCTCTTGGGAGGAGATGGAGAGAGCTCAGTAGGGAAAGCAAAAGCTGTGTGCTCAAGCATAGCAAGGAATTCATTCGCTGCTCCCCATGGACAGGCAGGTGTTCAGCCATCCCCAGGAAAGCAGGGCTCCATCATGCGTAACAGTGACTTGGAAAGGCAAAAACCACTCCAAATGCCAGCCCTTCCACCTTCTTCTTCCAGATTTATATTATTATATATATGGCCTAGAATACCCCTGCTGGGGTCAGCTGTCCCAGCTGTACCCCCTCCCAATTTGTGGTGCACCCACCCCAGCCTACTTGCTGGTGGTGTGAGGAGCAGAAAAGGCCTTGACTCTGTGTACCACCCTACTCAGCAGAGACAAAAATATTCCTGTGGTATCAACACTGTTCTCAGCACAAATCCAAAACACAGCCCCACACTAGATACTGTGGAGAAAATGAACTTTATCCCAGCCAAAGCCAGCACAACTAAGCAGGGTCTGTTGCCTTCGGTGAGTTTTTCCGCAAATTCAGCCAAGGCTGTGCTGATGATCATTCCTTTCCAGTGACTGCAGATTCTCTCCCACCAACCCCCCCCCCCCCCCCCCGAGGGAAGGCAGCTCGGTGAGGACGACCAGGGGCAGTAGCAGGGTGTGCTCGAGCACAGCTGCTGCAGAGCTGACCTGATCTCAGCACAAAGGGGACCAGCGAGTGCCCTTTGTTTCCGATAAACAGCTCTGGCAGTGGAGCAGATCAACTGACTGCAACCCAGCTGAGTGAATCAACTGGTGCTGTTGTGAATGCTTCCGCCCGAGTTCATTGCTAGAAGTGACTGCGCCCCGGACACAGCTACAGCAGCACGGGGGAGCCGAGACGTGGCTCTACAAAACCCCCTAACCAAGGCATTTCAGAGAGCCTGAGCTGGCTTCAACCCACGTATTCCTGCCTGGTGACTGGGGACACCACCATCGTGACAGTACGCATACTCCAGAGACCATTAATGGGGATCTCACTGCTGCTGTGTTTCAACTGTACACTACAATTGCTGTAGTTTGCTAAGTTGAACTTGCATTTGTATTGCGATTCCAGTGTATTTTGTACCACACTGCTAAATCAGAAATCCTCCGTAACATCAACTATATTCCAACTGTTAATTTAACATTAAGCATTACACCCTCCATGTGTGGAATATCTGAAATAACCTGGGCAGAGAGTACTGGACTCTCACAGATGTCTAAAAGAACTCTTATGCCCGACTCCCTCCCACAGCAGACGTTCTTGACTCAGTTTGGGCCAAACACTGCCCCAAAAATACTGTATAGACAGCATTTTAAAAGACGACCCTAAAATTACATTTGAAACTTCCTGCCCAGAACAGTACAAAAGCTTTGAGGAAACAAACACAGTGAAGTTTTAGGAATAGCTCAAGAGTCACGATGACCAATATCCTCTTTTTTCTTACTCATAATGTCAGTACAAAGTGTCATCTGTTTTGATCACAGATGCCCATTAAGAAAACAAAAGTGCCTTGCATGGATCATCATTAACTATAAATGCAGAGCCACTACCAAAGACTTTAGGGACCAGAAAAATCTGTTCCAGACACAATGAACCTGAGCTCCTGATCTTGTGGAAACTAGAGAGTGGAGGAAAACTTATTGTCTAAAAGGCAAAAGCTGAGACAACTGCTAAGAACCAACACAACCCACAGCCAAAAAACCTAAGAAACCAAACATACCAAAAAAAAGCAAACCACACACTCTACACCAAACCAAAAAGACCCAACAAACATAAAAGCCCCACAATGAAGCAGAGAGCCATCAAGGAATAGGCAAAGAAGAACGAAGAAAAAACAAATTGCACCTTCCAAACAATATCCTTCAGTTTCACATTTGAGCCACCAAAGCAGAAACCCACCCAGGTTACTGCACTGTAAGAATAAAGATAGTATGTACATAGCCTTAAAGTTAAGAGAAATGAAAGTCACCTTAAGCCATGCTTTAATTCAGTTTTTGGTAAGCATGATGATATTAAGATAGCAAAACTGGTAAAAATAGAAACTTCCACAAAAGACAAAATAAAAGCTCAAGCAACTTAATATTACTCCATTCTCCTGCAGGAAATTTATCACTGAAAATAATAAAATCCCAGACCTAAAATCTCACATACCATGAAATCTCCAGGTGCGTGAATCTTGGAAAAGCACTGCCTAATCTGCCACTCGTGAAGACTGAGATAAGAGACACAAGAAGACGCACACTGGAGAGAGACATGACAAAAACATCCAGGGAAGTATAATATTAAAAAACCAGATTACTAAGAGTTATTAAATATGCAATACCACTACCAATATTAGAACAAAAACCATTTAGAAATATAGCAAAGCAATATAATATAAGACAAAGCTATCTGATGGACAGAAGAATAAAAAAGAACATAAGTCAGTCATTAAAGGACTTCTGTAGCTGATTCCTGTAAAATTTCTGTTGCGAATTTCAGCTGGAAATGATGCCACTAAAGCTGTAAGCATGAAGTAGCCAGATGAGACCCAGATATTTGCATTAGTTATGGACCAATACTACCTGCAAAACATTGCAGAAGAGACACTGATGCTGAGCTCGACACAGTTCTGGTCACCTTGCTTCCAAAACATTTCTTCCATGAAATGCATGCACAGAAGGACCTGCAGGTATTCTGCAGGTATTCTGCAGGTATTCTGAAGGCAGTGAAGCTTCTTTTGTAAGTGGAATCCACGAGACCCCAGCTTGCTTATGGTATGAAACTGAGATCTGCATGAGGACACACTTGCCACATTTAACTACCAGGGAGATGCACCAGAAGTATGAATAAAATGCAAATTTATGCTCAAAATCTGAATAACAGCAGTTGGGTTCTTGAACAGTTTTCAGACAACACCACTAATAGTAAATATCCCATAGCTGCTTAAGCTGGTACTGGACTCCTTCCCGACAGAAACCTTGTCACACGGTGCTGCACCAGCAGCACAGCTGACCCACTAACACAGACTCCTGCCTTCCACAGCCCTCCTGGAAACTCAAAGCACTTCTGTACTCACACAGCCCACTCATGTCACACATACATTCTTTCCCTAAGCATATGCTGCTCAACAGTAACAGCAGTATCAGCTGCTTAAGCTCCAGGACAAATGGAATTAGAATCCACAGAATAGCAAGAAAGGGAACAAAAAATTCTTTCATTAGGTTTGACACTGAAGTTTTAAATAAAAAAAGAAGCTTCATTTAAACATGGTTATTTAAATTTAGATTCTCTTTTTTTACCTTAGAAAAGACTTTACCTGGCAATTACGTAAAATTATTATTCTTTAAGAATACACTATTCACAGAGCACTTTTACTATAATTTGTTCTGAATAAATCTTATTGCTGCTTTTATGCACCTCATTCCCCAACTCTGGGCACGGAAGGAGGCTGGGGGAGAGAGAAAAGAAACAGAGAGAGATAACATTAAGGTAATAGCAAGGCTCTGTCTCATTCATATCTTGGTTTCCAGCTATCCAGACCTCTTCTCCATAGTTCTCCAGTACCCAGTGCTCTCCTTTTTAATCTCAAGAACTGGTAGAACTTGTAGCTCCCATTTCCTCGGATGAGATAAAGAAAGAAAAACCAAAACTGAAAGCCAGAATATCCTTTTCCAGGGCACAAGTTACTAGTTTACCAAATCCTATTATAAAATTTAAACTATTAGCTCAGTCTGTCATCAACTTGCAACAACAATCAAGAGGTTCAGCTCAAAATGTCAATTTTTCCAGGTTAGTTACACACAAATAGGAAGGAGATCCTTACCGCTCTGAGTTCTGCCACTCAAAAGCAGCTTTCCTCAGTGGATTGACTCAGGGCCAAGACTTAACTGGTAGATATTCTAGCACAAGGCAACAAATTTTAGCATGATAACTGGTACACAGCTGCAAGCAGGGGCAGATCCAGGCCCTCACACAGGCATGAATCAAGCAGAAGGAAAAGGATCATTGCAGGCAACAAATGGAGTACGCCAAAAATGTGAACATGTGTACGTGCGGTTTAGGTTTAGCCTGAGGTCGTAAGAGGTTGGCCTTCTGCTAACAAAAGGCCCCTCCAGCGGCAGCTGAGTGTTAAAAGACAAAATGTAGGCATGCTAAGAAAATAACTGTACAAAACCTGAAGAACTTTCTGCTCACAAACTGCTTACAGATCATCAGGTCCCTGGCACTTCTTCCTTCAGAGATCACCAACAAGCCTCTGTTTGTAGTTCTCGAGAAAAGTGCACAGAAGAAAGATTTATTCCTTTGGATCTGGCTACTACTTTGCAATTGCTATCAGAAGAGGGAACCTCTGAATTTATGAGACAGTTTGGTTTCCTTCCCATATGCCAAAAGAGTAAGCAGTAGGGAATTCTTTTAGCACAGGAAGTGCATCAAAAGTATAAGGTTCTACCCTCCTCATCTCCCTCCCACAACTGAAACCAACCCAAAGTTTAATCTATTTGAGCAACATTTCTTCTCATTCTGAAGTAGAAATGCAGGTTTGCTCAGTGAGGAACCAGAGGAGAATCCCTCCTTGCCCCAAAGACACACAACAGGAGAAAACATAACCCAGAGACATTTCTGAAGGACAGGAGCCACTGATATTTATTTTCAAGAATAAGAAGAAAAAAAGATGGCAAAGAAAATAAGTAAGATTTAAACCAGAAGCAAATATTTTTAATTAATTAGGCTGTTCAATAAGATGATAATTTTTCCCTAACTGGATTTTCCAAGACCTCCACCACATGGCCACACAGTTGTCAGTTTTGTCTGCAAACAAGAGGAGCAGTAAATGATTAATATACTCTTGATTAACTGAGGCTCAGTTTGCAAAGTGTTACTATGGCTAAGAAGTGCAGTCACAGTATCAGTGGAATTAATAAAGGAAGAACACATCTGTGTACACCATTCTGAACAGGGAAATCATACTCAAGAGCATGCAGCAGTGGAGCAGTGAATGCTGCTAACATGGACTTCAGGATCCAAAAATTCTTTTCAGAGGGACTTAGATCCAGTTTTGGTTTGTTTGAGGATAATACAAACAACACATGAATAAGGAAGAATTATTAAGACCGTGCATCAGCAAAAATATCACATCTCACTGTGAAAAGTCTCTAGAACTGCCTCCTATACTCCTAGCTTTTAAAAATTATTATTTTCAGTAAGGCAACACAAAAAATTTCAGCAGAAGGCAGACTTGAAGAAAACCATTGTAATGATCTGCAATTGGATCCATGCAGGTGGCATGCCTTCTCTCAGAACAGAAAGTGTTTCACCGGAAAAAGATCTGGGAAAAATACTTGAATATAATTTTATGTAATTTTATGTAATTTTATATAATATAATTTTATTGTAAGTTGTGCGACAGGGATGACAACTGACAGCCTGAGCTTTGCTACTGCAAACAGGCTACAGGAACTCTGACACCAGCAGTCACCACAACTTGCATGCCAAAAGCACACGTAAGAAAAAAGCAGTGACAAAAACTGAGCCTGAGGATCCGTGACTTTTCTGTATAAACCTACACATCACACCGGGATGTAAAGAAAACTCAAATATCCATGCGACTCATTAAATAAACTCCTGTAAGCATTAAATGCTAGAATCAAAATTGCAAACAGCCAAATCAAAGCCAAGATGATAAAATCATCCTAGGACATTTTTAATGAGAGAGAAATGAGAAAGTCCCAACTGCTGCTGAGTAACAGCCTCCAAATCCACAGAATTAAGGACTCGGAACATCCACCAGCCTCGACTGCACCCTTGCCTTGTACAGGAAGGCAAAAAAGATTGACATTTAAGGAAAGGAAGACAAAACTCCTCCCCCATGAAATGCCTGACTTTCTCACACAGAAGAAAATACTGTTGAGAGAACATTTTACTGTATTTTTTTGTAAAGCCATTAATAGACAATAAGGACCTTTCTCAAAGAGGACACACAATATCTTAGTCTGGTTTGAAATTCAGCTTTCAGAGATGAGTACAGTCTTGATCAATAACACCTGTGATAGCAACATTTCAGCGATGTTCTCTATAATTATTCTTCCCTGAACATCAGGCATCGATATGCACCGTTGCTATAGAAATGGTGCTAACAGGAAAAATCTATCAACCTATGAATTGCCTGCTTGGTATGATGACTATTATGGGAAACTACAATAGACATTGGGGAAGAGAGCTGGATCTTCTGCCTGTGTCATCGTTCCCTGCATTCATTTATGGAAGTGTGTCAAGGCCAGGGCAGACAACTTCGATGAGCAAACAACACAGAAAGCAGTTACTTATCAATCTGAGCATCCCATTCACCTCTTTCCCACATTTCTAACTCCCTTTGGAAGGGCCTCAGTAAATCGGCCAGCTTATGAAAGAACAGATGAAGACCCAAATACCTATAGCTTAATGTTAAATACCTTTCTCCACCCAAGGTCAATCCGCAACTGGTGACCACCAAAGCACCTGCCTAATGAAGAATGACACAGAAACTGAGTTACACAGAGACACAAGCCAAGTTAATTCAAGTACAGGGCTCCAACAGTCACATGGCCCAACCATATACCAGCGACCTACCCAAAGTGCCTGAAACTGTTGACCAAGAATGTGTTTGCTTCAACTGAAGTAACTCAGACTGAACGTTTTCATGAAAGAGAACAGTATATTTTTTAAACGGTATCAGACATTTTTCTTGTTATCAAATAGAAACTTATAGTAGACCATAGGGCAATGTTGTCTCTTTAGACATTCAAGGTAGACAAGAATTTATTTGAAGGCCTGAAATTCTGGTAAATCCATTTATTGCTCGTGCACTAACGACAGTCCAGTCACCAGAAAAATCTCAATGTGATTTCAGGTAAATGTGCAGTATAAATAGGAGCCCTGCTGGAGCCATTTCTAAGCCATCTATCTACATTATTGATGAAAGGCTCTGCCCTAAAGAGGGAATGACATAATAAATATCTACAGAACTTGTATAACTGATGTAGAACACAATGCTTTCCAAAAGACATCAAAAAGACACTGAGATGTAGCAGCACGAGCATTAATTTGAAGAGCACAGCTGGCAAAGAGTAAGAACCAGCTATACAAAATAATCTGTATACCTCTAAGGGCAGTAAAGGCAAACCTCAAATTCTTCTTACAAAACCAAGAGAAAGACACTGCAGGGGTAAGATTAATGACATGCCTTTGATACAGACTGTCAAACAGGATTTTTAAGATTATTCCAGCACTATGAATTCAGCACAGTATGTTCACAAGTGATATCCTACCCAACTAGTTGGATATTTGAGCTATTCAGTGGACGACTGGATAATTATCACTCAAACATATCCTTAAGCTTATGAAACACAGCTGTGTCCATTTCTGCCAAATCAATGAAAGCAGACATTAAAGACTGTTTTAAGTGCAGATATATGCAAGCTGAAAACTTGGGTCCAAAAGTAATGACAGAGGTATCTTGTACACAGTATAGTTGTGACAAGAGATTTGAAGGAGAATGGTGTTTTGAATGTAAACTACTGGTTTACAGCAGATAACACTTTCTTTTTAAGGAAATCATGGCATTCAATGTTTCATTTAACTAAAAAGAGAATTATATCCATCTTTTTGTTAAACTTTTAACTGATAAAAAGTAAATCTAGAATGCTACAATGCAAGAAGGTGCATAGCATGACAGGGCTATCACAATTAGGGATATATCGCAGTTAGGGATATAAAACCCATTGTCATGTGACCACGAGGTGATGTTAACTCTATCTTTAAAAAGCTCACAGATCAGAACCTTCCAAAAGAATCCCTTATGAACTGCTACTTCAGTAATACTAATAGCCAAAATCTGTAATCTCAGTAAAATGACTGGAAAATGCTTTGCTTTCTTTTCCAGGTTCACCAAAACCATCACAGTGATAAAGTAGCACAAAGCTCAGGGAAACCACAATTATAAGAACTGAAGCAAAGATCCTCAGATCCTAAGACATCCACCGGGTAAGCATTCCCGTTCCCTGGCAACTTCTGGCAGGAAATCCTGCATGAATTCTCTCCTAAATTTTGCACAAACATCTTTTTTTCCCCCTTCTGCAGAAAGGACATCTTCTGGCCCAGAATAACCAACAGCATTCGTTTATTGTCAAGCAACAGACATTACGGATAAACCAATGAAAGCGAATTCTTCACCTCATCTAAATTAAAATACACTTCTTTGAGCCTTGCCATGCCCTGTATTGCTGCCTTAAAGCAAAAACTCAGTCACATAAACATATAGCTTAGCTAAGACAAACATTTTTGCTCTCATACAAGATTGACCTCGAATAGGAGGAAAAAATATGACAAAACGGCCATGACTAACACAGAGAACTGAAAGGATCTCAGCAATAGTTTCTAAGTATTTGGAATGAGTACCCGAAGTTACAGTTTGGACAAGGATTTGATACTGCTTTGTCACTACTGTCATTAAACTGTCCTTGTTTTGGAGGCACAAGGAAATCTGTCAACATTAGATGCATGAGTGGATGCTGCACACCAAAGGGGGAGCAGCCTTGCCTGAGCAACAAGAACGCCCCAGTGAAGAGAAAGCTGTGCTGGGAACAAACTCAGCTGGGAGAGCTGGACAGGGAACCCAATTAAATTTATATATGTGCGTGTGTGTGTGTGTATATATATTTAAACTAAATTAATAAGAGCTTTCAGTACGGTCCCAAAGTCAAGATCATCCATTATCATCAAACTAAAAAACCAAACCAACACACAAATTAGTAATACATTTCCCCATTCTATATTAGCAGGAAGCAAGTTGCCTCTTACCTGCTGAAAGAATGGCTGAACAAGTCAATACCTTGGCTGTACTTTGAAAACACTTTTATCTTTTAGTTTCAAGTTCAGCTTGCCACGTAGGGGAGGTTCATGCTGGTCCCGCTGTTAGTTAAACATCAGTGAGAACCAGCCACATCATAAATAGGGTATTAGTACCTCACTGTTGAAATACCCTGAAGTCACCAGCCACAACAGGATTAGTGTGTTTTGATAGGTGATACTTTCGAATCAGCTTTATCACTTAAAAGCAAAGATATTTTAATGACCTATACAAACTTCTATTTCACTACCTCCAAGACAACAAAGAAAAGCTACCTAAGCAAAACCAGTCAACGCAACCAGTTTAAATGCAATATAGGGATTTACAGGGTCTTTCCGACAGAAGAATCTAGTTTGTTCAGAAACAACAGAGCAGGGTTTTCCAGGTGAGTTGTGTGTGGCTAATAAACACCATAAAACTGACAGAGCTGGCAAACATCAGACAGCAGGGCTGCTCTACCTGAGACTGCTGCATAAAGCAGCTCCCTCACTGACAAATGAAGCCAGTTCAACATCAGCCCCCCGGGACAGAAGCACGTGCTCAACCCAGCCCCATACCCAAAAGAGAACACAATTCACAAGCGGCATCTCCAACCTAGGCAAGACTCCCTTATCTCTTCCATGATGTGTTCTCTGATTTTAAGGATTGATACCTTAAAAAACACTGGCCTCCGCAGCACCAGAGAAGATGCTAATTATGAATTCCAAAAGACAGCAATTTTCTTCCCTTAAGCAAAGCACTTCTACTAACTTTAGGAGAATCATAAATGCAGAGGAAGGTGCAAAGAAACAGTGATCGGCAAGTCTAATGATAAGATCATAGAAACACACCCTACTGCCCTGGGGGAAAAAAGATATCCAATTCCATTAGCGGGCTGGAACGTATAAGGGAAAGATGACACCAGAGAAAGAGACAAGCAACAAAAACTTCAGTTGCTGAAGTCCATCACTTCTCCTCATCTTCCCTCCCTCACTTCAAGTATCCACGACATTCAGTACCAGACACAGAAATCTGACACCTGAAAGCAACACAGAACTCTGGCAAATCCCAAGGCAGCAAGAGAAGCCTGTGTCTTCCTGGTCCCTGGAGAGATCTCACCTCTGTCCACATCCTTTAACTCCACTACGGCCTGATTCTGTTTTCCATTTAAGACTATCACCTCATAAAAAGAGACGAAGAAAAAGTATGTAGAACCATTTCCTAAGTCAGGAAAATAAGAGCTAGCTTTAAGAAAAAAAAAAGATACAGCTGAAATAAAGCTCTAAACTCTTCTACAACATACCTTTGTTTACAAATGAGGGATTTAACCAAAGTTTTGTGGGTGCAACAGCTTAGCAAGACATCTCTTATGTTTGTCTGATAAATAATGCAAGGAGCTATCTTCCCTTTTTAGCAGTATCACTTAACAGATGCCAACTGGATTTCTATATCTGTCTAACAGTGCAACACAAATACAACACACATCTGAATAGTATTAACATACAGATGTGCACAATGGATTTCACATTTTCCAAACCTACCCTTTATAAAAGACTTTATGGCCTCAACAACGCCCTTTCAATTAATGTCTTTACTGTCTTGTAAGTGATACAATTCAGATCAAGAATTATTCTTCAACAAAACCACTTCAGCCTCACATCAATAGTGCATATTGTTCACTCCTTTTAGTCTAAACATGCTGAAGAATTCATACCCATTTTGCATACTTAGTAAGTTTTTCTATAAGCCCTGACATAATGTCACCTTAAATATTTTAAAACTTTCCATTGTACATACAAAAAAGTAATTTAGCAATGTGCAACAACAAACGTGTGGATATTTCTTTCCCCTCTCCCTCCCAGTCATATGGCATTCATGACCAAAACCAGAAGAAATAAAAACAGTTCCAACTGCTGGTCTCAAACACAGGTTTAGACCTCTCTTCTTAACAAACCTATGTCCCTGAATACCAGCTTACACACAGCTAGAGAAATACCTCTTTGAAGATAAATTAAATTGCCTTATCTGAAACATGAACTAGGTCCTAATTGAAGAAGCCTTCCCACTGCTAAGACAGCTTCAGAAGAGTCAAGATTGACTTTACAGAAGTATTAAAGGCAAGTCACAGCATGAAATACAGTTCAAGTCCTGTCATCACATAGACCCTACCCACATTAAAAAAAAAGTCAGCAAGTTAGTTAAGTACAAGGGCAAGTCATTACATGCAGACACTGAGGAAGCTACTCACAAGCAGGTCCTAGAGCACTCCATCTGCTTACCTGCCATTCCTCAAAGGTAAAGAAATACCGTGCCTCAAAAGTAGCTTTTTTCACTTAATACTGCTTTAATGCACCTTCAGCTCTATAAAACACTGTACCTCTGGCACCCATCTTCAGTGAAAACTTATCAAGCTTGCCTTTTTGTTTGGTAATGGTTTGGTTAAACCATTTTCCTCTCCAAATTCCTTTAAAATTAATCCAGGTGGACACTTGACCTCTTTAATAGATACTGGCAGTAGAGCTGAACAACCTCCACAAATGAAGTCATCTTTTGCCAGCATACCCATAGCTACACAAGGGTATAAAGGATAACCAAAGAATCACAGTTTCATACTGCGATTAGATTTGGTACTACCTTCCTTTGTCCAATGTAACACAATATGTGCTTGTTTAAAAGGACCACAAAAAACTTAGCAAGGCATATCACTAAGAATACCAAAATCTATTATCAAAGAGCTATCTGGCAAAATCTGTTCAAAATAAATCCAAAATAGGCCCAGCCTGGGATGGAAAAAAAACCCAGAGGAGGATTATAAGAAATTATAATCAGAGCAAACAACCAGCAATGGCTGATGAGCAAAGCACTTTGCAAACACAAAGTAGCAAAACCATTTCTACTATAGAGGGACACTTGCTATTATATAAATAACATGAAAAACAGTTTCCTAAGAAACCACACACCTGACATCATCAGTGAATGACATATTAAAGTGTAATAGTAATAAAGCCTTATAGCTAGGTAATGTTTAACCTCATCCTATCTTTAGGCAGACCTGCAAGGGCCAGGTTTTACCCACCCTAACAAATGACTCAAGTTTCAGGCTGCTCTCTGTCCACCATACTCATGTCTCTCAGAAGCAGAGGGTTTGTGTGTAGCTAAGCAGAAATCTTCCTAATACCTCAGTAATTTTGCACTCTGAGCTCCAGAAAATACTTGTAAATCACTTTGACTACATGTAAGGACTGAACTCAATGGATCCTACTCTTATATGTTATTCTTCTCCAAAATGCCTGTCAGCGTATTTCTGTATAAGTCTGATCAATAATAATATCAAAATTATTTAGAGGTACTTACCAGACAAGCCTAATGACTAATGCCTAAAAAAACTGGTCAGTCTAAAAGTACATGACTAATATGCTAAAAATAAACGAGATAGCGGCCACTGCTCAGGTAGACTTACCAATAAAGCACATGGGAAAAGTGGCTGCTGGCAGAGTGGTCTGGACAGGCCAGCAACAGCAGCACTGTTCAGGTGCCCTTTAACCACACAGGGAAAGTTAATTACGTGACCATGGGAGAGGAAATACAACAATTATGAGTCATCCACAAACCATGTGCCACAAGGATCCTAAAGTCCCTCAAATTTTTAAAATAAAATCTGAAACAAAGTTTATCCCAAGCTCCCAGACTTGCACACCCATCTAGGGACTCAAGATAACCAGAAATCAACACTCCACAAGCTCAGCTATAAACAAATGTCATCTGATCCACTTTTAATTTCAGCTGGTTCATGGGAACTTGATCTTATACTTGCCAGTTATCTCCACCACTAATGCTTTTTCCTGTTCCTTTCTCTGCCATGACATTAGCGCAAGATTTTGTATGGCTGAAGTGAACAGTTTGGGGGGACTATCAAACGGAAAAACAAGGCAAGGAGGGTGGGGAAAAAAAGAAAGCTTAATTTCTTAGCTGGGTACGTTCCCTGACGCAGTTCTCTCTACTACATTAGCTCACTATTTCTGCCAATACCAGTGTGAGAAGTGAGCAGTCAATAAGTAAGCTGCCTCACTGCACGTGGGGTCACAACCTAATTCAATTACAAACCAACTTAAATTAGTTACAATTGTGGAGGACCTCAAAGTTATCAAGGAAGCAACAGAAATTCAGAGCAATCAGAAGATTAAAAAAACAACTCAGCAATAAAACAAGTGGACTAGAAACAACCATTTACAGATTTTATAAATTTGAGTTTTACACAGAACTCACAAGTCCACCTGTGCTTACACACCTCCTCAGACAAATTCATACATGAAGCTTATAAAGAAAAACGGTAATTTGAGACCTTCACCTTTTCACTGGAGGCTTCTGCCTGCCTACACATTAATCTGAAAAGGATGTATCACAGCAGAAAGTGCGATTTGTACTAGTCCTGTTTATTCACTTATTGGTCCAAGTCCAGTCACTCTGTGACATTATACCACTAATTCTAAATCTAAATGAAAATATAGTATTATAGTCTAGACAATTATCCCAAACCCTGGGCACGTTAATAAAGTGATAAAAGCAATCCAATTTACAAACTGCATTAAGATCACTTTTTTCAGGATCTCTGCCAGTTTTATCTAGCCACTATTATCTAAGAAATACACTTTCGACTTCTGAAAAAGATCAATATCCTTCTTCCCAAGCACAATCAATCTGAGCCCATTTCAATGAGAGCAGATTCCATAGTCTCCAAGCTGTCCCTTACTGAATAATGAGAGAGGCACAAATCAAACAGCTTTCAATGCCACACTACTACAGCAATGGTCAGAGCATGGACAGCCAGACCCAGGTCACTTCCGATTTCATTGACTGCTGCCAAAAGCGCAGCTCCATTAAAGAGGAAAAGAGGCGACACATACACATCCCAAAGCATAAGTGCCACTGAGGCAGCTCCAAAGCCAGCAAAACCTTCTGCGCCACATTTTGCATCCACATCACTTTAAAATGGAATTACAGCACGAGAGCCAAGGTATCTCAAGCTTCTCCTCTGCAAACCCTGTTACCCATCTCTTCTCTGAGCACTTCAGCCCTCAGACAATTGACAGACATACCGGACAAGCAGTGTAAGTCAAGAGATTCACGAGCTCCAAGAAATCTTGGGCCAACCACTTTTTGGCAGAGGAGATCACATCAAGCTTGATAATCAAATTCCCTCGCTGGCAGTTCTGCTTATACCTGGGCATGCTCATTTCAACTCCTTAACTGACCCAGGCTTGTTTTATTTCCTTACTTGCACTAGGAACTACAAAACTATCTGAAACCCTGGGAGGAAGGGCAAAGATGAATTCCAGTCAAATTTTCCAAGTCTAATCAGTTGAGGGGATATCAGTCTTCCAATCAAAGACTTAAAAAACCGATTTTACTGCTTCAATATGATTGCTAAGAACAAGTAATAAATGTGAGTCACCAGAGGGCACTAACACTTCTACCAAATGGCAAATGCAGCACTTCAATTAGGGAGGCTGATAATTACATCCACATCATCATGTATATTTTATCTGGATTGAACTTCAGCCAGCTTGTTCTAATCCATGTTCAAATCTCAACTACATACTGATGAGACACTGAGCTGCATTAACTGTTGTGGTCACACTTGCAATACATGGGAGAGACTTGCAGTCTCCTCAGACGGACCAGGGAAAATAGGGCAGGCACACGTTCACATGCAAGCTCAAGCTTCCCTTGCCTACGGAATGCATGTGTACGTCTAAATAAAAATGAAATTCTGAAACAGGCATGGAGAACAGGCCACAGCTCCTACATCTCATAGAAACAGAATAAGTAACTATTCTTAAGAGTTTGAATCAAGATCTGTCCAGTCATAGGGGACTGCAAGCAGTATCTGCCTGCAAAAGAGAAAAGGGAAAGGCTTCCCCTTGACCGTCAAGCAGCAATGGATGTGTTGTTCTCTCAAGTCTGGCATCGAATCAACTGCCATGTTACAGCCTTAATCTTTAACAAAGGAGGCTGCTCTCTACCACTGAGAAATAGGCAGGTTTTTAAACCACAAATATGATGCTCAGGAGGGGCTGATAAGAGCGTTTCTTGATATTCTGACCAAGCAGCTCTAGAGCCTCTCAGTGCCAGGCAAAGGTGTGCGCTGCAGGACAGCCAGGGAGCTTCTGGGGCAGGAAACCTTGACTCGTTGATGCAGTTGATAGAAAGAGCCAAAACACACCTAAACCTATAGAAACCTACAGAACCTATAGTGTGGACCTATAGAAATAAGGACAAAGCCTCCAGGCCCTCTAGGGTACACAGCTGCTTCTTTTCCCAGCTTTACCTGAACTGTCATTCTTGTAGTCCGGACTGCAGGACAACAAAGACGGGGAAGAGAAAGGGAATCCTATCCTTATGGGAAAGTACACCTTACACATCGAGCTGTTGTTTGTCTATGCTGAAGTTACTGACGTGTAAAAAGTTACAGTGACAGTAAGGCTGGGGTAGGAAGGACTCAGTGAGAAAACTCAGGGGATCTCCATGGGTTCAAGGAAGACACCACTCATGCCATATGACAGCCTACAACCCATCTGGAAGCCATCAGGAGTTTTGAAAACACCAGCTGAGAGTGTACTGGAGCGGCACACCTCTGAGCAGCGAGTCCAAGACAGTAAAGATCAACCTTACATGCAGGTCAGGAACACTGTATTTTAAAATACTTTGTGGTGACTCACTAGATTTCCCAGTGTTTTATTTGCTGTACTATAAGATTTAGCAAACAGGTCCTTTTTTCTAGACAAACTCTCCTATAAACTGAAACACAGGCTGGGAACAGCCTCCCTTGGCCACAAGCCGGTTCAGTGCCCATCATTTATGCCATTCTGAGTCACAGCAAGCAGCTCCAGCGTTCACAACACACCGTGCTGCACAATACACCCTCCCCGTTTAGGACTTCGGGCCACCCTCTCCCTGTCCCCCCACCTTCTCCACTTCACACAGCTCCTTCTGACTGCGTACAGCCAGTGCTGGGAGTCCTTAGACACTTCCCACTGCCTTGCTCCAGCTCCAATTTCGGATGGCCCCTTCCTGCTGGGCAGAAGCCCAGGTGGGACCAGCTTGCCCACAGCTAGGACTCCAATGCCATTTTCCCTAAAATCCTACAAGGCTTTTCTGGAACTTTGTAAAGGACAAAGAGTTTCAGGCACACATCCACCCATTCCAGGGGACTGAGCATACACAGCATCTACTTGCAACGCCCAACCGCAGCATTAAGACACACCCGCTTCAGCAGTCTTTTAAGGTGATTGATTCATAAACAGACAAAACATGAAGCCCACAAAACTTCTGCTCATGCAATAACTATGACACACACACCTATATTAAAAGATGATTCCTACTGAAGCAGTTCCAGGTATTTAAATGCAAAGGTTTTTAACAGAAATGTTTCCTCATTATTTTGAAAATACATTTCTAAGAGCTGTAAACCAACACTTAGAAGAGAAATCTATCATGCCTTTGGTGGCTTATACTTTGACAAAATGCAACCAATTACACTCCCCACCCCTGAAGGATATTTTCAACTCAGCTTTAGTTATTGAATGGAAGGAGGAGCTCAAATGACTCAGCTTCAAGCAAATATAAAGGAAAAGATTAACCCCTAATCTCAACCAAAAAAAATAGTGGAACAAACTGATTAAGATGGAGGTGTAGCTTATCAATTCAAACCTTTTAATATTCAAACACATCAAGCAGAACACACACACACGACTGCATTGCTTTTCTGTACAAACACAGTCAATTTCAAAAATCAAAGTTTACAAAAGTCGTTGAAATTAAAGTTAGTCCTGTATCTTCATTCTTGTTCATTTGTGCTGAGCAGCATAAAGATCAATAAAACATCTAAACATTGACATTTTTAATCTACAGTCACCAGGCAAGATAAAAGTGTGGAAAAGACCTCTCCAAAATTCTGCAGGAAAACCCGCACATTTCTACAGGAAAAAACCCCAAAGAAACAAACAGAACCCACTGGTGAGTAAACAGGATAACTCCATGGAGGGGGTTTTCTTCGGGGGTGGGGGTGTTGTCTCCATTAGACTGAGTTGAGCATTTCTTATCAAAATGCAGCAAAATAAATTACAAGGCAGAATATTTCACAAGGGGGCTCACAGACACCAGGTGACTGCTCTACATCCTTCACATGAATTCATAAGTGCTTGTCCCCCCATCTCGGCCATGCCACACCAGCACCTCAGTGCAGAACACACCTCCAGCTGTGCTGGGAGGACTATCTCATTCCAGACTAGCTGGAGTGTTCCTTTACATGCAGCCCAAACTCCAAATACAGATGTCACCAGAGGGCACCCTCTCAATTCCAGTGACCCAGCTTTAGCCAACTTCTGAGCAGGACTGCAGACAGCCCACGAGCAGGGATGTGGAGAGGCTGTGGAAAGCGGGAACAGTTCTGCTTCTGCAAGAGATTTCCTTCAAAAAAAAGCCCACCATAGAAATTAAATTTAAAAAAAAAGAATTTACCTACAGAGCTCAGAAACATAAAATATTTTCCAGAGTAATCAGAGAAGCTGCTAGAAAAACATAATTATAAACTTCTGTACAACATTATGCTGTGGCACTTGATGGTGCCAACTCACTCCAGCTGTTTTGGCACCCATGTGGATCACATCAACTCCCAAAAGCAGGGTCCAAGGCAGTACAGCTCATACAGAGGAGCCTATGGAAGTCCTCTGGCTCTGTTATCAGATACTACACCTTACAATAATGCATTAAAAAAATGCATGAGTAGTTTTCAAGCTTTGGTCCATGTATTATTTCTAATGTCCTGTTAAGAGTTAATAATGTTTTAAAACAAACACCTGGTGAGTTGAAGTTCATTAAATAAAATTAGGCACAACCAGTAAAACATGCAATAAGTCTATATACCAGAAAGGGTCTCAAACCACCAGTTGGCATGCACAGAATGTTACACCCATTTTGTTTAGAAATTAATACCACCATAGTACAGCTAAAATGAAGTCAGCTGCAGAAGCAAGCGGTGACAAGAGAAAATAATCATTGTGCATCCCATATTTTCCAATCTTGAGAAAACCTAAAAAGCTGTAGGCCTATCAAACATTTGATTGCCTGGTTATCTACCGATCCCATTTGAAAAGAAATAGTCTCCACCTCTTCTAGCTATCTGTGATTGCAAAGCTCCTTAATTGAGCAGAAGCACAGAAGGAGAGGTGCAAAAGGGGAATAAGACCTGTGCAAAGGCACTTTTTGTCAATAGAGAGATCTCTCAAATAGTGTCAGTATAGGAAACCTGCAAATAGATAAACACATCCACAGAATTTCACCAGGCCTGCAACTACTATTAAACCCACAGGGCAAGTTACTCCAAACTATTACCTGTCATCACCCCTCATCGTGGTTTCAAACACATCTACAAAATTGCTTTTCCAGCATCTGCTGCCAGGAAAGAAATAATGCTAAACATGTCTCACGTCTAATAACCAGCATCTATTTGTCCATCCTCTAAAGCAGATTCCCGTCTACTGGAAGGCAACACGCTCTGCAATTACCCCGGTTTACATTAAAGTGGTGCGACGTGGCGTTCATCCCCTGCTTAAACCCACTGTCCATGCTGTCCCTCGTGTCCTCATCGCTGGGCACTGCCCTGCCACTTGTGTCCCCATCCCTTCGTGCTGCCCTGTCCCTCGTGTCCGCATTCCTGTGCGCTGCCCTGTCCCTCGTGTCCCGGTGGCTGGGCCCACCCCTCGGGCAGGACCGATGGATAGCGGTATCTCGCCGCCACAGCCTCCGCGCCGCCCGCTCCGCCCCGGCCGCCCTCCGGCCCCCGCGGTGCCCCACGCGCGGACGCGGCTCTGCCCGTCCCCACGCACCAACACCCCCGTCCCCGGGGGCTCCACACACAGCAACGGGGAGGTGTCCGCGTTATAACCCACTCTTCAGCCCCGCACGCAGGCACCGGTGGGGCCGAACATCTCTCCCCGCAGCCCCGCATCCCTCCGTCCCGCAGCCAGGCTGGCGCCCCGCACACCCCCGCGCACACACCAGCGAGAGGGGGCTCGGCGCCCCGCTCCCCGCGCACACACCAGCGAGAGGGGGCTCGGCGCCCCGCTCCCCGCCACCCCCGTGCGAGGAGGAGGAGGAGGAGCAGCAGCAGGAGAGGGCGGCAGGTGGGCGGCGGAGCCCCGGGGGGGCCGGGACCCTCCCCGGATCTGGGAGGGGACGGAGCGCCTCCAATCCTCGGCCAGCAACAGCCCTGCAGGGCCCGGCGTGCGAGCCGGGGTGAAGCCTCCTTTCTTTCCTCCTCCTTCTCCTTCAAAGAGCCGGACAATGAGCCCCGCGGAGGCGGGCGTCGGCTCCCTCCTCTTCTTCCTCTTCC